>NW_026846588.1:14530109-14915797 GCF_025583915.1 Anolis sagrei ordinatus | reverse complement strand
CACAGGTTGAGAACCACTGCTACAGGTAATCATGCGTCATTAGACTAATCGTTTCTTTGGTGCCAAACTATGTAATTACTATCTATGTCTACAGATTCATTTTGCTATCTGTCTAGGTTCTAATAGAAAATCATTCCCAAAGTACCTGGCAGCAGTAGGAATTTTTTTTTGGGGGGGGGGGGGTCAGGAGCGACTTGAGAAACTGTAAGTTGCTTCTGGTGTGAGAATTGACCATCTGCAATGACATTTTACCATCTTTTGAGAGGCTTCTCTCATGTCCCCACATGAGAAGCTGAAGCTGACAGGCAGGAGCTCACCCTGCTCCTTGGATTCAAACTGCCAACCTTTTGGTCAGCAGTCCTGCCGGCACAGGGGGTTTAATGGGATGATGAACAATGACTTCATCTGTAAAAAATGGTCATCCTGAAGTTGCTGGAGAATGTATAGGATCAAAATGTGGCATATACTATACAAGCAAATAAAAATGGAGCATGTGTTGTAGAAGTAAAACATTTATTCCAGTTTTAACCTCATTTATTGGCCTTTTGAAGGAGGCAGAGTTTTTAACCAGTTTATAAGAGTGTTATGTATCAGAGGGCATTGTTAACTAATGCAAAAGAAGGCATCACAACTGCTGATTGTGTTCACAATGTATATGGTTATTTTTAAACATCAGTTATTATGTATTTTTAAAAGTGTGTATTTAATTCTTAGATTCATAATATCTTTTTCCCTCTCTCAGATCTTGAGCTTTATTTCAGATTTCCTTGCCTTCCTGGTCCTTTACAACTTTATTATACCTATTTCACTTTATGTGACTGTCGAGATGCAGAAATTTCTTGGATCTTTTTTTATTAATTGGGATCTTGATCTCTATCATGAAGAAACAAATGAGAAGGCACAAGTAAATACTTCAGACCTCAATGAGGAGCTGGGACAGGTATCAAATGGTTATGTACTTTGAAAAATGATTAGATAAAAAAAATTAGTTGTAACTTTCACTAATATTACATTTATTTTCATCAGTGCTTCTGTGAACATGCTCATTTTCAGACTGAGCCCAGTATTGTAATTAGAAATAGGGCAGGAAAAACACATATTCAAAACATATTCACACTGTCAGTGGGGATGATAAGATAGTCACAAGTCTCTCAAACTGATCTACTTAATGGGGTAGTTATGAAATAGAAGTAAGGACTGTATTTTGCACTTGAGATTATTGGGAGACCAAAACATACATATTTGTTTCAATTGAACAAAATGTGTATTGGAAGTAGTTTATAATGACAGTTGAGTCAGATGCTGTGTGGCATTTATTGCCTGCATAATCTGAGTTCAGACCTATGGCCAAGATGATGCATATTTCGAAAAAGCACATTTGAGATTTTTGTTCTGACTGCAATGTTCAACATTCAAAGTATATTTTATTAAACTATGGCAATAAAAGCATTTTTTTAATCTCCTAAGTTTTGAAAATGTCTTGAGGTCTTTGAAAGAAAGGAGGCCTCGGTTGGATTTTGAACAAAAACTTGATCCTCTGTGTGAAATGCAGAGATGGAACAAGCTTTATGAACTTAACTGATAAAGAAATGTACAGCTCAGCAAATGTTTGTACTGTGTGTACAGTTGTGTCCTACCTTTGGTCCTCCAGATGTTTTGGACTTCAGCTCCCAGAATTCCTGATCATTGGATAAACTAGCCAGGGCTTTTGGGAATTGGAGTCCCAAACACCCAGAGTACCAAAGATTGGACACCACTGGTATAAAAGGTCCTTAGTACCTCAAGTTAAAGCACCTGTTTAGCTAGCAATGCTGGGGAAAATTGTGACAAAAGACTAGGGGCCCTTCCACATAGCCCTATATCCCAGAATATCAAGGCAAAAAAACCCACATTATCTGAGTGTGGATTCAGATAACACATTTCAAAGCAGATGTTGTGGGATTTTCTGACTGATATTCTGGGATATAGGGCTGTGTGGAAGGAAGGGCCCTTGGATTGAAGAATGCTGTCAGTTGAGTGGACAGGACTGTGTTGGATGGGCCAATGGTCTGACTCAGTACAAACAGTTCTGTTAGTCCATATATAATCAATGTGAATAGCATACAGATGTTTATTTTTCATAATAAACGTGAAGTGCTGGGTCTCATTTTCTTGGCCTTTGACTTACATTGGTGCATGTCTATGAGTTAAGTCAAGGAATAAATCTGCCCAATTTAATACATGAGGCATTGAATGTAACATTCTGGCTTTGTCCTCAGGTGTTTCACTGAACATTATTTTATCTCAGCCTTGGGTCTTGCATCCAGTGGTGGGGAGGAGCATTCTTAGGTTTACTGTTCTTAAACCTGTTTGGCTCACACCACTTTTCAACCTTCCCTAGGTGGAGTATGTGTTTACAGATAAAACTGGTACATTAACTGAAAATGTGATGCAGTTTCGGGAATGCTCCATTAATGGTATCAAATACCAAGAAATCAATGGCAAGCTTGTTCCAGAAGGACTGATTGAAGATGTTCCAGATGGACTACGACCCAACCTGGTATGATTATTTAAAATTAAAAATCATTTAGAGTAGGTTTGGGCATTTTGCAGCCTTCCATATGTAGGTGGACCACAACTCCCATAATTCTCACCATTACCTTAAGCCTCCTGGCACAAGTGGCAGTTGTTGGCCAACAGAATCTGAAATGCCACGTGCTTCCTGCCTCTAATGTAGACCCTTGCATACTCTTCTGTTTATGTAATTTGACTTATTTCAGAAGAACTCATAGAATCCAATTGGTTATTGAGAAAATACCTCAGGTATAGATGGTAAGGCTCTCTTGAGAATGAGTTTGTTGTGTTCATTTGGCTAGCTTTAAGATTACATATAAGTTCAGTAGGAAGTAAGTCCTATTAAATTCAAAGGTAAGCATTCAGTGGAGGACTGCATCATTTCATACAAGGGTTCATTGGACTCAGTTGTGCAAACTCTTGTCTACCAGTGCCCTTAATTATTCTGATTTGCTTCAGTGGGTATTAATCCCTACTCAGTTTGCATTACATTGCATTTAGTGCTCTCCCTCTTTTCTTTCTTGCTCTTATTTTATCAAATAATGCTCCATATCTCATGTGATATGAACAAAGTATAGTAGTCTCAGTTTGGTCATTCTGGTTTCTAGGGATAGTTCTGGCTTGATTTGCTCTAGGACTGTTCATGTTTTAGCAATCAATCATACTAGCAAATCTGCCACAATCTACTCTTGGTCTTGTTTTTGTAAGGAAAATGGAGCTGCTTCATCTTTGCTTCCAATTGTTTTATCTATTTGATAGCTGTGTTGGCCATCAGGTGATGTCCATATATAGTCTTCTCTTTGGTTGCAAACTCTTCAACAGTGTTTGGTTCTGCTTTCTAACCTGCCCTTGCATTCCCTTTGCCTGTAATTATTAACATGTCGTGTTTTGATATGCAATCAGTTTCCTGAATGCCAGTAAAGAATTGTCTTTGTTGGGTTATAAATTTGAATTAAGGCTGTATTGTTAGGTTTTCCCTGAAATCATATTGATATTATTCAAAAACACTTTGGATGTTATACCCTAACTCCTTTTGCTTTTTCACTCCTTGCTATTAATGCCACTTCATTTCTTCTCAGATTTTTATTACTTGAATAAAGCATTGTCTAGCTGGGACCAGCAGTTATATTTAGGCCATACTTTATGACTTTTGATAGAAAAAGGATTTTTGTATTTGTGCATTATTTGTTTGTTTTGACCTATGGTCTTAAATTCTACAGAAGAGCATAACTATATATTTTTAGTGATTTACTTTGTTAGTGGAAAAAAAAACACTGCATGCCAAATTAAGTTTATCATTTTTAATTAAGTGTTTTGTCTTTAATTTTCTTTAAACAGACACGAGAGGAAGAACTTTTCTTGAAAGCTGTTTGTCTTTGTCATACAGTGCAGATTATTAATGACCAGGCTGATGGCATATGCGACAGTCCTTGGCGTAGCAATGGCATATCATCTCAGCTGGAGTACTATGCCTCTTCGCCAGATGAAAAGGCTTTAGTTGAAGCTGCCTGCAGGTGAGGATTAGAAACTCGGATTCTCTGCATCTTTCTAGGAACAGAAATAGGAGCACTAGATGAGCCTGTCTTGCATCAAGTTTGGAGATGGAGTTTCTAGAAGTATGGGATAGCTGGGAGGTGAGGGAGGAATACATTCTGTATTTTCTGTTTAAACCTGTAAAGGTCCTGCAGCCCAGTTAATATTTGCAAGGCTAATGGACTGGTTTACTAGCAGGCAGTGAGAAGAATTCATTGTTGCTCCGATGCATAGTGATGTATGGTTAATACATTGCTCCTGTTATCTCACAACCTTCTTTTAGAGCACTGCAGTATTAACTCCATGCAATGACTAATTCATCTGGTGAATGCCAACAGAAGTTTAGCCAAATAATATGTAAAAGGGAAGTATTCGCAAGTTCAGAGGAGTCTCAGCTTTTGTGGGGTTCCTCCTTCCTCACCCCCCCCCAAAAAAAAAAGAGAAGGAAGAAAAGATCTTTAGACAGGGCAATACACTCAGATTCAGTCAGAACAGAGATTTACATTTGTGCTGTGCTGCAGATTTACATTTGTGCTGTGCTGAGTATACAGAAAACAAGTGAGTCATGATATAGTGGGAAGAAGGGCAAAATAATGGAATATCCTGTAAGTGGATGCAGTTGGCTGGAATCCTTAGTGAGAATATTCAATTTTGCAACTTTTATTGGAAAAATCAAGCATGAAGGATCAGTAGTTGATACTTACCTTAACACACTTTATTCTAAAGAGTACAAGGAGAAATGTACCCATTCTGGGGAATTTGTCAGTACAGTTTGATGCAAGTGAGAGAGCTCTACAAAGACAAATAAAACAACAACAAATGTTAGTGTCTTAAAGTTTGTTCATTTTAAAAACAAATTTTTATGTACAGAATTCATTGTTTTTATAGTTAGCATTTGAGATAATTATTCATTAAGAAAAATATGTGTATTCATTTTGTTTTATCTCTGTTCTTAGAGATATGCTCATTTTCTGAAGGCACTACTTCCATGTACAAAATTCTTTAATTTTTCAAAAAATAATGAACCTCCCCTAGGAAGGCATATTTTAAAGTTGTTAACTGACTCTTCTTTCAAATTTTTAGGGTAGGCGTTGTGCTCACTGGAGCAAGTTCAGACAGTATGGAGCTAAAAAGCTGTGGGAAGCCAGAAAGGTAAAAATAAAAGCTTATTATTTCCTATGCATATTTATTTCTGTTAATATTCCCACAGTAAAGGCTAGAAGACCCCAGCTGACTAGTTGTGACATAGAATACAATCAAAACAAACTGATTTTACAGCCACAAAACACATGCCAGCATAAACCAATTATTATATCAGAAAAATATAGACTGCCAAAAAAGTAACATGTAAAATATAGCGAATAATTTCAAATATAGATTTATAGTATCAGAAGGTACCATGCAGGAACTCACCTTTGGCAATCATATGTCATTTAATGTTTAGTACATTGTCATGAGAACCTTGGTTATGTTTCGATTTGTTAATATTTAGTGAAAAATTCTTGGGCTACAACTAAGTCACTCAAAGAGGGCTTTAGCAGTGTTGTTTTACAGCACCATTAAATAAAGGAAATACCAGAAAATGCAAGCAATCAAAGGAAGGAGGAAGTCTGTGATCAAGGGCTCTTTGTCATAAAGAATGGAGCGACAGCACCCCCTGTGGCTGGAATTGAGCACAACCTCCAGGATACCGAAGTTTGGAAAAATGCCAACATAATACCTCTATCTGTTGCCTGTCCTGTCTGTTTAACAGCATTGAATGTTTGCCGTGTATGTGTTCTGTAATCCGCTCCAAGTCCCCTTTGGGGTGAGAAGGGCAGAATATAAATGCTCTAAATAAATACATACATAAATAATGTCATTCCTTTCATGGATATGAGCTATTTGAGATGCTGACACAGTTTATATGCCGTAAACATATAAACTCCCTTATTTGTTGAACCTAGTTATTATTTAAAAACTTAAGACACAGTGAAGAAATTAGCATACCCGTTAAATAACTCCCCAGTGGAAGGAGGTTCTACAATTCAACAAACCATTCAAGTATCAGAACACTTAAAACAGTGAATTTCCATTTATCCAGCACATACAAGGAATATGACTCTCTTTCCCCTCTTTAAAGGTACAAATTGCTACATGTTCTGGAGTTTGATGCGGATCGCAGAAGAATGAGTGTAATTGTAGAAAGTCCGACAGGTAAGCTGACTTTTTTAAAAAGCAGACTCCTGAAGAATTATATTTAATAGTTCATTGCTGACTGCTGAAAAGCTTGTTATTAATTGTGGATTTACTGCAGATCCCTTTTTCTTTTAAATTATTGTTTTATAGGGGGCAAATTCTTATTCACCAAAGGAGCAGAATCTGTTGTTATTCCTCGCAGTAGCGATGGCGAAATCGAAAAAACAAGAATTCATGTGGATGAATTTGCTTTGGTATGTGAGTGTTGATTTCAAATTTGCTGGTAGGTTGGAATGGTTTAATGCAGTGGTTCTCAACGTGTGAGTCCCCACGCTGAAATCTCCCAGAAATCTACAACTCCCAGAAATCCCAGTCAGTTTACCATCTGTTAGGCTATCTGGGAGTTGAAGGCCAAAACGTCTGGGGACCCACAGGTTGAGAACCACTGGTTTAATGTGTGCAAGATCTGCCTCTTTTGAAAATCTTCAGGTTTGTGAAAAGATGTGGTCATACTGCTTTAAGTTGGGAAAACAGGCAAGACTGGGTGGTCATCCATTTGCTTGATATGGCCTAGATGGCCCAAGTACTCTTTCAATTTACTGACTGGGTTCAGTGTATCAATATTTGGGGTCCTATTTCCTGGTTTTTGAGCTGCCATGAGCATAAGACTTAATACTGGTAGCCAGATTTTGTTCATTTTCATGGTTTCTTCCTTTCTGTTGAAATTGTCCACATGTTTGTGGATTTCAATGACTTCTCTGTGTAGTCTGACATGGTGGTTGTGAGAGTGGTCCAGCATTTTTGTGTTCTCAAATAAAATGCTGTGTCCAGGTTGGTTCATCAGGTGCTCTGCTATGGCTGATTTCTCTGGTTGGAGTAGTCTGCAGTGCCTTTCATGTTCCTGGATTCTTGTTTGGGCGCTGCGTTTGGTGGTCCCTAAGTAGACTTGTGAAATGGAACATGTGGACAATTTCAACAGAAAGGAAGAAACCATGAAAATGAACAAAATCTGGCTACCAGTATTAAAAAAATCTAAAATTGCAACAGCAAAACAGCAGGGAGAAAAACAGGCAGGGACATCTAATCACCTTTCAAGAAGAGTTTGCTCCAGGCACAGTCAGCCCATTGTATGCTAATCAAGGTGGTCAGTAGAAAGATTCACACCCAGCCCAACTTACAAAAGCCCCTTTGTCTCACCCTGGTCATTCCACAGATATATAAACCCCTTTTTCCCATTTCCAGCAGACCTCACCTCTGAGGATGCTTGCCATAGATGCAGGCGAAACGTCAGGAGAAATGCCTCTAGAACATGGCCATATAGCCCGAAAAAACCCACAAGAACTGAGTGATTCCAGCCATGAAAGCCTTCGACAATACAATAATTAATTTCATTTTGAGATAAATAATAATAAAATAAATGATGAAGTGAAAACAACCCTGATACTTAATGCTCCTTTGTGGCCAGGATCTGCAGGTTACCATTAATTTATCTTTTTTCAGGGAATCAGTTTTGGTTTCTTTAAACAGGTTTTGTCCAGTTTTGTCCATGGACTGCCTTGTCTGCTGTTTTTGTTACATGTGACGTGCCAGCCAATAAGTGGAACAAAATGCATTCTATGAATAGATGCCAGGAGACCCCAGTTTACCAATCTAAGACAAAATTTGTTAATATTGGCTTGACTGCCAGTCCAGCATATCTGACTTCTAAATTATCTTCCCATGTATATGGGAATTATTACAGTCAGCATTTTCCTGCTCCATCTCCATAATGGCTGGTGGTTTGGTGGTTTCTTCATTCTCTTCCCGTTTTTACAAAACTAAAAAAAGATGATGGAAACAGAGCCAGGTGTGATTTTGAAGATTACTAGCTAAGATAGATAGATAGATAGATAGATAGATAGATAGATAGATAGATAGATAGATAGATACACACACACACACACACACATACATATATATATATATAACACACCCCTATATATAGGCAGTCCTCAAGTTACGACCAAGATTGGTTTTTTAGGTTGTTCTTAAGTTCAATTTGTATGTACGTCGGAACAGGTACATTTGTTAAGTGTAATTCCAGCCGAACACACACACACACAACCATATATAGATACAAGCTTTGGATAGCACAGTGAAGGGTTAACACCCCTGTGGTGTTTCTGTACCTGTGATAATTGGATTTTGAAAAATTTGGCTTATTGTAGAAACAAGGATTGGCCATAAGGCTTCAATAATCTTTTCCCCACTATAACTCTTTCAGGGGTGAATTTCCCTTCCAAGGGATAGATTCCTCTCACTTCCTGTTGTCTCACTCCCATTCTTAACTATGAGTCATTTGTAGAACACCTGCAGAATTCAGAATTTGTTTCAGATGTTGAAACCTTTAATTCTCTGGATTTCTTAGAAGCAAAATCTAAGCAACTACATAACGCCTAGAAGAAATTTTCCTAAGACACAACCACACATTCCTAAAATGATAATTTACCTGCCTTTTATTGACATCTTACTAGATCTTGCAAATTGGTAATGTCCAGCTGTCTAATCTATGAAGACCAAACTCAGCCCGCAAGTCCCCTTTTTTGGCTTTCCTCCCTGCTCTCTTCTCTCCCTATCTCCCCATCCTCTTTCACCAGGGCAGAAAAACAGATGAAATACCAAAGTGTCCCCTGATCTTTGAATGTTATAGAAGAGATTTAATGTAACCTTTTACTAAAGTACGTGGTGCACTTTATCAGCAAATAGACTCAATTGCCAATGTCCTGTCTATGAATTAAGTCTGTTTTTATTTTCTCCACAGAAAGGATTAAGGACTCTGTGTGTAGCTTACAGAAAATTCACACCCAAGGAATATCAAGAAGTAGAAAAACGCCTTTTTGAGGCAAAAACCGCCTTACAGCAGAGAGAAGAACGGTTGGCTGAAGTTTATGACTTTATAGAAAAAGACCTGGCAATACTGGGAGCTACAGGGGTAGAAGACAAGTATGTACAACCTGCATTAATTAATTAATTGAGAAGAGGGGTCCTGCTAACTGTATAATGTGTTTATTATACAAAATTATACCCATATCATAGGAATTTGGGAAATGATTTAAATGTGGCTGATTCTCCCAAGTTAAACCTGGGGTCAGCTAGCTCTCACTCCATCATAATTCATCAGGCTGCTAGTGTTATTGATATTTTATTTTCTGCTTCTCCCCATGGATTGAGGTGGTGAACAATAAGATATTAAACTACAACATATGAACCAGATAGAACACATAACATTGACTTAAAAGAGCATATACAACTCATACATTTGTCGAGGGCGGGGGAGGTCTTATGGCAATGATATTTCATACAAATATTGAGAAACAGGTATAACGATTGGTTGAAGCCCCCTAGTAGCACAGCAGGTTAAACTGCTGAGCTGCTGACCTTGCTGATCGAAAGGTTGGCTGTTTGAATCCGAGGAGTGGGGTGAGTTCCCACTGTTTGGTCCAACTTCTGCCAACCTAGCAGTTTGAAAACATGCAAATGTGAATAGATCAATAGGTACTGCTTCTGCAGGAAGGTAATGGCACTCCATGCTGTCATGTTGGCCATGCTGTCGTGTTGGAGGTGTCTACGGACAATGGCGGCTCTTTGTTTCAGAAATGCAGATGAGCACCATCACCCCCCCAGAGTTAGACACAACTAGACTTAATGTCACGGGAAAACCTTTACCTTTACTTATTGCTTGAGGAAATTCAATTCCTTCTGAATATGCAGAAAGCCTTATATGCATCTTCATTTGGAGAAAGTATTTGTTTAGAACATAGTGAAACTTGTTCAGCTAGAACAGCTGTAAAATACAGACATAGTGATTGAGGGAGAGAGCTTCTCAGCTTTCTCCCTAACTATCAAGGCCAGAATTAACTAAGAGGGGAGGGGAGGAAGGAAGAGAGAGGGGGAGAGGGAGGGAGAGAGAAAAAGAAAGCAAGCAAGCAAGAAAGAGAAAAAAGGAAGACAGACAGACAGAGGTCAAGAGAGGGAGTCAGATTATGTGTTTTAAAAATATTGAGTGTTGTTTATATGTTTTTAGACTCCAAGATAAAGTCCAGGAAACCATTGAAGCCCTTCGACTGGCTGGTATCAAAGTGTGGGTCCTCACTGGTGACAAGCATGAAACGGCTGTGAGCGTCAGTCTGTCCTGCGGACACTTCCACAGGACCATGAACATCCTAGAACTGGTTCAGCACAAGTCGGACAGTACATGTGCTGAGCAGCTGACACAGCTAGCCAGGAGGTAAAATGCTGTCCATGTCTGAATGAATAAGGTTAATGGCTCTTTATGCAGAACTTTCCCGCCTAATAATAAACCAGTCACTTCAGATCTTCTTTCCCTTATAACCAGAATCCTCACTTGATGCTATGAAGCCTGTTGCTGAGGGGACGGGGAAGACCAGTTCTCCAGCTTCCTATTATGTGCAGTTGCTCTTGATGAGTCCCAAGGAGCCTTTGCAGAAAACAAAAAGAATTTGTTTGTCAACACTTAAAGTTTTCCTTTCTCTTATTAGAATAAAGGAGGACCACGTCATCCAGCACGGGTTAGTAGTGGATGGGACCAGCCTTTCGCTGGCACTCAGGCAACATGAGAAGCTCTTCATGGAAGTCTGTAGAAATTGCTCTGCAGTGCTGTGTTGTCGCATGGCACCTCTGCAAAAAGCAAAGGTAATTTGCTCAAGCCTTTTTGAAGTTTGGGTGTTAGTGAGCATTTGACTGTCCAGATATCTCATAGTGGCTTTTCCTGCTTCTGCTTGTGGGGAGCATTTTAAGTGCTGATTGTTCTGCTGACTGTGTATCCCCCAGATATGTTCACTGTTGCACACTAAATTCCTAGTTGCACTTTTGGTTCTCTTTTATTTATTTATTTATTTATTTATTTATTTATTTATTTATTTATTTATTTATTTCAGGTTTTTTACCCTGCCCTTCTTAACCCGCTAGGGGGACTCAGGGCGGCTTCCAGCTGGCACATATTTGATGCCTACAATTAAACACAGTAAAATACACAACATCATTATAAATAATTATAACATTAAGTTAATACAATAAAATCTAATAAAAAAGAAGCCAGCCTGGTGGCCATCGTTTCACCAAGTTCTGTAATTAATGAGTCCATTCAGCTTATCATAATCCGTTCCAAAGCTCTCATCGTCGTTGTCCTTGTCAGTCTGCCAGATTACCCCAAGGCCTGGTCCCATATCCATGTTTTTAATTTCCTTCTAAGAGAGAGGAGGGATGACGATGATCTAATTTCCCTGGGGAGTGAATTCCACAGGTGGGGGGCCACCACCAAGAAGGCCCTGTCCTTCTATCCTCGGGATGATCTGAACGTGCTTTAGTTTAGTATGACTTGTATTCCTCTATAGTGCAGAAATGGTAGAGAAGTAATTTTTCAGGGAATTTGATCTGATATTATTGGAGGTAAGTCTAATACCTTTCTCAGAATGCCATTTGGGCAAATCACAGTTACTCAGCTTTAGAAAAAGGCAGTGGCACTCCTCCACTGAATAAATATTTCAGGAACTCAATAAGATAGTCACCATACATTGGAGAAGCTTTCGGAGATGCATCATAACAAGAGAGTGTTTGACTTAGAAGAAAAATCCTGTTTTTCCTTTACAGGTTGTACGACTATTAAAAACATCTCCAGAGAAGCCTATCACACTAGCTATTGGTGATGGGGCTAATGATGTAAGCATGATACAGGAAGCCCATGTTGGTATAGGTAAGAGTACTCTCATCCTTTATCTGTATTTTGATTTTTTTTTATTATGCAAATAATAATAATAATTTTTAAAAAACTTTATTTATATACCACTCTATCTCTCCTGGGGGACTCAAGGCAGTTTTCAAATTGTAAAAACACCAAACTATACATAAGCATAAAATAGTTAAACAACACTTGTACAATAAAACCAATCAACCTTATTCTTCTTGCTAGGATTAACTATTAGGGCCAGATTTTCAGAAAGGACATAGACAGTTTGGGATGGCAGGGACAGGTAGTGCAAAGTAAGCAATAGGGGGCCAAGAAAATGGGTAAAGTGCAGTAACCAGACTCAACAGTAGTAGCAATGGGGCCTGTAGATGCTCATTTCCTGAGCCAACTGAGGGACTGACCAGGGTAATAGGTAGGGGTAAAGGGCCAGATTCTAACGTGGTCAGGGAACTGGAGCTCATGCTAATCATTCTCGAAGGCCTGATGAAACCACCAAGACTTCAACCTCTTATGAAAAGAGGAGAGGGATGGGACCTGTCTTATTTCCCTGGGTAGGGTGTTCCAGAGGCGGGGACACAACCGAGAAGTGTTCCATTGTATTTAAAGTTCAAGTAGGCTTCTGCCTGCAAACCACAGTCTTTGTAGAAACTTTCCCATTAAGCAATGTAAGGAATAAAATACATTTATAATTTAGTCAGCTAAGGTTGCCTTTTAAGGAGGCCCACTATTGAAAAGGCAAACTATATTATATAATCTGGGATTTGTTGGAAAGGTAAGTGTCTTTCCTAGTCCCTAGTGGTTGATGACCTCTTTCTTTGCTCTCAATGGAAGAGGCAGAAGAAACTGGCAAGATGGTAAAGATGACAGTCTGCAAAATAGTCCATCCATTGATCTTCTTAGCTACTGTCATTCAAAAATAAGAAAGAAAAGAAAGAGGCATTTTCAAATTCTATTTATACCAAAGATTTTCCTACCCTTTGAAGAATAGAGGAAAAACAACCCTCAACATATTTGGAGCTCAAGATTGCCACACTTACTCTGTAGATCTCAGATGTATTTTCAGTTCCATTGAAGTTCAATCGTGAAGGACTACCCCATGTGGAATATACATGCATAGCATTGAAAAAAAATCTATTCTGAAAGATTTTCTTCAAATGTTACCTCAACCCTGTAATCAAAGTCCACAAAAGTTATTAAGCTGTAGTTTTATTAGCCTGTTTGTGGACACATAGCTGCACTAAGTGTATGTTGGCTTAATTTTTTAAATAAGTGCTCACCATTTACTTCCTCAGTCAATTTTCAGGCAGGTAGCTTTTGAGAAACTTGCACGTAATCTAGATGGAGTTCATCCATGGCATTTCCAGAAATTAAAGCTTAGTAACATGATTTTTATCTGGACAGGATGGCTCCAAATTAGTAAACAGTACATGAAATGCTGGAACCTCCCAAAGTTGTTGTGGTAAAATATTCGGGTTCTTTTACTTCTATTTTGAGATTCATCTTCATTTTCTTTTGTCTCCCATAAACATCAGGTATCATGGGCAAAGAAGGAAGACAAGCTGTAAGAAACAGCGACTATGCAATAGCAAGATTTAAATATCTTTCCAAGTTACTTTTTGTCCATGGCCACCTTTACTATGTTAGAATAGCAACCCTTGTACAGTACTTTTTTTACAAGGTAAGTTTCTTCTGGTTGCAGTTGTTATGAATAACTTTTCAATAATTTTAAAGTATAGGTTCTTTTTATTGCAATTTTCCAGTAAGAGAAAGAGTATCAGAACTTTTACAGAACAACATTTAGACAAAGAACTACACTGGACATGCAGACATACAGATTCTATGTAATTAATTGAATTCACAAACAACTTACTGTTACATTGGCTAACAAACAAACAAAGGGGATTACATTTTTGCACAACATCCACGCCACACATATTCATTCATCCATCAGCATGGATACATCACATTCTTCCTCCTGCTGTCATCTGCTGAGGAACACCTCTTAGGCCAGAGTGCTTCCTCTGCAACAATGCACGGTTCCAAAACTTCTAAATGTCAAAGGCATCCTTTCCCTAAGCACAATGTCAAAAACCAGATCTGTGTTTTCCATATAGCGGAACCTGACTCCCTGCACAAAATCCAAGACTCCAAAATCATATTCCTTCCTCTTCCCTTGAGAAAAGGAGCCCAGAATATACAGAATCCTGCTTTCCCATAGCAGATCTGACACTCTGAATATACCATCTCTGTCCTTCCCTTGAAGCAGAGATGCAGATGAACAGCACCGCTGTCTGTCACAATTTGAGAATTATTAGAATGAATCTTTTATAGGAATATTCTGCTGATGTCATCTCAAAGTTGTAAATTAATGATAAGATGTTTCCCATCCTGAAACATCCTGGCTCCATCTCAGTTTCCTGGCAGATGTTGACTCTTCATAATTGGTATTGGTCTGGTGTTGACTTCCTTCTTAACATCCTTAACTTAAAAGAGCCATTGTCTCTGATTAATGTAAAAACATTGTTTTTACCCAAAAGTGCAACAGTTAATCATTGTCACAGTTCTTATCAATGTTAGCAGTTTACTATAGCAAGTCAACCATTTCAGTTTTCATTAGCAACTTTTAATTACAGTCCAGCAAGCAGGTAGTAAACGATTTAGTCATTGCAAGCCTTGGCTTCACAATGGTGTCTCCAAAATTATTAGGTCTCATTCATTCATTCCTTTCGTACAATTCCATTCATACCATATATCATATTTTATCACGACACAGTAAGAAAATCCTTGAGTTAGAATTTTTTATTTTATCACTACACTTGTAGAATTAACTGCAATAAGGAGAATTAGAGATGTAAAAAACATCTGAATATCCCTTTGCTTGTACATTGCGGCACATTTTGTCAATACCACATATGTAATTGTCTACTGTGTGATACTTTTGTGTGTTTTTCTCCTTTCAAAGCATTGTCTTGCACTTCATGCTGGCTGACACAATAATTGCATTCATTTATGACATTTGAATCCCACTTTGCAAAAATAAAATAAAAAATACTTCCAGAGTATAGAAGCAGATATTTTAAAAGAAACTAAAAAAAAACATGAATCCTAAGATAAATAAACTAAGGGACTCCACATGTTATTCCTCCATTATACATAGTTTGGGAAGGCATACTCTATAAAGGAGTTTTTCAGAGGTTGCAGGTAAGGGGAAACATGGAAAACTTTCATTTGACAAATTATCATAACAATACAAATCCTAAAATGTAAGCATTAAAACCTGTGATTTCCAAATATTATTGAAATTATGATTGGCATTTGGGATTAAGTATCTTTGTTGGATTAGAATTGTTCCCGCTTTATGTTCCCAGTTCTGGTTCAACACGACAGTTTTTAAAAGGGTTTTGTTTTGTTTTTGTTCTTTTGTGTGTTTGTTTGTTTGTTTTGCTTTTACTCAAGATTTGTTTGCTTTTCATGACTTGGTGCTTTATATCTCTAATTGGTAACATTGCTTCTTGTTTTCCAGAATGTGTGCTTTATTACACCACAGTTTTTATATCAGTTCTTCTGCTTGTTTTCACAACAAGTAAGTATTGACTTAGAATTCTACTTCAGCCCCTACCTCTACTTTGTAGACATAGACAGATAGGTAATAAAATCCAAAAATCATCCATACATAATATTTTGTTCCATATTAACTGAACTTGAATAGCTCTTGTTGTTAGCCTTGAATAGCTCTTGTTGTAACATCTCATTCATCTTTCTCCTCCTATTTTATTTAATGACTTATTCTTTTTGACCTTTGTTCAGAGTATTGGAAAGATTTTTTCATGTTTCCTAAGTTTTGAGCAATTATGTGTAATACTTTCTCTCTAGCTCATTAAAGACACTTTTGATGATATAACAGAGCGCCTTCTTGGTGATTGCGAAAGCTGTGGAACTCTCTTCCACAAGAGATTGAGGAAGGTCACAGTTCTTTCTTTATCCACCATAGCAAATTATCCTATTATTCAGACAGGTTTTTGGCTTCCAGTTGTTTGCTGTGGAAGAACTTTTTGATAGAAAGGTTGTACATTTTCCTTTTCATAGAATCATAGAATTATTGAGTTGGAAGAGACCTTGTGGGCCATCCAGTCGAAGTTTTCTTGATATATTTTCAAATGTCTTTAAGCTATTTTAACATTATGGGTTGGCCTAAAGGAAATGAGTGTTCCACAGCTTATACTCCGAACAAGAGACCTGTGTCATGGCAGAATAAGGAGAAACAGATTTCCAGATGGCAGAGGGTAACATAAAGATGCATATTATCACCCTATTTGATTAATATATAGAACTTAAAATATGGAAAGATGGATTAGATTTTGGAGGAAGGAGGTACAAAAATGGGAGAAGGACCATCAACAATTAAATATATGAATATGATACCATATTACTAACAGCAAACTCTTGGAAAAACTGCTGAGGAAAGTTAAGGAAGCGAGTTCAGAAACAGGATTACCAGTTGAGTATTCAGAAAATACAAATAATGACCTCAGATTGACATAACTATAAAGTGGGTGATAGACATATTTAATTGTTTTCATTACCTGTAGTCAGGAAATCAGAAAATTAAGAGTTTAAGGAGAAACTAAATAAAGATCTTCAAAGACTTAGCATTAATATACTGTCATTGTCCATGCCCTAGTATTTCCAATTTCTGTTTATAGTTGTGAAAGCTGAGTAATGGGGAAGAAAATAACTCATTTGAAATGTGGTCCTTTTTATTATTTGAAATGTCATAAACTGAAATGGGAGTCTTGGTTTTTTCCTGTAGTGCCTTTTACTTTTATGAACGTATTTTAGCCCTGACAAAACTTCAGCTTTTAAGTTGGCTACTTTGACCAGAAACGAGTTTGAATTTCAGCATTTTGTATAAAGCAGTAATTTCCATTTACCTCATTTTTCAGACTCTGTATGACAGTGTATACCTGACTTTGTACAACATATGTTTCACTTCCCTGCCAGTCCTTATGTACAGTCTTTTTGAACAGCATGTTCACCCTCATGTGTTACACAGCAAGCCAACGCTCTATCGGTAAGCATGCTCTTTGGGGTCGCTCCTTAACTTTATTTTAGAGACTGTCGGCATGATCTTAGAGCAATCTTCACCTCAAAACTATGCAAAAAAAACCCTCTCCCACCTCCTCAAGCACCACAGAACCCCAAACTACTCACAAATACTTCAGTTTATTTTTTCAATGCCTCTCATTATGGCAACAAGAAGAGGTGCATTTTAGTTTCCTGTGAAGGGGAAATCTGTTCCTGGCTCACACATAGTTGCCCATTGTGTGTTAAGTAGTCTATAGTGGTCAAGCTTTGAGAAAGATGTTACCTGAAATTTGGAAAGCCATTGCAAATGTGCAGGATTGTTGTTGGCAACTTGAAATCTGTGAATTTATTTCAAAAGCCCTGTATACATGATCAGTTTAGACCAGTGGTTCTTATCCTGTGGGTCCCCAGATGTTTGACCTTCAACTCACAAATCCTAACAGCTGATAAACTGGCTAGGATTTTTTTGGAGTTGTAGGCCAAAACATCCAGGGAACCATAGGTTGAGAACCATGGGTTTAGACTTTTGTCCAGGGCATCTATTTTTCTTCCCAACATCTTCCTTACATGGATAGAAGGAGGAGGACAAATATCCCACCCACCTGAGACTCATCTCATGCATCACCATTGCCTCCTGTCTATTACCCCAGTATGGGCCCTTTGATAATATAGGGTAATATAGCATTTGAAAAAGAGAGAAAAGAGTTTTTTACCCTTAGTATATGCCAACCATGTGTTGAAATAGTCAGTTTTCAATAATATTTAAGAACATAAGTGTCAATGCAGAAAAATCTGTCTTCTTTTTCATCAGTGAGTCAGACTTATTTGTAGAGATCGTTCTCATAAGAAAAGCTATAGCACAAGTGAAACATCCTATTGCAGATTGAAAACTAAGGTGTTATAATTTGCATAGACGTGAATTAATCAGTTTTCTTTGCTGGACAGTTTATAAGAGATTGTCACAGAATCAATTTGAATGGCCAAGGGAAGCATACATAATGCAGAAAAGATACAAAAGTAAACATGTGGTCAGAAGATATGAAATCTTGATCTTTAATCTTTTAATTTTTTTATCTTGTAGTTGCACAATCATTTAGGAGTGGGTTGACAGGCCAGCAGGCTGGGATGCCTTGCATTCATATATGGTTTTACTGTATGTATGGGCAAGTGTGTATGTTTTGCATGTTTTGATATGGTCAAAATTGACTAATCAGTAAAGAATTGTTATTGTTAAATCTTGATCTAACAAAAGTTTTTTCAACTGTTTAAATGCTACCTTTCCTAAATTCAGCAATAATTTAGTCATATTGGTTCACTGAATGAGAAGTATTGTGAGAGGCAGAGAAATAAAATCTAAGCAGGGTATCTACCGTATTCCCAGTCTCCCCTAGCATTTAGCACTGATTTATCTTGAGATGTTATTCAGTTGAAACATGGTGATAGGGGATGTTGTGGTTTGTCACAATGAACTTTACAACAGTATTTTAGTTCATCAGCAAAGGTGGGTTGTTGCTGAAAGATGCTCTAAAATGCAGTTAAGATAGCATGTCAAATCCTAAGGAATTATAATTGATGTTGCTATTAACAAAAAAAAAAAGCAGTCAACAGTCTGTACCATTTCTCCTCCTTTGCTCTGCAGGGACATCAGCAAAAATGCTCATCTGGGTTTTAAACCTTTCCTTTATTGGACCTTCTTGGGATTTGTGCATGCATTTATTTTCTTCTTTGGGTCATATCTTCTGATGGGAGAAGACACCTCTTTGCTAGGAAATGGCCAGGTAAAGTAGAATATAAAATTAAAACAAAAGTGGATTTATATGTTTGGTGTTTTGATGTTTTTGGTAGAGTCATGCTGTATGCACTTGAATAATCATTATGGGACGTGTATAAATTGCATTTTTAGCTAGAGTAGAAGTGAAGTTTCAGAAGGCTAAATTATACAAATGTGGAAAATTGTAAGGGATTTGCTGAATAAGCACAAATGAGTCCTGCTACTGAACTAATTTAGTAGCAGGTAGGGTCATAAATGTGCTGCAGGGATTCTCCTTTCTTTTCCTTTCCCAGATGTTCTCAGCACATTGAAAGTAGCACACTACCTTTTCAGTGTAATCTTACTTTACATCCAGTAATACACAATTTTAAGAGGTTCTCTGAACTTGAGGAGAGTACACTAACATTGTATAAGTATCCTGTATGACCTCCTGTCAGGTTAAAAAAACCGTATAAAACAAAAATAGAAGTTTTAGAAATGCCACAAAGAATAACTATACACCTTTAACTACCTGCTTTTTTAGATTTGCTGGTATTAGTGTACAGACAACAATACACTTTATTTTGTAAAACCATATTTCTCCACCTGAAGAAGACTTTGTATAAGTCAAAGCCGGTTGTGAGGAATATCTATGCCCAGGAACTTGTCCTTAAAAATTCTCTCTTTTAAGAGAGTAAATGAAACTATTACCTTGAAGGAGGAATCTGTTTCAAAGAACCTGTGATTGCAAACTCTCTCCTACAAGGAAGATTTACCATCTGGTACTGTGAATGCAAGGAACCTATGTCTCATTATTTGTTGTATTCTGTAGAAGATCTCGATAAGGAAACAGAAGCTCTTCATATTTGATATCATTACTTCTTTAAATGACTATAATTCATATTGTGAACACAACACACTTGTGTTTATTGTAGATTTTTTGCATATTGTATCTTGTACAAGCTGTGAAATATATGCTTGGTATTGTTCTACTTTGGTAATAGGGGACCTGTTGTCTTGTTGGTTGTCTGATGTTCTCAGTCGACTGAGACCTCTTCACTTATCCTAGGGAAATTGGACCCATTGTTCTTTGAGACTCTGGACTCCAAATATGATCCTTTCCTGCCCTTCTTCATCAGTTTAGGTGCAAACATTTACTCAGGCTGCTGAGTGATAACACAGTCCAACATTTCCCACAGTTGTTACTCTTACAGTCTGTGACATTGCAGCTGTACCCTGAAATCACCCTGGTTTTATGTATCCCACAAAGTGCTGGTGTGCCAAAACTATGGATTGGGCTCATTATTGCATCATCTGCAGAATTCCTTTTTTTAATGGGAACATTTTACTCCATCTGAGCCTGGGAAGAAAACTGTACAGTAGGTTTATCCTCGTTTTTTACACTTTGGAGAGCATGCTAGGAAGAAATGGAAGCTATTAATATGGAAATGTCTCTCTGTAGACTTGTTACCCATATCCTATGATACTGTACTTCTTTGATCTTTTAGTTTTTCTTTCCTTACCTTCTTTCACGCTGTGCATGTCGTCAGATATTGAAACCTAACAGGCAAATGGTAAGCGTCTGTGTTTTAGGAAGAAAGATACGGAAAGCACGAGATACAGTATTTTGTATCTGTGTTGAAAGAATGCAGCATCCCTTCTCCTTGAACACATTCAAAAGTAAATGGTGGCAAGGAACAGAGAGAACTGTGAATGGAAAGACCTGTATGTGTTTTATGACATTTCACTGCAAACGTAGCCCAGCATTATAATTCTTCCTCTTTTAAAAAGTGCACTTTGCATTCTTAAGGGCTGTCATTATTAACAGACTGACAGTGTATACATCTTACTGGCAAAGACATGCAGAGTGTACCATGAGGAGCCCTTTACAAGTTGGCTCCAACCAAACTCTTTCTCTAGAGTTTTGCAGGAATTTGTCACTTTAACTGCCATGAGTTATCACATGGAATCCTAGTGTTTGCATTTTGAGTGGATAATAGAGCTCTCTAGTGGAGAATTATAAATACCTCACCAAATTAGAAATTATGGGATTGCAAAGGACGTAGCCATTAGTCATGTGCATTCAGGACTTGATCCATTTCGTGTTCTGGCTTTTGGAGGGCGCCCTGATCCATTTTTGTCTGAGTCTCCCGAAATTGGGAGGTCAGATATTTGTTTTCTTTCAACCCTTTTTTTTTTTGGGGGGGGGGGGAGCTTCATCTGTAGAACATGCAGCTTTGAACCTACACACCCGGGCTTCGCAGGGCCTACAGCCAAGTGCGAGTAAGGAGAGCTCTTTACTCAGCGTTGGGCTGCAGGCACCCTGACGCTTTGGGCCTACGTTCCCGGGCATGGCAGGGCCTGCAGCCAAGGACCAAGTAAGGAGTGCTCCGTACTCAGAACTCGCTGCAGGCCCTGTGAGGCCTGGGTGCATAGGCACAAAGCCTGCACCCATAGGCCTGAGTGCTTTGGGCCTACAGGTGTAGGGTTTGGAACTATGCACGCGGGCCTGGCAGGGCCTGCAGCCAAGCACCGAGTAAGGAGCGCTCCTTACTCGGTGCTCGGCTGCAGACCCTGCCAGGCCCCAGGCAATCAGTTCATAAAGCAGGCTTGGAGCCAGTACCCGCTCCCGCCTGTCTTTCGTTTTGATTGCATTTTCGTTCCAGGAGGGGCCTTTCCATTTCATGCCATCTGAATGGATGGAATGAAACAGAAACACGAATCAAATGAATGGAACAAATTTTGGGCCCATGACTAGTAGCCAGAGCCATTAAACTGTTATGATTCCACAGTGTGGGTGTGCCCACTGTCAACATGCATTCAGGCAGGTAGGTCTTTAAGTAATCCTGACCAAGACATCCCCATCTGAAGAATTCCTCTTGTGTAGGATGAAATTATTGAAATTAAACTTCCTGTAAACTGTCCAGAGCATAGAATGCTGACTTAAACTGCACAACTGTTCTTAAAATCAAAAACCACTTTGTGCAGTGTTGCCTTTCAAGAAAACACAATTTCATGAAATAAAGTGATTGTTCTTAATTTCCTAAGTCCACCATTATTTTTGGATACTTGAGAACATGATTTGGAAAATGTATATGTGATGCTGCATTGAAGGCAATCCCACCCACTCGGTTAATTAGAGGCTAATTGCTTTCACACGCAATAGAATTTCTCATTAGCTGGATATTTATGCATAATTGGCTGCGATTTCCCTGTAGTGTTGTTTTCCTTGAGATTTTTTAAAAATCCTGTTCCCATAAACTTGTGGTATTTTGTGGAAGAGGAAAACATGTCCTGTGGAGAAATTTAGTAGCCTGTCCATTTTCCCTATTTTGCTTTGCATTTTCCTAGTTGCTTTACTAAACTTAACTAAGTAGGCAAGTAAACATGAAGGAGCTTCCTTCATTAATGCATCTTCACCTTGATTAAATTACATCTCCCTGCCCCCTTCTTTTCTTTTAGATGTTTGGAAACTGGACATTTGGCACTCTGGTCTTCACAGTTATGGTGATAACTGTTACAATGAAGGTATAGTCATTGTAATTAATTTGTGGTTTTACTATATATAATTGTTCCCAAGTGTTTCACAGTCCAGTAGCTATTTAGGAATACAGTGTTCCCTCACTTGTCGTGGGTGTTCCGTTTCAGGGACTCCCGCAATAAGTGAAAATCTGCGATGTAGGGATACCTGGCTCCCTCTCCACTCCTCCTCCTCCTCTTCCCCCTCCTCTTCTGCCTTCCTAAATCTTCATCACCTTTGACGGGCTTTAAGGAAAGGCCGCTGAGGAAAGGCCAGGCCCTGCCCTCAGGAAGGGAAAGAGCACGCCTGCAATAGTTCTGCTGACGACGACTCCCGTGAGCTCTCCCTCCACTTCCTGGCCTGCCTGCCTGCTATGGTGCCCAGCGAAGAGAACCAGCTGGTCCCCAAAGAGGTGAGCAGGCTGTCGCCCTCCCAACCCTGTTCCCTCAAACTCCAACACCTTTGGGCCTCCAGCCTCGGGCCTGCTCACCTCTTTGGGGACCAGCTTGTTCTCCTCACTGGGCACCGTGGCCCGTGGCGCAGGCAGGGAGGCAGAGGCAGAGGGAGGGAGAGCTCATGGGAGTCGTCAGGCAAGGCAAGGCCAGGCCCGGCCCTCAGGAAGGGAAGGAGGGTGCCTGCAATAGTGCTGCCGATAAAGCCTCCCGTGAACTCTCCCTTCCTCTGCCTCCGCCTCCCGGCCTGCCTGCCTGCCATGGTGCCCATCGAGGACAAGCAGCTGGTCCCCAAAGAGGTGAGCGGGCCCTCACCTTCCCAATCCTGTCCCCTCCACCTCCAGTGCCTTTCCAGTCCAACCCCCTGTCAAGAAACAAGAAAATCACAGGATGGCCCCCAACAGATGGCCATTTAGCCTCTGTTTAACAGCCTCAACAACACTCCGGGGCAGAGATTTCCACTGCTGAACAGCTCTCACAGTCAGGAAGTTCTTCCTCATGTTCAGGTGGAATCGCATTTCCTGTAGCTTGAAGCCATTATTCTACATCCTAGTTTCCAGGGCAGCAGAAAACAAGCCTGCTCCCTCCTCCGTATGACTTCCCCTCACATATTTATACATGGCCATCGTGTCTCCTTTCATCCTTCTTTTCTGGAGGCTAAACATGCCGAGCTCTGTCTGAAGCATTGCTAGTCTCCTTTGAGGGGAAGCTGTATAGCCCCAAGCGTTGGCTGGAGGAATGCAGCCTTATGAACCCCCTCAACTCCAGGCTTTTAAAAACCACATGATTTCTGAGTCAAGTCTAGAAAATTACACTAAAGATACTGAAGATTAATATTCTCAAGAAATTCATGACCAAACACAATGATATGTCCCAGTTTTGTGATTTCAGTACACCATATTCATTCTTCTATTCAAAGGTGTTTCCAAGCTCTATGTATTTTTGAAAACTTTCATGGCCGGAATCAAGGGGTTGTTGTAGGTTTTTCAGGCTGTATGGCCATGTTCTAGAAGCCTTCTCTCCTGACGTTTCACCTGCATCTATGGCAGGCATCCTCAGAGGTTGTGAGGCCTGTCACTGAGCCCTGTCTTTGAGCTAGTCCAAAACAACACAGTTTGGAGAAACTTCACAGTTTGAATAGGCTATTCATCGTGTACACATTGTATAAGCCCATACCTCCCTGCATCCCCTCCATGTGTCTGTCCCTGCCTATCTGTTAGATTACTCTTTCAGTAGTTGGTCCAGTTCAAATTCTGTGCAGAATTACTTACATCTTAGATTTTTAGGCATTGTTGAGATTTTTGTTAGGTGGATTGAAAAACCCAAGAATAAGAATAACAAGTACCACTACTACTTTCATTTGTTACCTTTTTCTCCTCACTGCTCGAGGTTGGACACAACACACTTAAACATGTCACCATAAAAATACGTATAATAACATTCATATGTTAAAACACAGTACTGTAAAATGCATGCATACAAAGATTAAAATACAATAGTAATAAAAGGTAAATTTAAAATAAAGCTATACAACCCATGTGGGCTGTGTAGCAAACTGCAAAATGGTAGTGATCACCATTTTTAATGACATGTTAGCTAAGATACATAGATTTTCTGCCTCCTTGTCCAATTGTGATATGTTTTCATAGCATTCTATAAAAAGAAAGGACAAGAAAGACAGTTTGTGCTATTCATATTTCCTACCTGTATGATAAATTTATTCCAAGTTTCTCATATTGTGTTTTTAGATGGCTTTAGAAACTCATTTCTGGACATGGATAAACCATTTTGTCACCTGGGGTTCCATTGCATTTTACTTCGTATTCTCCTTGTTCTATGGCGGAATTATCTGGTAGGTGTTCCTGCATGCACATAAATATGGATTATAGCTCTCTTAAGTCATTGCAATCCTTACTGTTAGTTGACCCTACTGCCATTGCTACTTTTCTGTTTGCTAATGGAATTGTTCACTTCCAGGTTTTAATCAGGTTACTAACTGTGGCTCCTGTTGCAGCAGCTCCACTGGCTGCCGGTCTGCTTCTGGGCTTAATACAAAGTGCTGGTTGTCACCTATAAAGCTCTAAACGGTTTGGGTCCAGGCTATTTGACAAACCTCAGCTCCCTGTATAAACCACCTTGTGCACTGCGGTCAGCAGAGGAGGCCCTTCTCTCAGTCCTATCCCCATCTTAAGCGCAACTGGTGGGAATGGGAGAAGGGGGCCTTCTCCAGGATGCCCCCCCCCACACACACACTTCTGGAACTCACTCCCCAAAGAAATAAAAATGGCCCCCTCTCTCCTCTCCTTTACAAAGCTGCTGAAAATGCATTTCTGCACTTTAGCCTATGGAGAGGAGAAGGATTAGGACATTGTAAAGACAACCTTCTGGGATGTTACCAATCTCATTTTGACCCTGCAGGCTGCTATATATTCATCTCAAATAATTTTACTTATATTATGCATCCTGTTAATGTTTGTTTTTATGGAGCTTTTGTGTATGTTTAGATAATTATGCTATTTAATAATTAATTTTATTTTCTTGTTTAGTAATTTATGAGTTTATAATGATGTTCCTTAGCACTGTTTTTGATGTATGTGTTTGTTTGTTACTAAGGCATTGAATGTTTGCCTTTTTGCCTGGAAGCCACCCTGAGTCTCCCTGGGGAGACTGGGCAATCTCTAAATAAATGATGATGATGATGATGATTATTATTATTATTATTATTATTATTATTAGGAACCTGGCAAACAGACTACAAGGTCAGGGATGTATGTTTGCATGTAGGCACAACAGGGAAACATGACTGAATTGCTGTGGTTCCCTGAGCTATCTTATGAATAACATAAGCAAAAGCAAACACATGGCCTTGAAGATACTTGTTGGGTCTTCACCTCCTGGTATTCCTTACTCAGCTATTTGGGATTGCAGAATGTACAGTCTCAACAACATATTCAGAGCCACATTCTTCCTACTTTAAAAGAATAGTGACATTTTATGAAAATGTTTTTTTTAAAGATCTAATTGTTTTGTCATGGACTCTATGTCTTACAGACCAACCTGCCCTGGTAATGATAGGTTGGTTAAAAGTACTTTAAATAACATTCTAATGAAGCAAGGTAAGCTGTGTTCTAGTTTTCCCCTGTCCTCTGTATTGACATCCATTTTCTTTCTTTTTTTCAGGCCATTTTTGCACACTCAAGACATGTACTTTGTATTTGTTCAGTTACTGTCCAGTGGCTCTGCCTGGTTTGCCATAATCATCATAGTCATTACTTGTTTGTTTCCTGATGTTGCGAAGAAAGTACTGTACAGACACCTACAACCCACAAGTACAGAAAAAGCCCAGGTAACCTATTCTTACATGTGGTTTTACTAATATTGAGAATAGGTTAAATGTGTTAGTCTTTCTCTGTGTTTGTTTGAATATAGAACTCTTAGTAAAATTATGGCGATACTATACTATGTGAAATAAAAATCTCTTCTGCGTTACAGTTTAAAAACTGCCAATTATTGTCAATTTCTTGACTATATCAAAATCTAATTGAGAGCAGATGCCAAGTATAAATATTTCAAAACAATTTTTAGCTGACATACATACCATTACTAGCTCTCTAGTTAAGTAGGTGGACTTACCAATATTGACTCCCAGTCATTTAGTAATAGTGTTGACCGCATCTTCATATTCCTCACCATTGTAATCTGGGAGATCACTAGCAAATTAGATAATGCTGGGAACTATGCTAGCTGTGTTTTCCCAGGGCTCCCAACTGCTCTCATCTATGGCATAATCTAGATCTTATGTCATAATATCCTTAGAATACTTGCCTAGAGAGAAGGGTTACACTTGGAATCTCTTGGTTGACCCTGGGACAGGAACTTGGGACAGTTAAGAATCACTTCGTTCCCAGTCAGTCTGGGCTCTAATCGGAAAAGAACAGCAAAAAGAAGAGATTGTCTAGCATGTGCTATTTGGACCCACACCTCTCATTTATCATTTGGGTACATTATCAACTGCTAGGCCATTTTTGGACTATTTAAAAAGAATTCTGTATCAGTCTCTTGCATTATTACTCCAGTCCTTTTTGTAAGAATTTTTTATTTGTTATGGTGGTGCAGATGGCTATTGCTTTGTACAGTTATTCTGGCTTTTCGGTCATAAGGAGAAGCCAACTGTCTCTGTAGTTGAAAAGCTCCTGGACATAAGTGTCATACGTATCAAGAGTAGCCCTCTGGACATTGGACTGCAACTCCCATCAGCCTCTGAAAGCATGATTAATTGTAAGGGATAGTAAGAGTTGGATTTCCGTGACAACTACAGGGCTAGACCCTCCCCATTTTGATCATATATGTTCACTCCAAGCTTTCCTTATGTAGTTTAATTCGAGAACAGGGAACAACTTTGGTCAATTAGTCATATGTTCCCGCTTTATAAAAACATATAAAATGCTTGTACATGTATGCCAGCATTATTCCTCACTTAGCAGACAACAGCCATTTTAAACTTTTGACCCCATTATTTTCTCTTTCTTGGCCAAGCAAGACTGGTTTGATATAAGCTACCTCTCTGTCCTCCTCTAATGGTGGCTAGTTTTTTGGAGTGAGTTATATACAATAACCCTACCAACATCCAAATGGAATTCTTGTTTCTGCTTACTCATTTTGAACAGATTGAACTCAGCATCTGTTGAATCAATTTTGGCTGCTTCTTTAGCTAGAAACTCTCCAACTCTAATGTTATCTTTTAGGCATACTTATGCCCTGCTAATGCTTCTTAGATGTTGTTTCTGGCAGACATGGAGAAACAGTACAGAAACATGGTGGTTCATGTCAGAATAAGAGTTACAAAGACACATATGAACATGGTTGATTTTAACACTGTGGTAGCAGTTCATATTCCCTTGTATTTTAGTATAAACATTAGATTGTCATAACAATCCTTATCTTCAGGATGCCACAAACTCTCAAAGGAGTTGTTGGAAAGCTGGAGTTAAAACTGCCTTCCTTAATATTTATTTATCGTGTCAGGAGCAAACCAAACAGTTGTATTGCATTTTTTAACAAACAAATAAACATGTATTTTCTGAAGACCAGAGAGTTTTGTGGCATATAAAGTCATATAAATGGTGGGCTCCTAAAGTGAAAGAAATCTATTCTAGTGTATATGTGCCAGTTGTTTGTTTCTAGTTTGTCCTGAATGCCAGTGCTGCTAATTATAAGATTATAAGTGTGTCTTTCCAACTTTGGAGGGGTTTTTTTATATTCAGTGTGTAAACATTTTATTTTTCGCATCAGTTCTGTGATGCAACTCCCATTGGCTTGACCATGTGGCAGTTTTGAAACTCAGTAAAAAAGACCTTTTCCAAATACTTCCTAATAAAGTGTCAACACAGCAGCTAACTTTTAGAGATGACTTGCAATTAACTTGCAAGATCATTGTGAGCCTGCAGCAGCATGTGGCAGACTAAAAGAAAACTTAGAAATTCTTAGCTTAATGCAGTTGATATAACTTCCTAAGGTTATAATGAGTTAGTTGCTTAAGAATAGCCCTTCTGATCCTTCCAACAAATATAGCCTGTCCACCTGCATTGTATGCCCTGTGCATCATGGAAGTGACTCCTCTCATTTATTTGTATTAGAACCTTACTTTTTTAAAATGTGGAAGCAATATGTCTTCTCCAAACATTGAAATGAAGTTTACCAGAAATAAGCTGGCTTTAATCAGAACACTGCTAAAGACACTTTATACTGATGTGGGAAACCGAAAAAAAAATGCCTACATTCTTGGCAGAGGATTGGCTCCTACACTTAGAAAACCAGTTGGTTATGGAAAAGAACAGGACAAATTTATCTTCTTTAACATTCTTGTCTAGTGCCAGACAGTGCAAACAGATCCATCATATATGAAGTGTTGGAATCCCTTTCTAGTCTGAAATGGCGCAGCCCAGGGTTTATCGTTTCGACAAATGATTAACCCTAAAAGATTACAAAATTGTATTAACTAATATTCCTGTTGAACAAGCCTGTTCCGCCAGTTTAAAAAAATAGTTGTTCAACATTCATGGATGAAATCCAGTATTTATAAAGCTGCGATTTGACTTATAAGAAAGACAAAGTAGAAACTAGTGTAACAAGTCATGGATGGATCTCTGTCATGTCCATTTTAAAATGATGTGTCAGTTTAATGTTGTATTATGAATAAACTGCATTAAATGTGATTCTCTGCTTTGGATCACTTTTTTATTGTCTAGTAATAATGTGGTGCTAGGATCTAGACTGAGACTCTCACAATCTCTCCTCTGGGAAGCTTCACCTAGAATTATTGATTGCTCCCCAAGTGCAACATAAACAAGAGAAAGGCCCCAATTGGCTCCAACCGAAGCTTTTTCTCTTTGTCCTCACTCTGCACATGGCAGAGAAGAAGTTTGTGGGACAACTTCGATGAAGATTTAAACCTCTCCCCCTCCTGTGTGATTATCTGGATCAACATTAGGGCAATGCATATTTGTTGTTGCTTTCTGTCTTCATTTTGTGTGCCCTCAAGTCATATACCATTGGGCTCCTTTGGCTGGGCAGAGAATCAGACCCTGGCTTCCATAGTCATAGTCCAACATTTAGATCACAATAGTTAAATGCATATTTACTTGAAAATAAAAAAAGAGAATGGTCCTAAGTATACGGTATTTCTTGTAGTATGGCATGTTGGCTGGATGGCCATCTGTCAGGGGTGATTTGAATGCAATATTCCTGCTTCTTGGCAGCGGGTTGGACTGGATGGCCCATGAGGTCTCTTCCAACTCTTTGATTCTATGATTCTATGTAATAAAGTCCAGAGAAACAAATTAAAACAGTTATCTATTAAAATAGGTGACATCTGCATGCACTCACAACTACCAGCGTGATCTAATTAAAAAAGGAGTTTTGCATCAGGAGAAGAATAGCATGTTTTCTGATTCATTTTTCTAATTTCAAACCATTGAATATGAACTCATTGTGACCAACTGATTATAATATCTGAGGGAATGTAGAAGTAATAGCAATTCCATTGGCCATAAATGTTGTGTCATCAGAAGTTGGTCTTCTCCAAAGACAAGTCACTGCACTTACTTACATCTGTGCTTGTATTAATGGAATCCTAGGTCTCCTTAAGCAACAGTACTAGTTTCCCTTAATGCAGCTGCACAGATGCAAGAGAGGGATATTGCCTTCAAGTATGTTTCCAAGGGTGAATATGTTCCTTACAGCATAATTTCCTATTCTTATCCCACTTGTGTGTCTTTGAAATATTCATTTCTAATTCTACCTGGAAGTGATGCCAAATCTCTAATCTGACTTTACATTATTGCTTCGGAACCCCTTATGCTGACTTGTCAACTACTCTTCATTGTTCCTTCACTATGGAAAAAATTGACCCATAGGGGAAACTTCCTAATAAAAATTAATATCACTTTTGATGCAGCTTTAACCTAATAGCAGAAATGATAAAGTGCTAAACTGATGTTGATCCTTCTGTTCATCCTCATCTCCTCAATGGAAAAAGTGGGGGAAAGGTTTAAATGTGACTGTAAAGACTAAATAACATGAAGTGGTAGCAGCTGATCTGCTCATATGACACCTTCCATATGTAGGAAGACTGGTTTCCCCTTTCAAATGAGGAAAAACCAGCTGGAAAAACTCCATTCTGCAGGTTCAGAGTATATGGCCAATAAATGGTGCTGTACCTGATTCAATATGGTATATTACACCTTTAATAGTGAATAAATAGTTTATCCAATATTTGTGAAGCCACGACCAGCTGCTTATTATTATTATTATTATTATTATTAGTAGTAGTAGTAGTAGTAGTAGTATTTGAAACACAACAAGATGAGTCCACAGCAGACACTCTGCTGGCTGCTGAATTGGATCACACGTCGGACACTTCTATTATTATTATTATTGTTATTATTATTATTATTATTATACCCCACCTTTCTCCCAGGGGGGACTCAAGACGGGTAACACTCCACAGCTAGAACAGATTAGGTGTTGCAAATTTGCATTAGTCCCTGCGTGTATGTGCTCTGTGTGTCAAGTGAATCCCTGTGTTTTGAAGATGTTTGTTTATACAGATCCTGTCCTCTGTCTACGTATGTCTTTGAAAGATGCCTTCTTCTCACTGACTTGTATGTTCCATCCCTTCTTTGTCCACTTATAGATGTACTCCAGCAGAGTTGCTTTAAGTGACGAATGCATCGCACTGCAGCCATTGTCCAGGGCACCGAGTCAGCTGAGCAAAATTAGGTAGAGTAGGAGGGGCAGTCCTTTATCCCATTTTATGCATGCAGAAAGGCAGCTAACCAGCACTGAGAGAGAAAAAAAGGGAAGGAGGCATGGCTGCTAGTGTGGACTGAAAGGGGCAGTAACAGCAACACAAGTTTATACATTTCTCACTTTGCTCCCTTAGCTTTGCTCTGTGTTTGCAAGCCAAATGCAGCATGTGTTTCATTTCTTCTACACATCTTTCCAGAGGGTGGGGGATGAGGGAAACGTTGTAAGCATGCCGATCAGTGTACAGAATCTGCGCCCGTTCCCTGTTCTGCTATGTGAAATCACTAATATATGTGTATATTCAAGCATGGTCCCAGAGCTTTTGCTTAACTTAACCATCCATGAAGGTATCAATCTTTTCTGCATGTTGAGCAGCAATAGCTACAGCAAAAGAAATTGTACTTTGTCAATGGCATTCCTTTTTGCTAATCTGATGTTTTTAACTTGTAAATGAGGGGTAGGGGGGATTCCTTTGTGTTGTTTCGTGTATTGTATTTATATACACATTTGTGCAGCTTTGTATTGTGTTTTGCAGATAAGCATATGATGCTGTGTTTGCTGTAAGCAGGGGGTTAATGGGATGGTAAATGGGCTGGATGAATACATACATCATGCTGGGCGAGTGCATTAGCAGCTGGAACACCCTGCTAACGTACTGCTAAAGACACTTAAATGAAATATCGCAGGGATGTGACTTGAAAAGCTAAAAAGTAAGGGAAATTTACATTTAAGGAAGGCCAAATGAAAGGCCCGATTCTCTGCCTCAAGAAGCATTTTTGATCCATATATCAGGTGACACTTTCTCTATAAAGCCTCAACTGTCATCCTGAATTTTGAGTTTGACTTAAAGATTAAATGTACATTTCTTTGTTTAATTAGCCTTGAAATGTTCATTTAATGAAACATCAATTATTTCCCAGAAATTGGAAAAACATTGATAATGTGGACTGAGGCTTTCTGGAGGTATAGTCAGAAATACAATTTTTCCAATTATTATCATTGTCTTCACTCATTATCGAACATAGGTGTAAAATCTCCATTTTCTGTCCTAACAAACTATTGTTACTTGATGCAACAGGAAACAATGCCTCATTATATCAAGAAACACTGATCTGTACATACTAAAAAGGAATGATATCAGATCAAATGGCTGATGCACACTCCTACGTGAATACCAGATGTATAGTAAATAGATAATGGCACAGAAGAAAATCCTGATGTCCGCCAGCAGGATTTCTTACGAACAAAGTATTTGGAAACAAACTTTTCAATTTCAGATGTGAGATATCTGAATTTTCAGTCTCCTTGTCTTTCTTGTCTGTTTATTGTCTTGACAATAATAAGCAGCTTTGTTAAGTTCTAAAATAGTAAAGCAGACTATTTTAGTATCTAAGATTTAACCATGGACAAATGCATGTGTCCTGGCTTGCATTTCAATTTGGGAAGGGCGTAGATACTCTTACACTTCCGAGCATATCCAAAGTAGAAAATACTTCTCATAATATTTAAGGTTATCCTAAATATTAACACTGTTAGAGTCTAGGGCAGTGGTGCTCAACTTGTGGGACCCCAGATGTTTTAGCCATCAACTCTCAGAAATCCTAACAAGCCAGTAAAACTGGCTGGGATTTCTGGAAATTGTAGGCCAAACCACATGGGACCCACAGGTTGAGAACCTCTGATCTAGGGGAAAATATGAGAAGCTGCAGTAGATTTAGTAATACTCAAGAACCACCAAGAAGCTTTGATGAATAGAGCTTCACAATTTCCATGATTATAAATGTGGAGATTTTCCAAAGTGTGAGCAAATCTCAAGCCTAATATAATCACAATTGCCACCAGCATTTAGAATGAATAAGCCTATTCTTTTATTTTTAAGGGCCACACATGTGCAAGTGTCTTACGATAAATATATTCTCATTAGACTGAACTCTTTCGTATTTTCAGACAATATTTTCCATGCCTTTCTTCAAATACAAGAAAGGAATTAAAAACAGTCTGAATATAGTAATGGATTCTGCTGTATTCCAGATAGAATTCGTCATTCATCTGCATTTAGCTGCTAAATTTTACTATATTCTTACATCTCCATATTTGCCTTCGATTCTGCTAAGAAATTTGCAAGCATTCCTGCATCTTTCATCAGAGCAATAGCTTTCAAGTACAACAAATAGTAAAGGAAATTGTATTTTAATGCTTTCAAATGAAATTAAGACTTACCAGAAATCTGCTGAATGGCCATTTGGTATTTCGTAATTGTGGATGCTTCCAGGTAGGTCTTAATAAATTGGTAAGAGATGAATCAGTGCTGCCTCTGAGTCATAAGCCAAAGTTGATCAGACTTCAGAATTACTAATAAATATCAGTTTCCTGGGTTTTTTTTTCATGCCAGCTTGAGAAATGTTAATTCCTCTTTACAATAAAGTCCTCTTCTCTATGTCCATGCATACACTTGTAGCTTTATTTCCAAATGTAATTATTATAGACGATGTTGCTGCTTAACTCCCTGCAGCTGATAGTATGAATATAGGCTGGATCTATATTGCCATATAATCCAGTTTCTTGAATCCAGATGATCTGCTTTGAACTGGATTGTATGAGTCTACACTGCCATATATCAGATAAGCCAGATTCAAAAACCAGATTATATGGCAGTGTAGATGGGGTCTTAGCTGTCTTTACTTCTAAATAACCCTGTGATTTAAAGGGATATTAATTCTTCCTTACTTGGTAGCATTGCACCAAACATTATTTGAAACAGCCTATGTTTGCTTTAGAATAAACCATGGCAATAACAGATGCTTTTGGTTGCAAGGCTTAAGCCTTAAAATCTGATTTTAAAAGTAATTAGTGTTGAGTTTAGTGCGAGCGACAGAATAGGAACTAAGCAATTAGATCCTGTCCCACTGCCCCCAAGTCAGCAGAATTAGATAGGTTGTCTTGATGATAGCCACCTGGTGTGGCAGTTGTTATGTATATTCAAGAATAAGTAAACTTTTTTTCTGGATTCCATTGTAAAATGAAAAAAAAAATCCCTGTGACCATCTTCATGGTGCTAATCAGTCTGTCATTATGCAAAGTGGTGCATAAAGGTACGGTGGGCAGGTAGGTTAGCAGTTTTCTTCCTACGATGACAGCAACTGTCAGGAATGTGCCCAGCTCTCTTCAGCAAGCTCATTTGACAAGATATTCTTGAGTCCCTTCAAACCTCTATATACTGAATTATTGCATTTCATCTGTAGGTAAGCAAATGGATACCCAGGCATCAGGACTGTTCGACTGAATAAATGACTTGAAGTTCGGTTTTGCTTCTGTCATATTGAAAGAGCGACGGGTGCATCATAAGATCTGTTGCTTTTTTCTGTCCCTTTCTAGATGGAAGAGGAAAGGGACTCACTCAGCTCAGCATGTGGTTTTGCTAAAAGCGGCCACAGAGGGGAAGACAGCAGGCAACTGCTGACGGCTGCTCTTAGGCAGTGAGGGTGCTCTTGTGCCCTAGGTAGTATGCCGGCTCTATATATCTTGTCTCAATCATCACAGATCCATCCCTGGTGCCCTGTTGTCCTGCACTTTCACTGTGATATACTGTAACATGTTGGCATGCCTCAAATTTTTGCTTTTTTGCTAACTTGGTCACTAATACTCTCACATTGATTTAATTTAGCTTCTCACTTGCAGTACACTCCCCCTTGCAATTTTAGGGGGAAATTTGTTGGGACATTCAAAGCAATCTCAAAGTAGAGCATAAAAAGACTATAGGTATGAGGCCATAGAATGTGACTTTACAGAACCTAGATTATAGCTCCCACCGACTTTAGCCAGGCTAGCTAATTAATAATGGGAGGGGATCATAGGACTTGTAATGAATGGCATCTGATTCTACAGCCCTGTGTTAGGAGATGTAAACTGCTATTTGTCCATAGGTATAGTCCTGATTTGGAGTAGCACCTGTTGCCACCAGCATAACTGCAAAAGATTCCCCTCCCAACCAATAAGAGGTCAAGGCTAGTATCCCAAATGATCTGTGTGCCCCAGAAAGAGCACATAACAGTGGTATGTGTACCCTTTTGGATCATCCAACTATGACATGAGTCCCCAAGGAATAGTTGGGATAGATGTAAAGAACTATAGCTTGAGATATCCTTTATATTTCCAGTTACATAATTCCCACATGGAACATTTAGATCAAAATTGGGTGTGTTTTGCAATTCCAAGAAGGACGAAGGACAATATGAGGAAAAACTCATGAAGATGTAGAGTCAGTCTCTGCTTCTCTGGAAGTCAGATTGTCTATAATCTTTCTAAAGTCTGTGTTTCCAGAACTTGAGACATTTTTCTCCTCATATCACAAGCAGGACATCCCACCTTCTAATAAAAATCTTCAACACCAATATCCTTTTGTCCTAATGGAGGTGTTCCCAGTGATATAACTCTTTTTACACAAGTTTCCCGCAACAGCACAGGGCAAGTGGAAATAGCTGCTTAAAGTTTAATGAAGAGCTTGGTTACGTTGCCTGAATAAAATTGACCGTGCCAAGGCTTGTGTTTGAATTGTTAAAACGAAAACAATTAAAAGCTGATATTAACGAAGCAGGTTAATGCCCTGTTTTGATCTGTGAATCTTTCCATGAAAATGGAAATCTTGCTGTGGAGGTAAAGCAAACAATACATGTCTGAAGATGTAAAATAATTACAATACATTTACTTTTAAAACCATTTTTATAGTTTTTGGGTGATTGACAGGCATTTGTGAACATTTGCAATTGATTTTGGACCTGCTTCTCACAACTAAACTCGGTTTTATTGCAGCTTATCTGCCTCCAAGAGACCGTGCACACACAATTTTTAAGAAAATCACTTGTTGCCTGAGTTCTGATTAAGATCCAGTGTATACTGTGATTGTGTGACTTAGTTTATCTAATGCAGTGGTTCTCAATCTGGGGTCCCCAAACGTTTTTAGCCTTCAATTCCCAGAAATCCTAACAGCTGGTAAACTGGCTGGGATTTCTGGGAGTTGTAGGCCAAAAAACATCTGGGGACCCCAGATTGAGAACCACTGATCTAATGCAATCCTGCTAGAGCAAGAGGCAAGTACAACACATTCTGTGCTTCCCCTTGTCTGATTTTTTTAAAAAAGACAACTTTCCTTTGCTGAACACCACCAGGAGAAGCAATTCGCTTAAAAAAAAACCAGTGGAGGTGAATCCGCAGTCTAACATTAAAAATACATGTTCTTAAAAGCAGGAAAGGAGTTCCTGCCACTTCAGATTTTGATTTATTTTTTGACAGTGCTGTGGGGGAATATTGGCACCCCAGAGACAGCCACAGTTTCCTACCTAAGATACAACCATTCTTGCAAGCACTAGGTATAATGGAGCACAAATCTATGGCAAGCACCTTGGACATGAGTTTCCTTTAACGCTTATCCATGGTGTAGAAATTTCCTGTGATTATGACTTCATTTTAATACATCGAGACATAATACTCTTTAACAAACATTTTCTATTGTTAAAGGGTTTTTGGGAAGATGGAAATATTAGTTTCATCAGGGATCAGCGCTTCTTTATTTACTAGGTTCTTGTGAGTTTTTTCGGGCTATAGAGCCATGTTCTAGAGGCATTTCTCCTGACGTTTCGCCTGCATCTATGGCAAGCATCCTCAGAGGTAGCTTCTTTATTTGTTTTCCCTTAGTGACATCAGTACATGATCTCTGGGCCAAAAAGCATCACCATTACAAAATGACCCGGCACTATTACTTTTTTACAGCATGAATGCTTAGCGATGAGTTAGTAAAAGACAAAAAGTGCAGACTTAAGAGGTAGGATAGAAGAGAACTCAAATATCTTTTCAGAAAGATCTCTGCAGGCTTAAACATTTTTACTGTGCCTGCTAGGGCTGATTTTTTCAAACATGCTGCTTTAGTTCAGAATCCTCATCTGCCCTTATTTCGTACAGAAAAAATAATTTTCAATGTCATAATCTTTAGCAAGCACACAGAATACACGTTGAAGCTTTAAGAAACCAGTTCCTATTGCATCACAGCAATATAATAATAATATTTATTTATTTGATCAGTCATATGACCATTTCAAAATAGAACATGAGTAAAAAACTAGGCATCACACCAATATTTTTTTCAAACATAATGCCATCAAGGTCTCAAACCAAGACCTCCAGATATTGAGCTCCATTCCCATCATCTTCAAATAGTGTGATTGGCTGGAGTAGTAGATCATCAGTATCTTTAAAGGTCGCAGGTTCCCAGTTGGACCTCAACTGTATTTGGATCTAACTCCTTTTCATCATATTAAAATTGGATGTTATGGAGAAAAACATTTGTGAGGAAAGGAAGATGGTGTCCCATCAGTAGTTCTTGCTCCCATGAAGAGCACAGTTGCCTTTGAATCGGTTAGTGATCTTCTGCCATTGCACATCAAAGACCCAGTGTTGTTCTCTCTCTCTCTCTCTCTCTCTCTCTGTGTGTGTGTGTGTGTGTATGTGTGTGTGTGTGTGTGTGTATATATATATATATATACACACACGCATACACACACACATACACACACACATGCATATATACACACATGTATGTATATATACATAAGAATGATTATACATGTAACATGTGAATTCTTTAGAGATGTGTATGCTACTTGTGGTGTTGACTTTAAGATATGTTTTTCTAATGAGAGTTGGTGTTTTTATTTTAGAAAGAACACTCAGATCCTTGAGAAGTATGGACAAGAGTGGGAGAAATGCTAGGGAAACCACTAGATTTGTAGCCCTTGTAACCACCTAATCACTACTGCACCTCAGGCAAAAGAAAAAGACCATGATTCCCTTTCACAATAAGACAACTATTCAGAAGCAGAATATTGTACCTTACAACAAACATGTACTCTCCTTGTACCTGGTTCTTAAAGGAAAATGCAGTTCTTTTTTGTCATTCACTGTGGAATTCTGCCCTGGCAGATTCTGTGTGAAGATGGAATTTGTCCACCACAGTACCCAATTATAGTGCAGACCCATAAATAAATATCTGGAACAATAATGGTGTTCAGCATTATTGTTCAATATCTGGAACAATAATGCTGAACAAAAGGTGAAAGATCAATGTGTGAAAATAGGGAAATGGGCAATCTTTTTCCAAATAATTAAAGATAAGAAAGAAATGCCATACTTGTGCCATACTCACCTGCACTTGGGTTAAGACTCATTCTGCCACGTAATCTGTACCTAAATGTTCTGGTGGATTTTGGTAGATCCCAACAGTGAAAGAGTTAAAAAATGTGACCTATTGAATTTACTCCAAAAATCCTATTGGTCAACATGACCAATGATGAAAGGTTGTGGGAGAAACAACCCCAAAACATCAGGAAAGGCAGAGGTGCCCATCCCAATAATAGTGGTATGTCTTGATTGTGACATTACAGCTTCTATTCTAACACTGGTTGCAAATTTCCCAATTTTGTGTGTGTGTGTCAGGAACGACTTGAGAAACTGCAAGTTGCTTCTGGTGTGAGAGAATTGGCCGTCTGCAAGGACGTTGCCCAGGGGACGCCTGGATTTTTGATGTTTTACCATCCTTGTGGGAGGCTTCTTTCATGTCCCCGCATGGGGAGCCGGAGCTGACAGAGGGAGCTCATCCACTGTCTCCCTGGATTCAAACCTGTGACCTGTCAGTCTTTAGTCCTGCTGACACAAGCTTAACTCATTGCGCCACTGAGGGCTCCTGTCTTCCCCAATAAAACGTAGTCTCTTATTAGCTGTATTAATTTTCATGGGACATACATTCTGTGCTGTCTGCTAAAATCATGAACTAATTTGAATCAAAGCTTGGCCTATAGTTATTAGCAATTTGGATGCAGAAGGAGCCAAAATACCCAATGTACATTTGGAGTTATGAGATCAAGGCTTGTAGCCAAGATGTGAAAAACCATACTATCAACAAGGTTGCCTTATCCTTCCAATACTAAAAAGAGTCACTTCCACCTTCCCATCCCCACCAAAATAAGCTTCTTAGAAGACATTGTCCATCTGCTTCTCAGAGGTTAGAGATTATTTGCCTGTGAAGACCATACATTATTTCATATTGATTCTTCGATAATACCTGAGAACAGAGCTAAAGTACCCAGCTCTAAGTCTGGGTGAATAAGAGATTGCCACAATTGAATCAACCAGTACCAGTGATGGTCCCAGTAGAAAATGGGCAGATGAGTGCTAGTAACCCATGCTAAGATAGTATGCATTTTTTTGTTGAGAAGGGAATTTAAACAATGACTGTGTCTGTCTGTAATATTGTGAAATTTCTGAGACATATTTGATTTACACCCAAGTTCATGGTACCTTTGACAGTGGGCTTCAGCTAAAACAGTCAAGTACAGAAGTAATTATTGCTCAGACCATCCTCAATTCTCATTTCTTTTCTTTTTTTACTAGCCAGTTTCATACTAACTGTTAAGACACATTGAATTCCTTTTGTTCACTTTCAGTTTCAAGTGTCTTCCTGTTGTTTGGTTCATTCTTTATTTCCAAACAGAATTCTTTCCTTCTCCTTCTCGCTTTGCTTGATTAAACATTGATTTTATTATGACCACTTTGAGCAAGATAAAATGGTTATGACTTTTTATTGATTATTTTTGCAACAAACACATCCTTAGTGGAATGTATATTTCAATTGCCATTACTTGTGATTTGTAGGAACATCTGCTTTTAATAGGTTGGTGGCATGCCAGGAGCACCATACCTAGATTTTCTAGGACTGGGAAAAAGGGAAATAGCAATTTTTTAAATCTGTATGTATATGTACCTAGAAACCCATTCTCAGATTGCATTCTAAAAACTTTCCATGATGGTGCCAAACAGCAACCTTTCTGCTTATGACAGCCTCCATAGGAAAACAGATCTCCTCAAACAACTACTTTGCCACCACTCAAGAAAATGGATGTCTCTTGGTTTCTCACTAAAGTAGGCCTTGCTGCCCGATGGGCAAGAACAGCCAATGCAAAATATATTACCAATTTCTATTCATTACTGTAGACCAGTGGTTCTCAACCTGTGGATCCCTAGATGTTTTGGCCTTCAACTCCCAGAAATCCTAACAGCTGGTAAATTTCTGGGAGTTGTAGTCCAAAACACCTGAGGACCCACAGGTTGAGAACCTCTACTCTAGACCCAACAGTGATCCCACAGGTTGAGTGGGATACTATGGGATAGTGAGACTTCGTGAATGAAGATGCATCTATACCAGTCATGGGCAAACTTCAGTCCTCCAGATGTTTTGGACTTCAACTCCCACAATTCCTAACAGCCAGAGTTGAAGTCCAAAACATCTGGAGGGCTGAAGTCTCCCGTGCCTGATCTATACTGTAGAATTAATGCAGTTGGACACCACTAACTGTCATGGATCAATGTTGTGGAATCGTGAGATTTGCAGTTTGGTGAGGCACCAGCACTCTTTGGGCAGAGAAGACTAAAGGCCTTGTAAAACTATAGTATCCATGCATTAATTCTACAGTGTGAGTGGTGGACCCCTAAGTTGCTAAATCGAAGGAAAAAGACAGTGCCTGAATGAAAGGTAAGACACACAGGTTCTGTAGAACTGCCATAGCTATTATAACTTCCATCTTTTCAATAAAGAAATCGAATTACTTAACGTAATATTTTTACATTTTCTGCATGATCCACAGAGATGATATTCTTTATTCATGCTCCTCAGAGTTGTGTTATTTTTTATGAATATATACGATGCCTTAAAAGATCTACTGCTCATTCCTGCACCCTTTATTGTCCCTTCCTTTCCTCCTCAGCTTGCTGAGACAGGCGCAGGTATCAACTGCTTGGACTCCGTGTGTTGCTTCTCAAATGGGGAAACCGCATGCGCATCTCTTAGAAGAATGCTGGAACGAATAATGGGACGCTGCAGCCCGGCCCGGGTCAACAGGTGTGGAATTTCTCTCAATTGCCTTTGCTGCAGACGGTTCTCCTATAAACTGGAACAAGATGAACCGGCAGTTATAGATGTGTAGCAAAAGGCAGGAAAACGCTCCTCATAGGCACTGTTTTGGACCTGAAAAGAGCAGTTAATGTTGCTTTTTATGTGGGAGATTCCTTCTGACGGAGGGGAAGAACTGAAGTGTCTTCATGTTGCTATTTTTTCTTTTGTTCCAAAAATATGCTGCATTTTTATTATTCATTTTTGATAAAGCCGCTGCCGTGTGCCTATAGCAGCTTTGACATACACATGACGCTCTGCACGCGAACCAAGGCTCCCTTGTTCTTTGTAGCTGCCAGCCAATGGTCCACACCGGTGCCAATGAAGAGGGTAGCTTTTGCTCACACACGGCTTCATGTGTGTGCCAGAGCCCCACGTAACCTCAGTCCGCTTCTTTTCTTGTATCATGTAGATCTAGGTATATCAATAATGTCTTCTTGGTTTTGTTTGTCCTGTCCCTTAAAATCTAGTCTCTGTCCTGTCTTATATTCCTGATTTAGCTGCTTTGCCTTCACAAATGAGAAATCTGTGAAATCAAAAGGCTTGTTCCTCGTTTGTTCAATGTATGTCTGTTCACTAGTCATGCTGCAATTTCTGGTTCCAAAGCTGCAAGGTTGTATTTTCACCCCTGGTATTTACTCCTGCTAGAGACGTTTACTTTTGGGAAGCTTACGTTGTCCTTTGGCAGTGTGAAAATAAATATTTTTAAAATGTTGTGGAATAGAACTTTTTAATACTTGATTGGCAAAGAAGAAACCCACACAAACACTCTCAGAAGTCTTGAAACATCCCAGACTTAGAATCCAGACTTTCCTTCCTTGTATTAGCATTGTATGCCATTCAGAAATACGCTAGATGATTCATAAATAGTAGGTACCTGATATAGTTATGATTATGCAAAACCTGAGATGTACAAGAGGGGCGTGCTAATACAATATATACCCCTAAGTGATATGTTTATATCTAGCAGTGCCATAGTCTGTAGAACAGTGAGGAATCCTTGGTTCTCCGAACGTCAATATTTTACTATTACAACTATGATTTTTTTTTAGTATTAACTATGCTGTCAAGTAACATGTGGCATGCCATGTTTTAAAAAGAGATGTGGGAGGGGAGTTAGAAAATTAGCTTTTGCATTCTGAAGAATGATATCACGGCCTGCTTGTTGCTTCAAACCAAACCAGGAAAGTGCTTTCTCTACTTTTCTTAAGAAATCGTTAACATAATTTTTCAAGGGACTTTTTCAAGCACTTTTTGCAAACAAGACCATAGCTGGAGAGGACAACAGTGCTTTCTTCAAAGAACTAGGAGTTTAGCACTTTGGCCCCATGTACAGTGCATTTAAGCACACTGAACTGCATTATCTGAGTCCACACTGACAATATAATGCAGTTTCAAACTGCATTACATAACAGTATAGACGGGACCTAAGGAGATGTTTAGGTGTGGGTAGGTAGGAGGGCAGGTGCGATATCCACGCCTTGTATTTTGGGATGTAATCCAAGGCAGTAGGGTTTCATCCTCAAGGTCTATTTTTGGCTGAAGCATGACTAGTGACCACCATCAAGCTAAAAGTTGTGATTCTTTCAAATGCTCTTGTCTTTAAAAGTGTTTGATTCCTTGTTCTGGTCTTGTTTTCTAATCAATTGATTGTTCTTTCTTGTGCTGATTTCCTCCCCCGTGTTTCCTTTATCAGGTTGGTTTTTTTAAAACACACTTTTGTTAATCAAGTGTTTGGCTGCCTCTCAAGTTTTTGTTAAATTCCATAAAAAGGGAACTGTTACAAGACTTGATTTTTTAAAAATAATAATAAATTTTGCTTTGTGTAGAAAGCAGGCATGATGTATAAAATAAAAAGTTTTACAAGATATTTTAAAAATGGGAAGAGATTTTGATTGGTCTGATGATATTCCGCCAACTGTAAATCTGCTTAAGCAGATTTTTACCCCTTGTTTTTTCCCCTCTGATGTCAAAGAGCCTGTCGTTATGTTGAGTGAAATGTATATCTGTTGCAAAGTTACCTGCTTGGAAGGGAGACTGCAGAAATAGTGTTTTCTGGTAAGGCTTCTTAAACTTTTCCACAAATTACCACTTATGGCCTGAGAAAGTTTTACGTGACTCCAGATTTATAGATCTATAAAATAGGTATAAAAACAAAACATTTACTGATGGCACATCAACATTTGCAAAGCTTACTAATAATCAGGCTGATTTTCCTTTTTATGAAGTATAGCTGAAGCATCATCTGCAGAATCCACTGTAAATCTTGCGCAACAGTTTCCTGTCAATTTATAAAATAGCCTCTAGGTGGCATTCAGAAAACTTTTAGTGTTGCCAATTTTTCTGGGAACCCAAAATTGAGCGAAAAGGAGCCCCATTTGGGATTGGGACCTACAGTTTAAGGAGGAGTGCTTTATGGATCTGCAAGACCATTTCCATGACCCCTGGACCTTAGTGGAATATTGCACTAATAAGCTTTTCATGGGTAGAAAGCTGAGATAGATAGATAGATAGATAGATAGATAGATAGATAGATAGATAGATAGATAGATAGATAGATAGATAGATGGAAGGATGGATAGCATTAAAGGATTTCTTTTTACTAGATGGCAAATTTCAGTAGCCAATCATGAACGGCCTTTAAAACAAGCATTTTCTACTTGTTCTAAAGGGCTTTTACCAGCTTTTCAGTAGTATGGTAGTGGATGGCCTGTGGCAGATCCAGGAAACTGAAAAGGGAAATAGATGTGTCCCAGTAAGTCTATACCAGTGGTGTCCAACCTTTGGTCCTCCAGGTGTTTGGGACTTCAACTCTCAGAATCCCAGGCCAACTTGTCGAATACTCAGGAATTCTGGGAGTTGAGGTCCATAACACTTGAAGGGCCAAAGGTAGGACTCCACTCACCTATATCATTTGGAAAACTAGGAGTATTTGCTGCCCTCCACTTCCAATGCAGGTAACATTGCAATGGTACTTCACACATCTGGCATCCACAACAGAGAACAGGCTTTGACATCATCAGCATTCCCAAGTACAACACTTTCCCTTAAGAATGACAGCAGTTCACTTCTTTGGAGGCAAACAAATAATGTTGAATTTGGGGGATCAGTTGGGGTGGAGGCTAAATCTGGTCTTGGTGGGCCTCGGTTGCTGTATATCTTACCAGCATCCAGCCATGGCTTCTCCTTTTTGGTCTCACAAGAGTGCAGTCGAATCTTCAGAGCTAACTCGAATGATACTCTCCTTTTTTGGTTTTAATAAGAGAGCAGGTCACAAATATTTTTGCATGGTTCTTTCAAAGGTAGGTATAATCTGCTTCATGCTCAACTTCAAGCAAAGATTCTGATTTCTTTCTGGTACATGTACAACTAGCATGATGTATGATTAAAGTCTCATATTTGACAGAATAGAAGAGCTTGTCTAGACATCATCACCTGATTTCATTCAAAGCAAACGCATACATAGAAGTTGACTTGATGTCACCCAAAGGAATGAAGCTTGGCTTTTTCCTTAATTTCAAATTCTGCTAAACGGTTCGATTGGATCATGAACTTGAACAAAAAAGGTTTCTTGGTGAAGGTTCTGGCCCAACATCAGTTTGTTTTAGAAAACAAAACACTTAGAATTATGTGTCATGCTGAATTACAAAATGTTTACAATGATTTAAATGCACCAGGTAACCTGGAACTGTAATTCATCATGGACAAGCTAGAATTATTTCGTAACATGGCAGATGTTGTGGTCTGCATAGAGGTGCTACAGCACTGATATCGTACAGTTATCAGCCTTCAGTATTTCATCCCTAAAACAGTCAGGATACTACAGAGTACCTTTGGAAAAATCACTTAAGAGTTGATCTTTATGAGACAACAAAGGTCTATTCCTGCCATAGACATGAGTGAGGAAGCCATTATGGATGGCACCCCTTAGGTACGCTTAGATAAATCCCATTTTGCATTTGATTAGAATGATCATGGCTTAACCATTTTAAGGTACCCTTTATAGAAGTTGTATCTGTTGCTAAATAAAATACATTTTGTTGACCACCTCATTTGTGTCAGTTGTGTCTTGAGATAACTGGTAGCATCGGTCGATTCCCTGTGTTTCAGCCATGTAACATTAGATAGTCTATATCTAAATATTCCCAGTGAAGTCAGACTTATTTGAAGTATAGATCTGAGTCACATGAAGACTTTAGCTCAAGTCCAGCATTGACCAAGGCTATTGATTTGTCTCTATAATCACAGATCCTGGATGTATTTCATGTCTCGAAATGGGTGTTCAAGGAAATTGTGTTACCATTCATACGTTAATTGCGTTGATATTCTGTCAGATATGAGAGTTGGAATACGAAATCAGTGCCTGGTGAAATTTTAAACGGGAGTGCTTATTTTTCATCTAATCATGTTTAAATGCTTGGAGAAGAGGGAAAATTGAAATGTTACTTGAAATCCGCTTGCGTGCCTTAAAATAAAATTTCCAAATGAAATCCTAAGCTTTCACTGATTGCAGATGTAATGCATGGCTTCTTTTTTTTTTTTTTGAATCATCAAAACTATGTTGCTCATCTGTCTTCCATCAAGCTATTTTTCATTGCATCTGTCACACAAGTGTTCATGTTGGTTCTCACAGTATTAAACCATATACATTATAACAGTTTGCTCTGTGGATTTTAAAAGGAATGAATAAGATGATACTTACGTTGGAATTGATCCAATTCCAAATATTTGCTTTCTTGAGTATTTTAGCAATTGTGTTCATTTTCACCCTTCTTCTAAACTTCAGTGGCACAATCCATTGTTTTCAATGTGTGTAAATAACCCAGAATAGAGAGCACCAGTCTTTCTTCTATGAGAAGAACATGTTCTATATCCATTGGAGGGTGGCCCTTTATAGGTTTGTTAAGCAGCATAGAGGAAACAAAAATGTCTTCATATACTGAGGTTCTGGATCACAGCCATTGTATGAAAGCAAGCCCTGTTCATGTACGTAAACAGTACTTCCATATTATACCAGACAGTTGACTCTTCTGAACATGTACATGAAACCAAACAAGAAGTTTCCAGTTCCCTTGTAAGATCTGAGATTTTTCTGTATATAGTGACCCCTTGGTATCCAATCTGAGTTAGTTCCAGGACCCACCATGGGTATGGCATAGTAAAAAAGTATCCCTTACATATAATGACAAAATCAAAGTTTGCTTTTTGGAATTAAAAAAAATATATTTGAAAGAGATAGTTGGATTTGTAAAAACAGAATCCATGGTTATGGAGAACCAACTATATCTGGGCATAGTTATGATATCTCAAAGGACATTGGATAATGCTCAGGATGGTTATATTGAGAATATCAGAAAACAGATATCTGGATTAGTCCCTTTTGGGAGTTCATTTTAAAATCATTTTTAGATTTTTTTTCCAAAAAAAATTAAGCCAATTTCACGTTTCCAGTCAGCCAAATTGTTTTCTTATTGTTACTTTAGATCATGGAGCACTTCGGAGCCCTTCTATACCAACGACAGAAGCATCTTAACGCTGTCTTCATTGGACTCAGTTACATGTTGAGACTTTTCTCATTGTCTTTTGTAAAAAACTTCCTATTTTCCTGACCCTAAGTTATAAATAATTTTAGCCCGTCTTCTGTGACTATTTCCCTTGAACCAATTTCCCAATAATGGCAGAGAAGATTTTGAAAAATCATGTTTCCTCTAAGTTACATGCTGACCACTTGGGTGAATAGTTAACATTTCCATTGAATGTCATCCCAAAGCAATGACTGGATAGCTGTTCCAAAAGACAAATGGTCGTCTTTTTAGAAGGCTGGAGCTCTTCGTTTGCAAGAAATTGTTCCAGAAAGGCCTTTCATTGAATCTGTAATTTGTTCAAAATGATATATCCTTTAAAACAGTATCCTTGAATTATTCTTCAGTTCAATCAACACAAGTATATTGTCACTCTTTTGGTTTTCGATCTTCTCTGTAAATTGGGGACTGAATATCCCTTTTCATGTCTTTGTTAGTTACCTTGGAATGTTTTGAACATGGAAAACAGCAGCGAAAATCTCTGGCTTGTAACCTTGCTCCCCAGGCACACATGATTCCGTTCAGTGTGTGTGTGGGTGCTTTTTTGTCTCTGTTTTTGCTCAATGTGCTATTTATTTAGTTATATTATGTTCCTGTGGAGGGTACTTAAAGATCATTTAATCTCCCAGATTTTGCAGGGGTTGCAAAAGTAACGGCAGCACTTGTGAGCTTCCAGCAGGCAATGCATGCACTTGTCTTCAGTCAAGACAAGGTGCCAAACATGGCATGAGATATGCTAGACAGCTAGCAAAAGATGATGTGTAACGTGACATCATCCATTCGGTTTTCCCTCCCCAGCTCAATTTGCATGGCTGCTTTTTGCAAAAGGGTTGGGAAACTGTTCCCCCAGACATTACTGGCATGAAATGTCCTTATCTTGCTTGAATACTTGGCTTAGGAGACCTTTCCATCATGATGTTTTGAGGGCAATGTATTGTTGAAGGCTTTCATGGCCAGAATCACTGGGTTGTTGTAGGTTTTTTTCAGGCTATATGGCCATGGTCTAGAGGCATTCTCTCCTGACGTTTCGCCTGCATCTATGGCAAGCATCCTCAGAGGTAGTGAGGTCTGTTGGAACTAGGAAAAATGGTTTATATATCTGTGGAATGACCAGGGTGAAAACCTCAGGAGAGAATGCCTCTAGACCATGGCCATATAGCCCGAAAAAACCTACAACAACCCAGTTTTGAGGGCGGTTTATCCATGTCCATGGTTACCTCTCAAAATGGGAAAGGGCTCGGAAACCCACCTCAAATAATCCAATCATTCGAATTGAACTGTTGACTTGTAGACTATAACATGTTTAAGTCTGCAAGTTCACCAAGTCTTTGCAGAATATCCGAAGACAACCAGATCTGTCCAATCTTTGAAGCAAAGCTGAGTCAACCCTAGTTAGTACTGGATAGGAGACCATCAACAAATACCAGGTGAAGTAGGCTATATTTAACAAGAAGGAACTGACAAAAACACCTCTGGGTATTCATAGAATCTTTTAAGTTGGAAGAAACCACAAGAGCCATCCAGTCCAACCCCCTGCCATCCAGGAAAAGCACAGTCAAAGCACTCCTGACAGATGGCCATCCAACCTTGGTTTAAATCCTAGTGGTCACCATAAGTCAACAGATGACTTGAAGGCACATACACAAACAGGCTTGCAGCACTCTGGTGCAGTTCCCATTCATTTCACTGAAATGGGCAAACAAGTCTTGTGTTCAGATCTTTAATGTTTCCGTTGCCTTCATTTCCCGCTCCCCTTATTCAGAGCGGTCCATACCATCAGTGTCATAAGTCACTACTTCATATCCATCGTTGCCATTTAGGTTTGTCATTTCATGTTATCAAGCAAATTTATTAGAAGAGCTATTGAACTGTCTAAAAGAAATCGAACTCCAAGCATTTATTAAAATCCATATTGTACATTTATTTTGTTGCTCCTTGAAGAGGTAAAACTTAAGTATTTTTGTCCACAGATTCGTAGTTCTGATTTGAAGATAAATTGACCTACGTTTTCTTCAAACTTCCCGTTTGTTCCCCCTCTCTTTCCTCCCCTTCTCAGTGTGTGTAAGGGTACAGAAGAAGCATGCATTTAAACAAATACAGGCGGAGTATAAGAATTCATCTGTCCAAGCCAGGTATAATTGTCTAAGAAAAGCCAAGCAAATTGAAGATTTTATTACATTTGTTCCATCTCTTTGTGCATGTTAAACAGGACTTGGGTCAAACGGAAGCAGAGCTAATACATTTTGCATCTGACCACAAATACTTTTATAATTTCATTTTTTTTAAAACATAGAATAACCTCTGTGTATTTTGGTGACCTGTTATGTTTTGTTGTTAAGTTAATTCATAGGCAGAAGTGTGCTGAAGGCAAAGGGAAGAAATCATAGGAACTCAGTGTAAAATTATATGAGATAAGCCAAGAAAAGAAGAACAAGTGATTTTCCTGCAGGATTGTTTTCAGATTTTGGGTGAATTCTATAAATCAAGCCAATTTGTACTGTTGCTTCCTGAACAGAATATATATAATGAAATCACATGTTCAAGCATAACAGTTTATGAGTTGAATGATATGGTTAATGATTCTAAATCAGTGGTTCCCAACCTGTGGTTCATGGACCACCGGTGGTCTCCAAGAACGAAAATATGGTCTGCAGCCTCACCATTACTACACTGGTGCCTCGAAACCACACGGCAACGAGAGCGACTGGTCTCGCAAAACCCTCTTATAGGGGATGTTTGGAGGGGAGAGGCTGACTACCCACGAAAGATTACTATTACCACATCAGCTCTAGATGATTAAATATGGTTTTCTGTGGGCAAGTAGATGGTGATTAATGGATGGCATATGCTCTGTATCAGAAACTTGAACTGATGTGGTCTATACAATGCAATTTTCTGAATTAGCACCCCAAATAACCAAACCAAAAGTTGACAAACTGATTCATAACCCTTTCTGTACCAAGGTTGGATAGTGGTCCCTGGTCAAAAAAAGGTTGGGAACCACTGTTCTAAATCATGTGTTCTCCAGATGTTATGGACTCTTATCTCCAAGAAATCCCATTCATCGTGGCCAACGTTTTAGGATTCTGTGAGCAGGAGTTGAAAACCAAAGCTGAAAACCATTCTCCTAGGTGACATCTTCATGTCTCGGGACTTTTTGGTTCTGATATACTCAAGTCTGATCTGTTTGTAATTCCAATCTGCATCTACCCAAAGCCTCATTCTTATTGTGGTGTGGTCATACATTGCATACAGTCTGTAATATGCATCCCACTCTTTTATGTGTTGGTTTTGGATAATTTTTTTAGTTCCCTTTTTAAAGCTTAAGGTCCCTTTGTTTTCAGTGTGCCATAGGAATTGTTCAGGTTTCACAAATTGTTCCCCAGGACAGGAGTTAAAACCATTCTTTGGACTGAAGCTGCTTGGAGGAAAACGGAACCTCGTCTGCCTCCAGATTAAACAAAATGCCCAAAGAAAATAATTTTCAAAGATTTATTGCGCAAGGAATCTGTTTACAGTAACTCCTGGGATGATTACAATGATCGAATGTGCTCATTTCATTTGTTATCTGGCTTCCATCGATTGTCTTTACTGCTACAAAATGTGCAATGGTCGTAACTGGGAAATAAAAGGGCAAATATACAAGGAGGAGTTCTGTAAAACAAGGGACAGGTCATACCTACGGCCTCATTGCTCTCCCCGTTTTAGGTTTGACCACTTTCAATCTGGGCAAGGCTGCAATCCTCATAAAATGGACTTGTACCAGAGGGGGGGTCATTCTTTCAAATTGGTTTCTGTTCCGTTGATGATGTTTTCATTCATTTCTCCATGCCTACCTTTTTTCAACATTATGGGTGGCGTCCGATTACTTACCTAGGCATTGTCTGAGAAGTTGCTGATTTTGGTGTTAAGTGCTCACTATTATTTCAGCAATTGATGCTTACTGAGGAAGAGGAGCATGTGAGCTGGAAAGCATTGTTGACGTCTGATATTTCTTTTGCTCCAGTCGCTTTGTTATGCAAGCTGAACTTCAATGCATACAGGCAGGGCATCACACTGAAATCCATGGGACAGCCCTCTCATTATTCAGAATTATACCCATAGCTATTAGGGCCTCAGTCTCCCCAGATTTCTGACTAAAAGGCATCTGATTTGGTGCTGTATCTGTGACAGCTTCATGGTGGAGCTCATGCTGAACATGTCAGAAGCCCTCTGCCCTTGCTAATCTGGGAAAGGCTGCCAGATGAAATTCTGGACATCTACTGCTAGTCAATATCAACAATACCAAGCCAGGCCAGCCAACCAATGTGTCAGGCAGACCTCTGAGACATTGCAGTATATTGACATGGCTACCACTCAGAAGTCATTCAGGGTTGTAATTTGGTCTAAGTACAAGGGATTCGAAAGAGAACAAGAGCTCCCAAGGTTTCTTTGGAGAAAATGAAGCCTGTAAAGCCAGTGTGAATATAGAGAGACCTGTACCTTATCCAAACTTTATATCCCATTTTGGTAGATGCATATGGTTGAATTGGATCTAGAACACAGGCCAAGCCTAGCCTATCATGGAAAACGTGAGCCATTTCCCAAAGACTGCCAGCTCTTTAGGGTGCTTGCTTTGCTTGCTAAGTTGGTTATGTGCATGACAGATGATTAAAAAATAGAGCTGACAGTGGAAGCTAAAATAGGGCAAACGATACTTGGAAAGATGGAGTAAAAAGATCCAAAGTCGCCCCAGGGCTGTGATCTGGAGGTCTATGATCAGACGTAAGGTTCTTGTGCTGTCCCACCTTTACCTAGGCATAGGTTTTACTGAAGGTAATTGGATTTACTGCTAGGAAAACAGGTCTCATTTATGCTGCAATTAAGCTAATTTCACTGTATTAAGAGATAAAGCGGGGTATAAATAATATAATATAATATAATTATAGTGGGGCCTCCACTTTTGTGGGGGATAGGACTCCCTTGAAAGTAGGAAAACACAAATAAAAACACTTTTAAAACTTGAAAAAACATCTCTCTGAAATGCTAGATCCTGCAGGACAACACTATGACTTAGAGATTCCTAGAAAGAGAACATAAACTCATGAATAATCAAATCCACAAACATTAAACCGACAAATATGGAGGGCTGACTAGTGAAAATTGTTCATACTCACTGTTTCCAGAATGATTTGTCATTGTTTCATAGGAGTCTTTTATTTTTGATGTGTGGGATAAAAGATGTTCACACTCCTGAGAAATGTATTTTTATTTTTGAGTCTGGGTTTCTGATAGAAGTGACGTGATTCTTGCTATACCAAAGACACTTTATAAAACCTGGTTAGTTTAAAGTCCTGTTGGTTGTTTCGTCCATGTGAAGAAAGCCATCTTGAATGCCTGTTCCAAACAACAAGGGCCAGATCCCTGTTTTCAAGCTTCATAAAAGAGTCCAGATGGTAGCCTTGCAAGGAACAAGGAATGCGTCCCACCTGAGGCGCATTCTCAAACTGATGAGAATTAGACATTCAAGCAGAGCAATAATTGGCACCAAGGAGTCTTGACCGCTGGCACTGTGGCTGCCCCTGCCACCCTTTTTAGACCCTCTGTGATGACCGAATTTCATAGAGTGTGCTTACTGTATTGCTTTGTCAATAAGTTGTTCTACAGAAGTTTATGGAAATTATATTTATTGAATAAAACTTTGGACTTTTAACAGCTTCTTGGCTTCTCATTGCTGTGCAGCTGAATAGTGGGGTGTTGCGTGAAATTTTGGCCAATTTCTGAAAGCAAGGAGTATCTTCTTGGTTCCGCCAATGAGGTAGAAGACATCCCTTGAGATAACTGGAAAACTGTAACTTCTGTCAGAGTCCACCCTTATTAGGTGAGCAGATCCTAGAACAGCAATCACAAACAATATTTGAGTGCTGGGCTGGATCACCATCTCCAATCTGGGGGCACAACTATCACATGCAAGGTTATGTTCCTGGATATTCCCAGTTGGAATATGAATAGCAAAGAAAATATCTGCAGATATTAATTAAAGTGGAATCATTAGGCCATATTGGTAGGAAAGGGCCCTAGAGCTCTACTCAGAAACTAAATGTGGCCAAATATGGCAAGGTATTTGACTATGCAAATTTGTGCAAAACACCTTTGCACACATACACATACTTGCTCAAAACTAGTAGAAAATACCGTCTTTAAGGCTCTCATGTGCAAGCAAGGATTTATATTCCTACTCTGAAGTTCACCAGTCAGATGCCCTTATTTTTGTTGTTTTTTCTTTCTTGTAGTGTTGTTATGCCAACAGATCTGGACCCTGTTCATCAGAATGAATCAACTGAGAATTGAGAAGGGTTTTGCCTCCTCTGGCAACGGTTCCAAGATCAGCCTCACTTGGCTGATCTTCAATCCTGGAGAACAGAAAACCATTAGTAAGGGCAGAGTTTCTGTCAGGAAAGAGGGCGATGCTACTCAAGTCAAAGGAGAACTACATATGACTTGCAACTGGTCCAGAATATTATTTGACATTGTTTCATTTTCTAGAAAGAGCATGCAGCCATCCCTTGGGATTCTCAAAATAACTAGTGGATGAAGCCAAATGGAAATCAACACAGCACTGGACACATCTGACACCAATAAAGCAAATTGAAACCTCTGTGAGTGAGCATATGTGCTCGCAGACATATATTAAGAAGTTAGGATATGCTGGACTTCTAGTATCATTACCCTGCTGAGCAAAAGGTCTTCCCAAATGAACTTCCCTCCTCCTCCTTGTCACCAGATTCCTAAGGGGACATCATGTGTGAATAATCTAATAGGAATCCTATGCTCACTCAGGGATAAACTATATTCAGATGCATGTGGGTTGAATTGCTACCTCAGGGGCATTACCTTCATGACTAAATGTATACCTCACATGCTCAAATATACATCTAAAGGTATTCTATGGGTATAAGCATGTCTTTTCTGATGACAGTCACTATGAGGCCATTGCTGGTTCCAGATACCTGAATGCACAAGACTCATCCGGAGGCATCAATGGCACTTTGCTTCAGTTTACTTTGTTTGTGTGACTTCAGCCTTGGAGATAAACCCCAGATCTATAATTTCATAGTATGTGAAATATTCTGAAACTGAAATATATGTGAGAGGAAGCCACAGGGAGGAGGGAGCAAGCTTGTTTTCTGCTTCCTTGGAGACTAGGACGTGGAACAATGGCTTCAAACTACAAGAGAGGAGATTCCATCTGAACATGAGGAAGAACTTCCTGACTGTGAGAGCCGTTCAGCAGTGGAACTCACTGCCCCGGAGTGTGGTGGAGGCTCCTTCTTTAGAAGCTTTTAAACAGAGGCTGGATGGCCATCTGTCAGGGGTGATTTGAATTCAATATTCCTGCTTCTTGGCAGGGGGTTGGACTGGATGGCCCATGAGGTCTCTTCCAACTCTTTGATTCTATGATTCTATGACCTTCACATCTTGCTCAAGAAATGGTCTACACGAATTTGTGCTTACATCTTTAAAACAGATGACAAATGAGAAAAGTTTAAGTTTTAGACAACTTTCAGAAAAGTGTCATAGAACTGTTTTTGAGGAAATAATTTTTTTCAGAGGCCAACCTGAATTCTGTTGTCAGTTCTACCTAAAGTAAGCCCATTGAAAAAATGGGATGTACCTATGTACAAATTGAATGGGTCTACTCCAATTGAGACTAAAGAACAGGATTCCAGCTGTCATAGGCTGCAAGATTTAGACTGGCTGTCATAAGCCAAGGCCAGCTTTAGCACAATAGGTGAATCACCAGCTACAGTTGCAGTAAATCTTGCCAACCAAAAGGTTGACAGTTCAAAGCCGGGTCAGGGTGAGCTCCAGACCTTCAGCCCAGCTCCTTGCCCATCTAGTAGATCAAAAACAGCAATGTGAGTAGATTAATAAGAACTGCATTAAGTGGAGGAGGTATTTTAGGCATGGCATTTCAGAGGAAAGTTTACAAAGAAAGCTCTTCGGCAAGGAGATGGAGTGACAGCACCTCCCTGTGGCCGGAACCGAGCACAGCCTCCAGATTTTATTTTTTGTTGTGTCAGGAGTGACTTGAGAAACTGCAAGTTGCTTCTGGTGTGAGAGACTTGGCCGTCTGCAAGGACGTTGCCCAGGGGAGGCTCGGATGATTTGATGTTTTTATCATCCTTGTGGGAGGCTTCTCTCACATCCCCACGAGGAGCTGGAGCTGATAGAGGGAGCTCATCCACCTCTCCTGGAATTCAAACCTGTGACCTGTCTTCAGTCCTGCCAGCACAGGGGTTTAACCCACTGCGCCACCGGGGGCTCCTGCCTCCAACAGATGCCGAATGGTGAGAAAAAGTCTATATATACCTCTATCTGTTGTCTGTCTTGTCATTGTATAATGACAAGGAATATTTGCCATATATGTGTTCTGTGATCTGCCCTGAGTCCACTTTGGGGTGAGAAGGGCAGAATATAAGTATTGTAAACAAACAAACAAGCCATGTTCCCTGCTCACCCTCCTTTCATAAAATAAGGAATTCAAAATCAATGTGTTACAAATAGGAAAGAGAACCCCGCCCCCCAACTATGCCATGTATGCGTTAAAACACGCACTGTAGTTCACAGACTCTCACATCACTGACCTTGATCCCCTAAAAATAAAACACATACTCATAAATGAAATAATTCCTGAGAAAGTTTCATCATGACAATTGGGCTCAAACTTTATTGCCTTCTGGTTTGTTGGGAGGGATGCGTTTTCCTAAGAAATTACAATTCAACTTACAGAAAGATGCTGATTGTGTTTGAAATATAAACCTCGGTTCCCAAGTGTTCTTATCGGAGGATTGCTTCAGTTCTACATATTAGTATAAACCCCTCCAAATTAGGGTTTTATATTTGTATGCAATTAAAAAGGAACGAGAGAGAGAGAGAATGAGAATTCGGATGGGAAGATAAAAGCCAGACCAAAGTTTGGGTTGCTTTTATTAAGAAACCCAACCCAAGTATGTACTGTATTCTGTTCACAACTTGTAAATTAAATAACACACACAGATACATACATACATACATACGCACACATACAGGCATAAGTCTGTGCATCTGTCAATCTCTCCTAAAGCCAAGCATTTACATTCAGAAGCAAACCATCACTGAGCCATATATTTCTGCCACTGGGCACAATCCAAGCAAAGCCTTGAAAATACACATCCTATTGCAAGGAACGGCGGGCATCCGACTTGTGCGTGGTGGATCAAACCTTCTTAAATTTCAAAGATGCAATCACACAAATGACTGACTTCAGTTTCTCCGCTACTTAAGACAGCAATGCTTTATGTAATGCAGGATTTGTTTATAATTACACAGTAATTATAAATTGTACCAAAATGATGGCAAAATCCATTTCGTTAAAAAGGCCTCAACAAAAAGATCGGCATGGTGGTTTCATGCATCAGCTTTCTGCAGAGATAGAACATCTCGGTATGTTTTTTTTTCCTTAAAGGAGAAACAAGAATGCCAAAACACACACACACAAAGTAACTCGGCATACATCAATGACGCATTCTGAGAAACTTGTACCCCATTTTTTCATTAGACAGAAAACGGCACACACACTTTGTAGGATTTTTATAATTCAAGTCTCCACTGATATTTACACGAGATAATAAAACAAATGAAAGGAGTAGATCAAAATGTTTGATTTTTTTTTTGCCCATCGCAGCAGCCGAAGAAGAGAAATTCTCAACTCGTATCGCATTGTTTTCCTTAAAACTAGCACATGACCAAGCTTCTCCCCAAAGTGCGCTGTTAGGAAACAAGGGGGCACTTTCCTGACGACGTCACAGAGGTTAAAAATAAATGTTAAGTCATTTAATACACAAGGTCCCCGCCCCCCCCCCCCCTAAAATTATGTCACCGCCTAAAAGTGCATTTTGAATTTCATTGATAACTGAGATGTCAGTCATGAAACATTACTTAGTATGCCAAGCCTGAACTTCTCATTCCTAAGGATTAGAAAAGATATTAACATCTTGAATGGGAAATGTGCTAATATCTCCTTAGTAAAACGATTATTTCAGGAGTTAAAATGACGCTATAGCCCAGTGGTTCTCAACCTGTGGGTCCCCAGATGTTTTGGCCTTGACCTCCCAGAAATCCTAACAGCTGGTAAACTGGCTGGGATTTTGGGGAGGTGGAGGCCAAAATACCTGGGGTTGAGAACCACTGCTATAGCCAGATGGTATTTCAAGGGCTGCTGACATGTAAAACATAAGGAATAAAAATCACACTTTAACGCAAACAGCCAAAATTGGGTGTTAGACACAACTATAGTGCTGATATACATTCAATGGAATCTTACGACAGACGTAAAATCTCCAAATCTTTCAATTGTGGTTAAAAGAATTAGAGATCCATGTTTCACCCACTGCAGATTACTTCCCCTTCCTATTTCAGGCTTGACCGTATTCAGTGTGACGTCCAGGCCAAAGTTAGCAGCATGGTTGACATTAAGCTAAGCATGTAAACAAGCGCCACAACTTTCAGGATTCACATTCTGGTTTAAAGCTATCAGTGGAGAACATTTGAGGAAACATTATGCTAAACAGGGTTTCTGCTGAAAAGGGACAGGGATTTTACATCAAGGGGTTTACAGGACACTCTCAATTCCTTAAACACAGAGAAACATTACAGCTGAATTAGGTATGAGCCAAAACCGAGCCAGATTTAAGCAGATGGCCGAGTTCCACTAAACACAACGAAAGAGCAAAACAAATACCTAAAGTATTGGGTTGTTGTAGGTTTTTTCGGGCTATATGGCCATGTTCTAGAGCAGTGGTTCTCAACCTGGGGTCCCCAGATGTTTTTGCCCTACAACTCCCAGAAATCTCAGCCAGTTTACCAGTTGTTAAGATTTCTGGGAGATGAAGGCAAAAAACATCTGGGGACCCCAGGTTGAGAACCAGTTCTAGAGGCATCCTCTGAGGTCGTCTGCCATAGATGTGGGTGAAACATCAGGAGATAATGCCTCTAGAACAGTGGTTCTCAACCTGTGGGTCCCCAGATGTTTTGGCTTTCAACTCCCAGAAAACCTAACAGCTGGTAAACTGGCTGGGATTTCTGGGAGTTGTAGGCCAAAACATCTGGGGAACCACAGGTTAAGAACCACTGCTCTAGAACATGGCCATATAGCCCGAAAAAACCTACAAAAACCCAGTGATTCCGGCCATGAAAGCCTTTGACAATACACCTAAAGTATTGTCAAAGGCTTTCATGACCAGAATCACTGCATTGTTGTGAGTTTTCCGGGCTGTATGGCCATGTTCCAGAGGCATTCTCTCCCGACATTTTGCCCACATCTATGGCAGACAACCTCTGAGGATGTCCACCATAGATGCAGGCAAAACATTAGGAGAGAATGCTTCTGGAATATGGCCATACAGCAAGGAAAACTCACAACTACCCAAGTACCTAAAGCTCTACCGTGAAATGTGCTTGGGTCAGTTTCACTGCATTATACTCATTCCAATTTATACATTTTTGGGGATGAAGATAGGCTTTTGGACTGTTTGGAGCACATGCAGGGCCTTTAACTAAGCAGCAACTCCAATGTGAGCAGTAAATCCATGCACCAACCTCAATTGCTACTGATGTGAATGGCAAACTCATGTTTCATGTAGGTCTCCATTTATAAGAGTGGGCAACTTGTGGCCTCTTAGATGCTTCGGCATTGCAAATACTATCATCCCCTCAGCAAAGAAGTCAGTTGGAGTTGCAACCCAATGCTATTTGCAAGGCCATGAGTTGCTCATCATCTACTTTATACACTAGAGCACTGGTTCCCAAGCTTTGATCCTGCACATGCTTTGAACTTCAACTCCCATAAGCTCCAATTCTCCAAAACTCAGGAATTCTGGGAGATGAAGACCCATAACACCCAGAGGACCAAAGCTTGTGAAACAGTGCTGAAGAGTAGACATGGGCAAACTTGGACTTTTCAAGTGTTTTGGACTTCAACTCCCACAATTCCTAACAGCCTAAGGTCCTTTCCTTTACCCCCTCAGCCGCTTAAGCAGCTGAGGTGGAAAAGGAAGGGGCCTGAGGCTGTTAGGAATTGTGGGAGTTGAAGTCCAAAACACTTGGAAGGTCCAAGTTTGCCCATGCCTGCTCTAGAGCCTCATGGGACTTCTGTACAACAGGTTGATGCCTGCATTAGGCAGTCACACTTCCGACTTAACAATAAAAACAAACGCACCTGCCATGACTGCGGAACGATTCTGACCATCACAGAAGTACCACTACTTTGATAAGGCATTTGCATTACATGGTTTGCGCCATCATGTTCGAAAACAGATCCACATCACACACATTGCTCTCCCGTTAACAATCAAACGCCTTCTTCGGTCTTAATCAACATTGCGTAACCAACATTTTAAAAAATCCAGTCCTGTATTCAAGTTTCTAAGCATTAAATTTGGTTGGAGGGAAGGGAGAGATTTCCTCAACAAAGATGTAAACATGTCAAGGTTACAAAATTTTATTGAGCAACTTGGAGAGCGGTTGGGAGCAATTTAAAACTGGCCGGCCCTTGTTTTTAGAAAATATTGGAAATTAGAAATGGCACAGAGCCCATTTCGCCGAAACTCTGTCCATCTGGTTGTTTAAAAAAATGGACAGATACACAGAGTTATGTGAACAATGGCAGACGCACTCACTAACTCCATTTCCATGAAGTGTTCCAATTCCAGAAAGCCATTACTTGACTCCGTCCCAAGTAATAGTATAAGATTGAACCGAAAGGCAAAATGGAGGGATGGGGTTGGAGGTGCCACTATTGCAGACGGAGACTGTACGTGTGAGATTGTGATCCTTCAGGTGGCTAGAGCTGGAAGATATATAGGAAGTCGTTCAGAGGAACATGGGAACAAGAGGAGGAAGAGTGCAGGAACGGGTGGAGACTCGGTAAAACATCACATGGCCCAGCGACCAAGAACCCTACAGAATGGTTCGACTTTCAACATTAGGCACCCAGTGTCTCTGACCAAAAATCATTAAAATACCAGCACTTCAAAGTGCCCTGTACCTCTGTTGTGTTTCAAACATGGAAAGTCAAGCACCTGTACAGCTGGAGAGCCTGATATTGAAGGGGGAGAACACGGCAAGTTTTGCTTTCAACACCTGCTTTGAAATGGAGGCGGCAACCTCGCCATTCATGCTGACAACTGCGTAGACCTTAGGAAACCACATATCACTGTTTTAGGATACTCTCAGTGTGGTCTTTCCCGCTAGCCCAAGCGCATGTTATTTGAAGACCCTTTAAAAAAACAAAATGAAACTAAAACGGTCAGGTTGTGACGCTGATCTGTGAAATTCTCATGCCAGAGCTTGCTTGGTGAAGACAGCATGTGCTTTAGGTGGAATCGGATATTTCAGAAGAACCATCCAAAAAAACATTTTTAAGATTTATGGAAAGGATCAGATGTTCGGTTTTAAAAAAAAGCAACCCAAAAAGGATGATATCCACAATGCTGGAGTTTTCAAATCGGTCAGAATGGCCCAGGCTAGGAGAGAAGCCCAAACCACCCGTAGTCTGATATGGTCCAAGGTAGATCCTTTAGAGGTTTGCCTCAACCCTCAGCCTTTATTTCTTGAGGATTGGTCTTCAGTCCTGTTCAGTCAGTTGGCAGAAATTGACTGTGCAATTTTCCCCCAGTGTGTTTATTTGTACAGGCTATGTACACTCTAGAAGGTCCATTTAGCGCTACACTGTCGTACTTTTCATGCCAGCGATCTGAGGGCGTGCAAATTCCACAAAGTCATCAATAAGAACTGGCCACGCTCCTAGAGGGAGAGCAGAGGGGAGAAGGTGAATTACTATTACGTTTGCATGACACTCTTGGCACATTCTCTATATAACACAGTATTTTTAAAAAGTTTCTTATACCTTGGAATAATTGACAATGCGAAATTACAATCCATGTTCTTCCTCTAGCAGGATAATTTGCACTCATTTCAATATGATTAAAAAAATTACAATACACAAACTCACTCAGTATCATAGACTAAAGGGAAATATCTGCATAAAGTCAGTACTCAACAAATTGCAGCTTGGTTGCCAATGATAATTTCATATTAATTCAGAAGTAGAAATCACTCTTTCCTTTTTTGAAGTAACTCTTCCTAGTCTTTGTCTCGCCCAATTGTCTGACTGTGCACATTAATATAGAGCAATAGTTCTCAAACACTGATGTCCCAGGTGTTTTGGACCTGAACTCACAGAAGCCTTAGCACAATGTTTCTCACCCTGTGGGTCCCCAGATGTTTTGGCCTTCAACTCCCAGAAACCCTAACAGCTGGCAAACTGGCTGGGATTTCTGGGAGTTGTAGGCCAAAACAACTGGGGACCCACAGGTTGAGAACCACTGCCTTAGCAGGTTTGGCTGGAGCCCTCGGTGGCGCAGTGGGTTAAACCCCTGTGCCGGCAGGACTTAAGACCAACAGTTCACAGGTTCGGATCCAGGGAGAGCGTGGATGAGCTCCCTCTATCAGCTCCAGCTCCTCATGAGGGGACATGAGAGAAGCCTCCCACAAGGATGATAAAACATCAAAACATCCGGGCATCCCCTGGGCAACGTCCTTGCAGATGGACAATTCTCTCACACCAGAAGTGACTTGCAGTTTCTCAAGTCACTCCTCACATGACAAAAAAAAAAAAGTTTGGCCAATGGTCTGGGAACCAAGATCTAGCATGAGTTAAGGTTTAACTAAAAAGTTATATGACATAAAAAGGTGACGTACAGATTAAGCATCCATTATCTTGAATACTTGGGACTAAAAGTGTGTTGGATATATATACATATACATATATAATTACAGAATAAAGAGATATCTTGGATAGCCACACATCCTGACATTTTACAAATACTCATGATTTTCCCCAGCCTCACATCTCTTTCTATCCCTACATCTTGCACATTCAATATTTGTGTCGCATGTAAAGACACAAGACACGAGGATCTATGAAATGGCAGAAATCGAAGAATAGCACTGGGCAAAAATCCACAACTTCATAGATTCTCACGTGTCTCTGTAACCTCCCATCTCTTTCCAGCCTTGCATCTTCTTCATTTGTTATTTGGAAAGAGGCTGGAAAGAGACTGAAGATCTGTTATGTGTCAGGAATACAAGCACAGTGCTCAGTTCACATACACCCTTCCTGCCATTTCACAGATCTTTGTGCCTCTCCATCCTCTTTCCTTTCCCCAGGAAGCCTACCAGCCACCCTTTCCCGTCTTGCCAGTGAACAAACCAGAGTACTGCATCCAGCACCTTAAAGCTGGAAGCAGGTGGTTGGCAGCAAAAGGTTTAGGAATTTTGGAGCACTTCAGGTTTCAGATGAAGGATGTTTAACTTATAGAAAAGCCCAAATGCAAGGAATTCTCACTAAATCAGCCAGTCAACCTGAAGACTGGATAAGTAACTCTAGCAGAGGTTAGTTTGGTAAGTGGGCCTGCTAGTTTACAAGGTCAAACACCAAACCAGGGTAATACAACAGAATCCCCCGTTCCCAACCCCAAATAGAGCCTCTTCTTGCTCGAGACTGCTTTCCAGAAACAAATCCATGGTCAGTCACTATGGCAATGATTGCCACTGTCAACTGCTGACTCCTGGATTGTGCCCAGTATCTGCACAAAAGGAATGGCTTTATTTTCAGAAGGCAGACAAACAACTCTCTGTCTGTTTATCCTCGTGGTGCCCCTCACAGTTACAACCAAACACTTCAGAGTATCAGCAAAGCTACAATCACAGTGGTGAAGAAATTTAAGCGAAACGTTTTGAGGGCTCTGGTAGCATAAACTGGCAAAACAGAGAATCACATTGGGAAGGAAGATTTTCTTATTAAATGAAGGGTTACTGAGACAAATATGTTTGAGAAGCACAGTACCTTCCTCGTCATAATTTGACATATCGTCTGCTATCATCGCGCTGAAGTCTAGAAGGAGGTTCCAAGTGTCCTTCGGTATAGATCTTTTATGATGTTCCTATTTGTAGAGAAATCAGAGTGTCAGAAACAAATGCATTATCAAACCTTTAGGAAGTTAAGGTGAGAGGCTGCAGCTCTGGGTTGTTGAACCCCCAAGCATGTGTACCTTGAAATGTTGCTAGGAAAACAGTGGCATTTAGAAAATTACTTCCAAACATGGATGACCAAAGAGTCTGCATGTTCAGAGATGACCCACAAAATCAATTACAGCCACTAGGCAGGTGTGTTCCCTCTATTTCAGTAGTTCCTAACCTTTTTTTGACCAGAGACCACTCTCCAACTTTGGACCAAAAGAGTTACGAATCAGTTTTTGGTCAACTTTCCCACCTACAATTAGCCCTCATGATAAAGCAGCTCCCCTTTAAAAAGGCTAAACCCCACTGCTCCTCCTCCTTGGGCTCCTTTCTTACAAATACATCACACCCAGGGTTTTAACTTTTTACCATTTCATCCCATACATCTGGCCTGCCCATTGTGTTGATTATACTATGTTATGTTATACTGTTTTATTTTATTAGCTATTTCGTATGTTTTGTCATGATGTGTTTTTTTTCCTTGCTGTTTTGTGTTTAATTATGTTGTATTATTTTTGGCCTCATGTCAGCCATCCCGAGTCCCCTTTGGGGAGATGGTGGCGGGTTATAAATAATAATAATAATAATAATAATAATTATTATTATTATTATTATTATTATTATTCTGTTTGGTTATTTGGGGTGCTGATTCAGAAAATTGTATGAGATAGACCACATCAGCTCTATTTTCTGATACAGAACATATGCCATCCAGTAATCACCATCTGCTCTCCCACATAAAACCATATTTAATAAACCTTGGCACTATAAGTGGGTTTTGCAAGACCAGTCGCTCTCGTTGCAATAGTGTAGTAATGGTGAGGCCACAGACTTTATTTTCGTTCTTGTGGACCACTGGTGATCCACTAACCACAGGTTGGGAACCACTGCTCTGTATGATCAGTTTTATGTTTGCTTATTAATGCAATGCTTTTGACACAAAATAAATAAATAAGGTATCTGTTGGGGAGGGAAGCAACAATGGCAGGCAAACTGCAGATGCACTGCATGAGTCAGTTTAACCGCTCTCCTCACTCACCTTTCCAGTGCTAGAAAGGTGAGCCAGGTTCATTTACCTGATCAACACCAAGTTTATTCCCCTAGCATGTTAAGAATTTTGTTGAGTTTTACTCCAGCTGCTTTTGAAGCATAGGCTGAGTGCCCCTTATCCCTGACTTGCCTTCCCAGCACAGGGAACATGAGCAAAACATGAAGCCAAGCTCATTTGGTTTGCACTTTGAGAGCCAGCTACATCTTATTCTCAGAACTCAAACCTTTTTGCCTTGCCTTCCCCCTCCCTACACATGGAATATAACCTGGTCCAGCCAGGCATATCCCATTGCCTTGGGTCATCCCAGCATCTTCCCATCTAATCCAGAGGACCCAAATATTTCTCTCAATATTGTCGTAAGGAAAACGGAACAGGTTTGTTTTCTGCCCTGGAGACAAGGACTTGGAGTAATGGGTTCAAATCACAGGAAAGGAGATTCCACCTGAACATTAGGAAGAACTTCCTGACTGTGAGAGCTCTTCAACAGTGGAACTTACTGCTTCATAGTGTGGTGGAAGATCATTATTTGGAGGCTTTAAAACAGTGGCTGGATGGCCATCTATCAGGAGTGCTTTCATTGTTCTTTTCCTGCATGCCAGAATGGGGTTGGACTGGATGGCCCATGTATTCTCTTTGAACTTTATGATTCTAATCGGGGAACCTTTGTGTGCCAAATTGGGCTCTCCAGCATGCTAGACTAGGCCTGGCAACAATATCCAATTTTATTTCAAGATTTCTGTTTTTAAGCTCAATTCCGTTGCATCAAGGTTAAACTCAAGCAATGTTTTGAGGCAGAGGAATTGCCAGTTCTCTGTAATGTGGATTTGTCCCACAGAACCATTAGCTGCTATCTAATGCCTGTTGCTTATCTGCAACAGTCAGGTAACAGAAATAATCTCATTGCTTCGAATCAAGTAATCCAATCCATGCATGGTCTTACCAATAAAAATTTGTTCCACAAGTCTAGGAATTTAAATCTTCCATGAAGTACTAAATTCCAGTAAGCGATGGCCATTTCTAAGTCTGCAACATGAAACAAAAACAGAAACTCAAGTTCCTTCAACATTCAGATTTCATAACTGCAGAATGAATTGTTGGCCACAAGGAAAACATACTCTGTACTTCAAAACTCTGGGGCAATCCTGACTTCCTCCCCACCCAGATAATTGATAGAACTAGAAACTGGGACTAGGGAGTAATGCTGGCATAGGTTTGTTCATACGCACTGTATGTGTCTCTAGGCAGCTCCTTTAAAGCTGCAACAAAGACTGCTCCTGAACTTACCCCAAAATCTAGTTATTGTTTTCCTTGTGACAAATACTTTTAGGGGGGAAAAAAGTGCTGAACAGACCTTCACATCAGTGGAAGTATATGGAGTCAGACCATATTTTTACAAGAGGATACATTTGGGGTTGCTGTGAATTTTCCAGGCTGTATTGCCATGTTCCAGAAGCATTCTCTCTTGACTTTCCCCCCACAATGTTTTGCTAACTGGTAGCCAGATTTGAGAATACAGAAATGCTGGACCACTCTAACAACCACCATGTCAGAGAAGCCATTGAAATTCACAAGCATGTCAAAAATTTCAACAGAAAGGAGGAAACCGTGAAAATGAACAAAATCTGACTAACAGTATTTTTTTTTTGTCGTGTCAGGAGCGACTTGAGAAACTGCAAGTCGCTTCTGGTGTGAGAGAATTGGCCATCTGCAAGGACGTTGCCCAGGGGACGCCCAAATGATTTGATGTTTTTATCATCCCTGTGGGAGGCTTCTCTCATGTCCCCGCATCGAGAGCTGGAGTGGATAGAGGGAGCTCATCCGCCTCTCCCCGGATTCAAACCTGCGACCTGTCCGTCTTCACTTCTGCCGGCACAGGGCTAACAGTATTAAAAAACCTCTAAAATCAGAAAAGTAAATAAAAAGCAGCACTCAAAAAGCAGGGGAATTCCAGACAAGAATCAATCAGTGCCAGCTAATCACCTTCTAACAAAAGATGCCCCAGGCAGCAACCAGTCAGGCCTTGAAGCTGCAAGGCCATTAAATGCTAATCAAGGTGGCCAATTGCAACATTGCCTCAAGCACACAAGAGTTCTTTTTCCCACCCTGGACATTCTGCAAATATATAAATCTCACTTGCCTAGTTTCCAACAGACCCCTCAACCTCTGAGGATGCCAGCCATAGATGTGGGTGAAACATCAGGAGAGAATGCTTCTGGAACATGGCCATACAGCTCGGAAAACTCACAGCAACCTAGTGATTCCAGCCATGAAAGCCTTCAACAACCCAGGATGTATTTGCTGTAGGAAATCCTAGTAGGTTTTAATATGCAATAACTACATCTGAGATTCAGCAATAGTCTGCCAGGGCTTTGCCTTCCTGCAAATGGCTTGGTTTATTTCTGCACCAGAAAATATTGACATACATACCTAAACCTTTCTGCCCTGGATTCTTTGCAAAGTTGAACGTAAACTGATAAAAATCCTTAAATCTTCCCGGTTCTTTCAATTCTTGTTCCATTTTGGGAAGCTGGGCCTTTAGCTTTTCTATGCTGTCGCATCTGTAATAGTTTTTAAAAGAAGTTTGCATGTGTATTAATAAGTTGCATACTATAGGTTTAAAATACTTTGAAAATATATTTCTTCCAAACCAAGATGATGTCATATCCATTTTAGAAAAGAAAATGGCAGACTTTAAAATATTCTGAGATTTTTTTTATATTTAACCAATAAAAATACAAGTTCATCAATAAATTTATAAATTCTTTAGAGTTTGAAAATTCTTAAAAGATTCCAAAATGAAAGTTATTTCTTCAAAAAATAAAAGAAAGGCGCTTTAGGCTCCAGTGGTCTTTTTGATCAGATTACCGTATATACTCGAGTATAAACCAACCCAAATATAAGCCAAGGCACCTAATTTTACCACAAAAAACTGGAAAAACTTATTGACTCAAGTATAAGCCAAGGGTGGGAAATGCAGCAGCTACTGCTAAATTTCAAAATGAAAATAGATACCAATAAAATTACATTAACTGAGTCATCAGTAAGTTAAATGCTTCTGAATATTTACCGTATTTCAAAGAAAAACAGTAAACTAGCTCTGTAAGTGGAAAAGTAGAGTCAACAAAAACAATATGGTATCAACAGTAACATAATAATAATAATAATAATAATAATAATAATAATAATTCATTCATTTGTATCCTGTCCTAGCTCCCCATGGGGACTTAGACCAGCTTCCAACACAGTAACAGGCAAATATTCAATGCCTATATAAACAATGCAGAGCTAGATATAGATCTATAATTATATATACTAATTTCACATATGCATTTTCCCCTGAAATGTTTGCAAATCATCTCTCTACATATGCATTTCCCTCCTGCAATATTTGCAAGCCCTATATATCTGTTTATATCTATCTAGACAGCTCTCTCTGTGTGTATGCATTTCCCCTGCAATATTTACAAACTGTATGTATCTATAATCATATCTATCTAGACATGTCTATATGTATTTGTGTGTGCATTTTCCTCCTGTAATATTTGCAAGCCCTATAGATCCTTTCCCTTTTGAAAACATTCAATTCTTCCCCACCCTCTCTCTCTCTCTTTTTTTTTTTTTAAAGTAAGAGTTTCCAAAATGGGCAACTCCAGCCTGGGAGAAGCAGAAGGAGGCTTTGGAAAAGAAAACACACTGTTAAGGGAGGGGAAGAGGAGAGAGAAATACATCATATATTGCAAACAATGTCTAGAAAGAGCTGTCAAAGCCTTACCCCATTATAAGCTGAAAGGGCTGAAAAAAGGGCTGAAAAACTCGACTTATATTCGAGTATATACGGTACTTAATATGGTTACGGGTGTAAATAAACAGTAAGAATAAAAAATACAGCTCAAAAGAGTCTTTGAAGTACAATTCTTAGAAATTAGAATATTTAATTCAAATGATACAACTTGAAACATTGTTTTCTAAATTTCAATGCATTGCCAAATCCTATATGTCACACAATTTCACAGCATTAGGTAGAGGGGTCCCAGGACATTTCAAGAAGTTTGTGGAGTAATAGGAAAAAGACATTCAAAAATGAAAGGTATGTGTGAATGGGATGGGGAGAGAGGAAGTATATGTGCCTATAAGCACAGTAAATGGGCAGAGTATGGATGGCTCTTCCCTTGGGACACGAGGCGCTGATTCAACTGATAGGGATCCTCTCCCAGACCGGCTGAGCACTTACCCTAGTTCTGTCATCCCATCCATGAATTCCATCCTTAAGAATTCACACTGTGTTGCAGCTCTGAACTTCCAGGCAATAATCAATACACTAATACTGGCAGGGTCAAGCGCAAGGTCATCACAAAACTGCTGTATACCATCTATGCCAATTTTATTCTCATCTTGAGGATCTAAGGTTTTAAACATGAAATAAAATAAATGAAAACGTACAAATGCTCTGAAATGATTTCTGGACTGCAGCGTTGCCCTATTTGGAGACAAATCCCATAAATCTAAATCTACTTTCTCACCTTAAGGATATTTCACGCTGATAGTTTATACTGAATGTTTGCCTTTTTATATAGCATTGTTCAATGTGCAAGAAATATTTTTATAAAGGTAAAGGTTTCCCCCTGAAATTAAGTCAAGTCGTGTCCAACTCTGGTGCTCATCTCCATTTCTAAGCCAAAGAGCCGGCATTGTCCATAGACACCTCCAAGGTCATGTGTCCTGAATGACGGCATGGAGCACAGTTACCTTCCTGCTGGAGCGGTACCTATTGATCTACTCACATTTGCATGTTTTCAAACTGCTAGGTTGGCAGAAACTGGAGCTAAAAGCGGGAGCTCAACCCACTGCCCAAATTTGAACCAGCAACCTTTCAGTCAGCAAGTTCAGCAGCTCAGCGGTTTAATCCACTGTGCCACAGGGGGCTCCTTTGCAATCCCTGTTTTATTGCTATGAGACTAATGAGAAATGCGGGCCACTTATTTTCATTTCAAAGAGCAGAAAGAGTCAATCACTTGGCCTGACGCTCTCTCTGAAGGACTGGATTGTACCCACATTCCCGGTGAGTAGAAGTTAAAACGCAACCTAAGATGGGAGAGGAGTGAGAGCTTGAGAGTCCTGATAAATATTTTAGAGAAGAGTCAAAACATGTAACAAAAAGAAGCTGGACAATTCATAGTAACCTTCACCAAGCTAGTGCCCTCCAGATGTGCTAGACCAGGGCTTCATAAACCTTTCCACTCACAGTCCCTTTGAGCCCAAGAAATGTTTATGTGACTCCCGGTGTACAGGTATATAAAGTAAGTATAAAACTCAAACAAATAAACTGATAACAAATAAACATTTGGAAGGCCTGCTAAATGGGCTGATTGTGCTTTTTACAAAATACAGCTGAAGCATCTTCTGCAGAGCCCACTGTAAAAACAGCACAACGTATTTGTGTAAATTTTTAAAACAGCCTCCAAGTGACGTTCAGAAAACTCTGACTGTTGCCAAATTTTAGAGACCCCAATATTGAACTAAGGTTTGGGGTCAAGGCCCTCAATTTAAGAAGCAATGTGTGAGACTATAACTTCTACCCTCAGCAGCCTATAGAAGACTGATTAAGAATCAAGAGGAAAGGTCAGTAGTTTTCTGCTTAAAAGGCTGAACTACAAATCAGAAAGTCCACAGTTCAAATCCACTATGCAGCCTTAGGAAAGCACACATTCATCGACAAGATGAGTGTTAGTACGCATATCTTCTGTGTTTGTTGTAAAGGCAGAATATTATGCACATGAACCACTGAATTATCTTAGTAACAATTTGACATTTCCTTTGCTCCTTGTGCTGAGCAAAAGTATTTTCTTGAAATGAAATACAGACCCTTCACTGCCCTGGGTAAGATCCACATAGGGAAAAAGCAACTAGAGCAAAATGCTGTTGCTTCTCCTGGTGACTGAAACAACAATAGAACAGCCTAACTGCTAAAGCTGTTACAAGCAGAGATAACAACCAGAGGGCTAAGTCAGGAGGTAGGCTGACCATAACAGGGCACTAGAGGACGCGATGTGGCTACTTTAATTATCTGTATCAGTGTTTCTCAACCTGGAGATCAGGACTCCTGGAGGTGGGGGTCACGAGGGGGTTTCAGAGAGGTTGCCAAAGACCAACATATATTTCTGATGGTCTTAGGAACCCCTTTGGCAGAGAAGGCTGAAGATCTTTCCACCATCCCCATCCCCCCCCCCCACCAGAAGCTGGGATTGGCCAGCCTCTCAGCCAAGGGGAGGGCTGTTTCTGAGACTCCCAAGAGGAGAGGGGAGAGCTGGTGTGCTATGCGCAAGGCAGCATGGTGCACGTGTGAGGACAAGGGAGAGCGTGTGAGGCTAGAGGGAGGCTTGTGCCAGCGAGTCCCTCCAAGGCATGTGGGTTCTGTGTGGGAAGTTTTGCCCAATTCTATTGTTGGTGGGGTTCAAAATGCTCTTTGATTGTAGGTAAACTATAAATCCTAGAAACTACAACTTTCAAATATCATGGTCTATTTTCCCCAAACTCCACTAGTGTTCACATTTGGGCATATTGAGTATTTGTGACAAGTTTGGTCCAGATCTATCATTGTTTGGGTCCACAGTACTCTCTGGATATAGGTGAACTACAACTCCAAAACTCAAGGTCAATGCCCACCAAACCCTTCTAGTATTTTCTGTTGGTCATGGGAGTTCTGTGTGCCAAGTTTGGATCAATTCCATCACTGGTGGAGTTTAGAATGCTCTTTGATTGTAGTTGAACTAAAAATCTCAACAACTACAACTTCCAAATCAATCAATCCCCCCTCCAACCCCACCAGTATTCAAATTTGGGTGTATTGGGTATTTGTGCCAAATTCAGTCCAGTGAATGAAAATACATCCTGCATCATCAGATATTTACATTACAATTCATAACAGTAGCAAAATTAGTTATGAAGTAGCAACAAAAATAATTTTGTGGTTGGGGGTTACCACAACATGAGGAATGATATTAAGGGATCGCGACATTAGGAAGGTTGAGAAATACTGCTCTATATTAATGGGCTTTGTAGCCAAAAATCATGCCATATTATTAAATGAAGATCTGCAGAAACTCCAGGGGCTAGAAAAGGCAGGCAGGTGTTCACTTGGGACACACAGGCTGCACTTTCCCCATTTTCATAACAACTCATATGCAATCCTCTTCCTTGTTTTGTATTGAAACACAAAATACAACATTGTTCCCAGTGAAATCCACGATTCTGCCCTGGATTTTAGACATGGAATCTACTGCTAGACAATGCATGCAGAAGGTTAACCAAAATCACTCACCTTTGTATCTATTATATAGCTGTTCTAACTTCTTTCTGTCCAATGATCCTTTAACATTTTCTCGTACATACAGTTCAGGGTTTTGAAAAAAGTTATCTGTTGCAACGTCTAACTTCCAGTCATTCTGAGATAGACAATTCACAGCGGTCTTTTCACTGGACTGTGTGAAGATCATAAATTGTCGAACTTTATCTTTCTGTGATGACTTCAACTTGTTCTAGAAAAGTATAAGAGGACAGAAAAGTGAATCTTCACATTTGCTTACCTAGGGAGGAGCATTCACATTTCTTCCAAAAAAGCAACTCAAAAGTGATGTATGTGTCAGAAAATTGAAGCAGACAAAAAGAAAGCCTTTTTAGGGATGTTGGTTTCTGATCTGGATTTTTTTTTACTTAACTGAATTTATTTATTTTATTTATTTACTGCACTTGTAGACCGCCGTTCTCAGCCCTAGGGCGACTTATTCCTCCTCAAACCAGCTATGTAACAGAATAAATGACAGAACATTGTGTGATGCTTCTCCTTCCCACTGGTATGCCTTGCAACTTGACGTACGGCTTCACGCAGTTCACAAAAACATTCTGCAAACGTACTCCTGAAGTTCTACAAATACTACAAGGCTTACAGGGTACCACAAAAGGAATTATGTATATTCATATAAGTACATTACCTTTGTGGAAGCTGAAGAGTGGTGTGAAAATCGGGAATATGGAAAATTTAAAGGGCAAATCTGCTCCAGGGTAAACAAAAAACAAGGCACCTGCAACCACAAAGCTTTCCGCTTTAAGTTGGTCATGCACCAAATATGTGAAACCACCAACTGATTCATATCACCTTTGCAAAAAAAGAGTGAAATCCTCCGTCCTGTAGACTGTGTACTATAAAGATGAAAATATACAAGGAAGAAATCGTTCTGTATCTAGTCTAACAGAACAAAGAGCATTTCTTTGTGTTAAGTCAGATGACTGGTTCATCTAGTTCAGTAGTGCCAACTCTTACTGGCAAGAGCCAGACAAGCTATTGCATTTTAGGCAGGATTCTTCTCTAGATGTACTCAGAGCTCCATGAAAAGTCCAGAATGACGATAAAAATATTGCCAGTAAACTAAACCTATGATAACATCATTTGGTGGTTAAATTTACCTTGTCAAGCCTTCACACATCAAAACAAGCACAATGGCAATCTGAATCCATTTAGCTACATTCATCTACGTACAAATAACAATAATTGAGATACACAAGCCCAGTACCCCATAGATAATACAAAACGAGGTATCTGGTTCTTGGATCCCCAAACACGGTAAATGAGAAAAACATGACAAAACTATGAAAAAGTAATTAAAAATTCTCCTTTACAGGCAGTCCCCAAGTTACTAACAAAGTTGAATTTGTATGCACGTCAGAACAGGTACATTCTTAAAGTGTAAATCCAGCCAAATATGTATGTGTGTGTGTGTGTGTGTGTGTGTGTGTGTGTATAGAGAGGGAGAGGGGGGGAGGTAGATAGCTTTGGCTAACACAGGGAAGGTTTAACACCCTGTGGTGTTTGTTTTGCTGCCTGTGCCCATTTAGAAGATTTCATTTCACTTTCTGTCTCTGTGAAAATTTGATTTTGAAAAATTTGGCTTGTTGTGGAAACAAGGATTGATTATAAGGCTTCAGTTGAGACACCTTTTCCCCATGACAACTCTTTCAGGAATTAATTTCCCTTTCTAGAGGTAGATTTCTCTCACTTCCCGTTGTCTCACCCCTGTTCTCAACTATGAGTTGTTTGTAAGTTGGATATTTCTAACTCGGGGATTGCCTGTACATCCTTTCCTTTCAAAATAATGTCAAGAGAAATGCACAAACTATTTATTGATCAAACTATTTATTGATCACCTTTGAAGAAGAGTTTGCTCCAGGCACTGTCAGCCCATTGTATGCTAATCAAGGTGGTCAGTTGAAAAGATTCACACCTAGCCCAACTTACAAAAGCCTTTTGTCTCACCCTGGTCATTCCACAGATATATAAACCCCTTTTTCCCAGCTCCAGCAGACCTCTGAGGAAGCTTGCCATAGATGCAGGCGAAACGTCAGGAGAAATGCCTCTAGAACATGGCCATATAGCCCGAAAAAACCCACAAGAACTATTTATTGATCATTCAACAAGGCTGAAACCTTATTTGGCAAAACTGGGAAGGTGTCTGGGATTTAAAATAATCTCTCAAAAATATCATCAGTTTGAAGGGAAGTGTTGATGACTTAATGCCAACTCAACAATTCACAAACCCCTTAGGGTATAACTACATATTCCAGGTGTGTCCTCTGTACATATTACAACTGTGTATATACTGATGTAAAACACCATTCCAATGTAAAGTCATCTCCTCTCACTCTGCATCAAATTACAATGTCAACTGCTCTATATGCGATATTTATTTCCCTGCTAGCAAAGACACCAAATGAGGGCAGGAAATGTGCCAGATGATCATTTTATAACATATCATATTATGAGGACAGAAGGAGAACTCCAAAAGAAAGTACAGCTCTGTACAACGATCCTATGCAGCTAAATTCAATTTGAATGGGGGTCAAGTCCCTTTCTCAACTTCAGAGGAAGGCAATAAAATCTTGTCAAGAAAACTCAATGATAGGTTCGCTTTAAGAGTTGCCATTAATCAGGAATGACTTGAAAGCACACAGGGGCAAAAAAAGATATCTGTCTTCATGTTGATTCCTCAGGATTTTCTCACAAGGTTTAATCAGAGGTACTGTGCCATTCCCTTCCCCAAAACCTATGTGAATGCATCTTGCTCAAGTGGGTTTTTATGGTTGAAGATGGATTTGAATCCTCCATAGTCCTAGGTGAACATTCCAAATATGGCAACATGCTTGCTCTTAATGGGGGTTCATCAATCCAAAGATATCTGATAAGCCTCCAAAGTGCAGCATCATGGATTACAATGAGATGTCGAGGCAACACAGTACTCCCAGTTTATTTCATAAAGTAGATCTTTTTTCAGAGATTATCATCTTAAACTAGTTCATAAAGTGCTGTTAAATAACGTACAAATCATAGAGGGGGAAATCCTAAGTAGTAGTGAATTAAGGTATACAGCAGCACTCTTCTGGCTACTATAGTAGGATATATGTGTATGTATGTTTGCTGTAACTAAAGATATATGGGTCACAGATGTAATATTGGTAATATTAATAAGCTTAAAAATACCAATGTAAATAAAGACAGAAAATAATATGTGCATGAGGGATGAAGAGCTGAAGTAATAATGTTCTGTAAAACAATTTCTGAAGTCACCTGGGAGACTATATATTGGCAAATCCCACTCAAAATGTTGCCCAGCTGACAGTTCTTCAGAAGGAATGTGTGGTTATGATGGAAATGTGGAAAACTAAATGTGAGAAAATCAAACCAGATAAAGAAGCAGAAGTCTGAAAAAATTACCCAGTTGTGAGCCATGAGAAGTTACAAACTATAATATCAGCTCTGAACTATACAGCTTTTCGAAGTATATTATTTGATCATCTGATTTGATTCCCAGGTACATCTAATGAAGTATAAACACTTTATTTATAAGAATTATAACTAATTATACATTTCTGAAGTATAAGGATTAACCTGCAAGTCAATATTAAAAACATAAATCTGCAGCACTGTCGTGCCATAACAACTCTTAGAGTACAATCCTGTGCATGGTTACTCTGAAGTAAGCCTCATGATGATTAGGTACGTGAAGACAGAGATGAAGCCAAAGAGCCAAAATTAAGATGAGAGCTTGCTGGGGTTCCCTCCTAATAACAATATATACAAGCTGAGCATCCCTTATTTGCTATTTCAAAACCCAAAATTTCTCATATGGGTGACAGTCTGTGACACCTTTCCTTTTAGATGGTTTGAGGTACACAGACTTTGTTTCATACTCAAAATTTAAAATATTTTACAAAATTACTTTCAAGCTATGTGTATAAGATATATATGAAACATATATGGCTTGAAATCACACATGTATATACAAATACAGGCATTCCAAAATCTGAAAGAATCTAAAAGCCAAAACACTTCAAATTTCAGACAAGGTATATTCAATCTGTATAAACGGAAAGAATCAGAAATACAAAACAAGTCAATTCCCAAGCATTTTGGATAAGAGATACTTAACTTATATAGGCAAGAGGGGCGGGGGAATCCCTTACTTGACTTGCTGCAAGCTAATATCTGAATTACAGAGAGGTTTTTCCACCAAGAGAAAAAGTCTTGTCCAACCCAGGTACCTACTACGTTATCCCACTCCTGTTGCCAATTTTCTAACTAAAGACTTCTCCGCTCTCTAGTTCAGTGGCAGAAATGGCAATCTTAGTTACTCATACCCATTTCTTTCAGGCCGATCTATTTCTTATACCAGCACCTTCCTGCTTTAATAAGCATGTGTAGCAGAGTACATGGGACAGGTAGCAGGACTGAGGAAGGAATATATATGAGAATCCATGACTACCTCCTCTCTGCCTTGAAAGGTGGAACATAGAGCCACCTGGTAACACTACACCCTAACATAATTATAAATTATTAGGCGTCCTGAGAAAATAAACAGAATTTACAAACCACATGTTATTATTATATGGTATATTTTGTCCAAAATAAAGAACAGATCAAAACGTTCTGCATATTCATTGTACTGTAACTTCAAGAGCATGTTCTTCCAACTTTATATCTAAGCTTGTTAAATCTAAGTGACAGATGATATTTGTATTTCTTTTGCCAGATTGTTTATGCAAGGTGGAAGGAAGATGATCCTCCCCTCTTTGAGATACCTAATACAACATAAATATAATTTGTTATAATCACACTGAATGCTCCACTTTATTTTTTTCCAGGAAGTTGGGTGTTGATACATACATGGGTAATAAATAATTTTTAAGGAAAACACATCCTGGGTGTGTTCTCTGAGGCTAAAGTTAAACATATTCAAACACCTTAGGTCATTGAGAAGCCTCAGTATACTCACTGCACTTCCTGGATAAGATTTTAATGAAAGCCTGTGCAATGTGTCTGAAGCAACAGGTAGCTAGGAAGTACAGGATCTGAGACTTCAAAGTCACAGAAGCCTGATAATAAAACAAATACATTGTAAAGTACATTAATATGGCTGTCATTTTCAAGTTACTTACTATATACATTGACCTAAAGCAACATAGTTACAAAAACAGATTTTCAAAATACTTCTTCTTATCTTCAGGATTCATATTTACCATAGGTCTTTTAATGTCAAAAGATTCAATGGAGTCTGAAGTGTCTTGCTACTTCCCTTTGAAACTCTTAGCAACAAATGTGAACAGACCTTTCAATCCCATCCTAACCATAGTTATTTAAAAGTAAGTGCCACTCACTTCAACCAAAATAAAATCTAACCAAGACCAGATAGTATTACATTCCAATCAACATCAACATCACAGACATGTATTGCACAATGAAAAATTAATGTGCATATACAAACACATACACATTCTAGCACCTTAAATTAGCATTTACATCCCACTTTACCAAATGTCTTTAAGATCATTTTCAACTGAATAGTGTTATTCTATGTGTTTGTGTGTATGTCCACGTACAAACAGACACAGGGGTCCTCAAACTAAGGCCTGGGGGCCGAATATGGCCCTCCAAGGTCATTTACCCGGCCCTCGCTCAGGGTCAACCTAAGTCTGAAACAACTTGAAAGCACACAACAACAACAACAACAACAACAACAACAACAATCCTATCTCATCAGCCAAAAGCAGGCCCACACTTCCCATTGAAATACCAATAAGCTTATATTTGTTAAAATTGTTCTTCATTTTAATTATTTTTAAAATGTGCATATGAATTCATGCATGTTTTTTTCAAATTATAATCTGACCCTCCAACAATTTGAGAGACTGTGACCTGGCCCTCTGTTTAAAAAGTTTGAGGACCCCTGTACACTGTACGTAAACAGTCAATTCAATGTTACAGCATGTATACGAAATATAAACAAGACTCAAATGACCACAACACTATTTAGAGGTGACAATATGTTTTTTTTTCCTGTGTGATGAAAAATATGCACTGTAGTGGGAGAAAGAACAGTACAGTCGCAAGTAAGCTCAACTTCAATACAAGTGAATCTGCTGATAAAATCTGGTTCAGCAATACCATCCCAGAGCCTACCTTGGAGTATTTTGGGCAAAGTACGGTGACTTTTACAGTGAGCAGTAATCAAAGGTTCTCTCTCACTAGCTTCTGAATGCTTCCATTCACAAAGTGTCAAATTTCTTTACAGTAGCAAACCACCTGTTATTTTTTTAAGTAGATGTGTTGTCATATGTCACTGGAGAATGAATAAGTGAACGAGCTGTTGGAACACCTGACATTATCTAGACCTCAGTAAAACCACAAGACATAATAACAGAATTGGTTTCTTAATCTGAGTGTTTTCTAGATCAATAATATTCAGGTTAACTGATGAGGGGGACCATCAATATTTCCTCCCCACTCCATTTTCCAGAAACCAGTAACATAATTTTCCTTATTTCTCTTCTGGAAGCTTGCTGCTAACCGGCAGCTGATGGCCCAAGGACTGACACAAGTCTACAGACTATCACTTTGAGCATTATTGTTGTTGCTACTTCACTTTGTTGACAAAGAGCTGCCTCCTAGAGATCATACAGATAAGAGTAATGGAGTTGTTTTAGCAAGGTGTAGATGACAGACAGTGACATGTTGTCACTCCTCCAGGTAGGCGTCGGCAGCTCCTAGATACGAGTCTGTTTCTTTCCTTTGTTAAATGTATACTATGGTTTTAGAAATGCCTTCTCTAGGCCAGACATGGAAGACACACTGAAAAGAAATCACTCCTACCTGTGCACCAAGAAAACAGTTCTGAATCTACCTAAGTAGAATAAAAGTGTTAGCATTCAAGGATGTTACAGGATATTGGGGTTTTTTCTTTGTCAAAACTGACCCATGTAGTACCTATCTGAAAGACACTTCAAGAAAATGATCCATTACACAAAATGCCCTACATTACTTACGTTTCTTCTAGAAAGATATTACACAAATATCTAAATGGAGCATCCATTATCTGGAATTCCAGATAAGTATAAAATCCAAAATTGTCCACACAGATGATGATGATAATAGTAATAATAATGATTCTGGCAGCCCAAGAACAAGCCTTTAGAACCAATGCCATCAAAGCCAAAATTGAAAAGTCAAGGACAAATGTAGACTCTGCAAGGAAGCGGATGAAACAATAGATCACATCCTCAGTTGCTGCAATAAGATCGTGCAGACAGGCTACAAGCAGAGGCATAACACCATTGCTCATATGATTCATTGGAACTTGTGCCACAAATGCCATCTGCCTGCGACAAAGAACTGGTGCGATCACAAGCCGGAAAAGGTTACTGAAAATGAATACGTCTAGATACTCTGGGACTTCCAAATTCAGAGTTTTGGAGCACAATACTCCTGACCTCACAATCATGTTAAAAAACAAACTATGGATTGTTGATGTCACAATCCCAGGTGACAGCAGGATTGCAGAGAAACAACTGGAAAAGTTGACACGATATGAGGATTTTAAAATCGAACTGCAAAGACTCTGGCACAAACCAGTAAAGGTGGTCCCAGTGGTGATTGGCACACTGGGTGCAGTGCCTAAAGACCTTGGCCTGCACTTAAACACAATCGGCGCTGACAAGATTACCATCTAACAGCTGAAAAGAGGCCACCTTACTGGGATCTGCACGTATTATTTGCCGATACATCACACAGTCCTAGACACTTGGGAAGTGTCCGATGCGAGATCCAATACAACAGCCAGCAGGGTGTCTGCTGTGGACTCATCTTGTGGTGTTTCAAATAATAATAATAACAATAATTTATTTTAGCTCGAGGCAGGGCATAACATAGTTGAATACATCTATAAAATCACATATTAAAACATAGTTAAAATGCAACTATATAAACATATATTAAAATAGTTGAAACAGTGACAATATTTACTTTTTGATAGTTCAATAAACACAAACTTTGTTTTAAACACAAAATACCAAGGGCCATTGTATATGATTACAATTTTTTTCATTGTAGAACACATGTCCGCATGCCCATGCTTTATTGAAAAGGAACCTTTTCTGATTTTGGTTGAACTTTGGTTGAATTTAGTGGCACTTACTTTGAAAAACTCTTGCTTGTTTGGGGTTTGTGTTTGTTTCCTAGTTGCAAAATTTTAAAAGGCATGTAGAAAGACACCTCAGTTCCTGTGGAATTTTTTGCCATTAAAAGGCCTAAATATGAGTCCTAAAGACAATAAGAGGTATTCTGAAAACCTGTTTCTGTAGACTGAAATAACCATGTCATATTAGGTTAAGAACAGGACACACAATAAGTAACTTGAAAATTATAGCCAAATTAATTTAGTTTACAACATACTGGTTGAGTATTCCGTATCCAAAATGCATGGGATGTAAAGTGTTTTGGGTTTTTTTTTCAGATTTTGGAATATCTACATATACAATGAGCTATTGTGGTTATGGCACATACATCTAAACACAAAATTCATCTCTGTGTTTGTTTTGCTCTGTTAGAATTGTAATACAATGGTTGCTGATGACACGATAAATAAAAATCTATGTTTCATATACACCTTATAGACATAGTCTGAAAGTAACTTCATACACTACTGTAAATAATTTATCCCCATTAAAACCGTGAAATGTACCCTGAACCATCTGAAAGATTTGGATTTGGGAGCATTTTCGATTTCTGGATAGCAGATACTCAGTCTGTATTACCAGTAATGTATTAGTTTTAGGATAGTGGGCAGTGATTTGAAAGGTGTTACGGCTCTGGGTGCATATACAATTACTTTGCTTTACCTCTGATAGACTGGCTTGAGTATAGTTTTAAACATTGCTTCTGAATAAGAAACAACAGCCATCAAGAGAAATATGTGTTTATGTCATAGAAATTGGTGCTACTCTATTTCAACAACCTATATGGACCGTTTTGGATTTCAGGGCATTTTGGAATTCCAGATATGTGATCCTCAACCTGTATTTCTTTTAATACATACCTTCAGGCTACGCATATCAGATGTATATAAAAAGTACACAAATGTCATGTTTAGACTTGGCTCCCATCTCCAAGGTATTACGTATTTTACACAAAATTCCAAAATGGGGAGGGAGTTCCCTCCAAATCCGAAGCACTTCTGGGCACATGCATTTTGGAAAATAATAATAAATTTATTTATATTCGGCCCCATCTCCCCAAAAGGACTCGGGCGGCTTACAAGGCAACACAGTGAAAAACAGAATACATAAAATATAAAATATTTTTAAAAATTAACCAAAATCAGTAGAAGCATCGAATAACATAAAATTATAACATACAAGTGTTAACATAAGACAAGGATATAAATAATAATAATAATAATAATAATAATAATAATAATAATGTAACAACACTTTCCTAGACGCTTGGGAAGTGTTTGACTTGTGATTTTGTGATACGAAACCCAGCATAGAGATCTTGTTTGCTGTGATGTACTGTGCTTTTGTGTCAATAATTTCAGATAACAGATACTCAGACTTGTAATAGATGCAATAATGATGATGATGATGATAACAATAATAATTTCAGATAATAGGTACTCTGATTTGTAATGTATACAATAATAACAATAATAATCTATATAAATAAAAATGTAATGTTCATTTGTGGGATCAACATAACTCAAAAACCACTGGACAAATTGATACCAAATTCAGACACAATACACCTATCAGGCCAACAAGTGACCATCACTCATAAAACACTGAAAAACACAGCTGAAGAGACTTAAAAAGCCAAAAACCAAAAAATACATTAGAACGCACGCACAAAACCAAACACACACATATGCAAACACACATATATACACACATATATACACACACAAAACACATGTACACAGACTGGGCCACCGTGATGCGTGGCAGGGGACGGCTAGTAATAAATAGGCTTTTATGGTTTTAACTTGGATTGTTTTAATATCAATGATGTTTAATACTTTGGAGAGTGACCATATGATGATGGTTATTATTATTATTATATTGTTTCAATACTTGTATTGCGATGCTTTTTGTGGTGTGCTGCTTTAAGTCTCCGTATGTGTGTGTGTGTATGTATGTATATGTGTATATATATATATATATATACACACACACACACACACACACACACACACTAGCTGTCCCCTGCTACGCGTTGCTGTGGCCCAGTCTGTTGATCTGGAAAATAAAGTAATTAGAAAGTGTTGGTTTCTAATATATGTAATTTCTTTGTGCTTGTGGGTAAAGAGTGTTTCTTGCTGTTTCTTTGTCAGTGTTGATGTGGAGAGTGTCTGGTTTGCTCACCCTGGAACATGCAACATATCATTGCCCTTCTTTAAGGGTCCCTTTCAAATCTATGATACTATATCTCTCTGTGTGTGAATAATATCTATCTATCTGTCTATCTATCTATCTATCTATCTATCTATCTATCATCTATCTATCTATCTATATCTATGGCTGGATGGCTCTTTGTCAGGGGGACTTTGATTACCTCTAAAGAAGGGCAATGATATGTTGCATGTTCCAAAGTAGTTAAACCAGACAATCTCCACATCAACGCTGGCAAAGAAACAGCAAGAAATATTGTTTACTCACAACCATAAAGAAATTGTATGTATTAGAAACCAACACTTTCTCATTACTTTATTTTCCAGATCACCAGACTGGGCCACAGCAACGCATGGCAGGGGACAGCTAGTATATATGTATGTATGTATATAAAAAGTAAAGAAAACAAAAAAGGGAGGACATAACGGATGCTCAGACTTGTAATTGGCCCCTTCCTTCCACACGGATGAAATAAAATCCCACATTACCTGCTTTGAACTGAGATAGATAGCAGTGTGGACTCAGATCACCCAATTCCAAGCAGGTAGAGTGGGTTTTTCTGCCTTGATAATTCTGGGTTATGGGGCTGTGTGAACGGGCTTAGAGATGTGATAAATAGGCTTTTATGGTTTCAACTTGGATTGTTATTTAATACTGTTTCAATCCTTGTATTGTGATGCTTTTCATGGTGCGCTGCTTTGAGTCCCCATATGGAGAGAAAAAGAGGGATATCAATAAACATCACCTTCAAAATTTCACATAACAGATGCTCAGGCTTGTAATTGGCCCCTTCCTTCCACACAGATGAAATAAAATCCCACAATATCTACTTTGAACTGGGATAGATAGCAGTGTGGACTCAGATCACCCAATTCCAAGCAGATAGGGTAATTATTCTGCCTTGATATTCTGGGTTATTTGTTTACCGTATTTCTATCCCATCACTTCTCAACACCTGAAGGGGGACTCAGGACGGCTTACAATGGGCACTGTTAGGATGCCACTACATAGCAATTACAATAATAAAACCACAATTGAACATAAGTCATAGTTAAAAACAATACATAAGCAATCATTGAAACAAATCAATAAATAATCATCTATTTATTTATTTATTTACTTGCTTGCTTACGGCATTTATGTGACGCCCTTCTCATCCCGAAGGGGACTCAGAGCGGCTTACAAGATATATATACATACATTATATTATATTATTAGCATAGTACAATATCAGTATTATATATTACTATATTGTACTATACCAGTGTTTCTCAACCTGTGGGTCGGGACCACGGGGGGGGGGGGGGGGGGGGGGTCGTGAGAGAGTGTCCGAGGGGTCGCCAAAGACCATCAGAAAACACAGTATTTTCTCTTGGTCGTCTGGGTTACTTGTGGAAAGTTAGGTCCAATTCTATTGTTGGTGGGGTTCAGAATGCTCTTTGATTGTAGATGAACTATAAATCCCAGCAACTACAACTCCCAAATGCCAAGGTCGATTTCCCCCAAACCCCATTAGTTTTCACATTTGGGCATATTGAGTATTTGTGCAAAATTTGGTCCTGATCCATCATTGTTTGAGTCCACAGATGTAGGTGAACTACAACTCCCAAACTCAAGATCCATGCCCACCAAACCGTGCTAGTGTTTTATGTTGGTCATGGGAGTTCTGTGTGCCAAAATTGGTTCAGTTCCATCATTGGTGGAGATCAGAATGCTCTTTGATTGTAGATGAACTATAAATCCCTGCAACTACAACTCCCAAATGACAAAAATCATAATTTTTTGAGTGATGGTCACTCCTTGTGTTGTGAGACGTTTTGTTGCCAAATTTGGTGTGATTTCATTCATTGGTTCTTTTGTTTTTAAGGTACTCATTCTGCACAAGCATTTTTATATAGATAGATAGATGTTGTTCATTCGTTGAGTCGTCTCCGACTCTTCGTGACCTCATGGACCAGCCCACGCCAGAGCTCCCTGTCGGCCGTCACCACCCCCAGCTAGATGTAATTTAAAGTAAAGAAAACGGATAATGGATGCTCAGACTTGTAATTGGCCCCTTCCTTCCACACAGATGAAATCAAACCTCACATTACCTGCTTTGGACTGGGATAGATAGCAGTGTGGACTCACTCAGGTCACCCAATTCCAAGCAGGTAGGGTGGGTTATTCTGCCTTGCTCATTCTGGGTGGAAGGGTTGGGAGATGTGATAATGGGAATGATCACAAGTCCAAAGGGAAGAGGGAGAACCTGTAGCACTCGCCTCTCCAGGGTGTACCTTCCAAAACTACAATCCCTTTTCCATTACATCCCAAAACACTACAGACAAGGCAGAGATAGATATAAACAACAAAGGTAACCCACAGAGGCGACTCAACCTGTAGGATTAGAAAGAGAAAACACGTTGAGGCCTAGTGGAGGCCTAGGCCCCGCGTTGCCAGGCACCCTCTCCTGCCTTATTCCTGCCTTCCCTCCCTCAGCAACCGGGCTTGGGCCTCCCTCTCTTCCTCCCTCGCTTGCTTACCATGGTGGGGGCTGCGGCGGCGGCGGCGGCGGCGTCTGCTCCGGCTGCTGCTGCTGCTTCTCCGCGCAGGCCTCGCTCTCCCCTCCCGGGCCGGCGGAGGCGCACTCGCAGCAGCAGCAGGAAGGAGGGAGAAGGGGAAGGCTTCCTCCAGGGGCAGGCCTTCCGCCCACACTGCGCATGCGCACTGGGGCCGAGCCGGCCCTGGCCTCAGGAAGAGGGCCTGAGGAGAAGAAAGCAAGCAGGAAGGAGGAGGCCTGCGCCAACTTCTGGTGTTTTGGACTTCAACTCCCACCATTTCTAGCCGACTCAGGCCCTTTCCTTTCAGACTCCAACTCCCAGGATTCCTGAACAAACCGGCTAAGGCTTCTGGGAGTTGGAGGCCCAAACAAGCTAGAGAACTACAGCTTGAGGGTGCCCGGTGTAAGGAACCAGTGTGTGTGTCAACTGTAAAATAAGGTGCATGAAGCTGCAAGGAGTAGGCTGAGCCTGGGACTTTTGGATACTGTTACATTTCTGTTCAGGTTTCAGCTATGCAAGGTGATTCTGCAAGGTAAGGCCTCTCCCTCCCTTCCTCCACTTTGAGTCTGCTGTAAGGAACCAGTGTGTGTGAACTGTAAAATAAGATGCCTGAAGCTGCAGGGAGTAGGCTGAGCCTGGGACTTTTGGATACTGTTACATTTTTGTTCAGGCTTCAGCTATGCAAGGTAATTCTACAAGGTAAGGCCTCTCCCTCCCCGCACCCTCCCCCCACCCTTCTGGATATCTATAACAGGCATGGGCAACTGGGAGGCCCTTTCCTTTATCCCCACAGCCACTTAAGCGCCCAAAGGTCCAAACAGCTAGGGTACTGCAGTTTGAGGATGCCTCATGTAAGGAATCTGTGTGTGTCAACTGTAGGCTAAGCCTGTGACTTTTGGAAAATGTTACATTTTTGTTCAGGCATCAGCTATGCAAGGTTATTCTACAAGGTAAGGCCTCTCCCTCCCTTCCTCCACTCTGAGTCTGGGACTTTTGGATACTGTTACATTTCTGTTCAGGCTTCAGCTATGCAAGGTAATTCTACATGGTAAGGCCTCTCCCTCCCTGCACCCTTCCCCCACCCTTCTGGATATCTATAACAGGCATGGGCAATTGGGAGTTGGAGGCCCAAACAGCTAGAGGACTGCAGTTTGAGGATGACTGGTGTAAGGAACCAGTGTGTGTCAACTGTAAAATAAGATGTATGAAGCTGCAGGCAGTAGGCTGAGCCTGGGACTTTTGGAAACTGTTAAATTTTTGTTCAGGCTTCAGCTATGCAAGGCAATTCTACAAGGTAAAACTTCTTCCTTCCTCCACTCTGAGTCTGGGACTTTTGGATACTGTTACATTTCTGTTCAGGCTTCAGCTATGCAAGGTAATTCTACAAGGTAAGGCCTCTCCTTCCCCCCACCCTTCTGGATATCTATAACAGGCATGGGCAACTGGGAGTTGGAGGCCCAAACAGCAAGACAACTACAGCTTGAGGATGCCTGGTGTAAGGAACCAGTGTGTGTCAACTGTAAAATAAGATGCATGAAGCTGATTGGGGAGTAGGCTGAGCCTGGGACTCTTGGATACTGTTCAGGCTTCAGTTATGCAAGGTTCTATGAGTTAAGGCCTCCCCCTCCCCCCACCCTTCTGGATAACTATAACAGGCATGAGCAAACTTGGGCCCTCCAAGTGTTTTGGACTCCCAACTCCCACAATTCCTATCAGCCTCAGGCCTTTTCCTTTACTCCCGCAGCCACTTAAGCGCCCAAAGGCCCAAACAGCTAGGGCACTGCAGTTTGAGGATGCCTGGTGTAAGGAACCAGTGTGTGTGTGAACTGTAAAATAAGATGCATGAAGCTGAATGGGGAGTAGGCTGAGCCTGGGACTTTTGGATAGTGTTCAGGCTTCAGTTATGCAAGGTGATTCTACAAGGTAAGGCCTCTCCCTTCCTTCCTCCACTCTGAGTCTTGGACTTTTGGATACTGTTATATTTCTGTTCAGGCTTCAGCTATGCAAATTCTACAAGGTAAGGCCTCTCCCTCCCCGCACCCTTCCCCCACCCTTCTGGATATCTATAACAGGCATGGGCAACTGGGAGTTGGAGGCACAAACAGCTAGAGGACTGCAGTTTGGGGATGCCTGGTGTAAGGAACCAGTGTGTGTGAACTGTAAAATAATATGCATTCAGCTGATTGGGGCGTAGGCTGAGCCTGGGATTTTTTGATACTGTTCAGGCTTCAGCTATGCAAGGTGATTCTACAAGGTAAGGTCTCTCCCTGCCTTCCTCCACTCTGAGCCTGGGACTTTTGGATACTGTTAAGGCTTGAGCTATGCAAGGTGATTCTACAAGGTAAGGCCTCTCCCTCCCTTCCTCCACTCTGGGACTTTTGGATACTGTTACATTTTTGTTCAGGCTTCAGCTATGCAAGGTAATTCTACAAGGTAAGAATTACCCTCCCCCCACCTTTCTGGATATCTATAATAGGCATAGACAAACTTGGGCCCTCAGTGTGTTTTGGACTCCAACTCACACAATTCCTAGCAGCCTCAGGCCCTTTCCTTTTATTTTATTTTTATTTATTTATTTATTTATTTACTTCGCTTATATACCGCAATTCTCAGCTCAGGGGCGACTCATTGCGGTGTACAACATAGAGAAACAGGTGCAAAATACAGACATAGTGTAGAAATAATCAAGCCCCTTTCTCAGGAAGGGGCTTGAGGCTGCTAGGAATTGTGCAAGTTGAAGTCCAAAACACCTGGAAGGAAGGCCAAAGTTGGCCCAGGCCTGTTCTAGAGCAAACAATTTAATTTGCAAATACATTCATTAAAAATCAGACAATGTGATTTTCTGGATGTGTTTTCTCATGTTGTGTCTCATAGTTGAGGTTTACCTAGGATGTCAACTACAGGCCTCTCATCTTTTTAAATGGGAGAACTTGTACAATTGGTATCTGACTAAATACCCCACCCCCAACTGTATATTGTGTGTACATATAACTTGGAAGCCACTCTGAGTCCCCTTTGGGATGAGAGAAGGCAGGGTATAAATGTAGTCTATAAAAATAAATAAATAAATAAATCTCACCCAGCATATTCTTTTTTTTTAATTATTGCCATCTGGCCGATGGCACGGGGTGATAAAGACAAGGACAAACAGACTGAAATATAGCTAGAGCTGTGGCTATGTTGAACTCCAAGGTTTCACATTGATGTGGCATTGGGGGCTGTGTGGGGGTGGTTAGAGTGTAGAAGGATGGGTGTGGTGTTTTGTGGTGTATGCTGGACATTTAATTTCGTTGTACAATAGTACAATGACAATAAAGCTATTCAATTTTCTTAAAAGCACTAATTCCGCCATTTCCTCTTTTCCTGTTTTCCTTCAGTTCCTGTTAGTAATGCATTAAGAATTGTTTTGCTTTCAGCGGCATTCTTAAAATTAAGCCATTTTATTCCACAAGCGTTTTAATTGCCCTTTACAAGAAGGGGTGTAGGTAATAACATATGGTTAATGCATTCTGCTTGCCATTCAATTTCCATTGCTGTCACAGCACAGAAGTGTTAGTTTTCTCAGAGTACAGTTCCCAGTAAATTCCAGCCAAAAAGGAACTTCTTCAAGATCAAGTAGGAATGAAGGAGAATTCAATTTGATGAAATTATGATACAAATTCAGATAATTCACACCTCTGACTTTTTGCTCTAAAACCACTTGTCAAAATGAGGAAATCAAATTTAGCATTTAAAAATACAGATCTGTATCAGTCAAAGAAATAGGTGTGCTCGTTCCTGTGTACTATTTTTTAAAAAAGAAAGTTTGGAACTAGGGCCATAAATAACATAGAACAAATATGGATAAGTTCCTGTGTCAGTCAACAAATGGGTCACTATGTTCCAGCAAACGTTTCTCCATAATTAACAATAGGCACATATAGAAGGGAACCACTAGGCCAGGTAAGTCTTGCCAATATATTCCGAACTTTTTAGAGATCAGTTGAAAATTTGAAGAACTTCCAAATGGTGAGAGCTGTTCAGCAGTGGAACTCTCTGCCCTGTACTGTGGAGTCTCCTTCTTTGGAGGCTTTCAAACAGAAGCTGGATGGCCATGTGTCATGGATGCTTTAAATGTGATTTTCCTGCTTCTTGGACTGGATGGCCCACGAAGTCTCTTCCAACTCTGATTATATTATTTCTTCCAAAATGCAGCCAAGGATTCCTTTTCCTTCCATCAGCTTCCGCTTTCCTTATGATTTCCATTTCGGTGGTTAAAAATATACATCTTTTGTTAACATTTCAGTTCAATAAGGGCAGAATATAGAAATAAACATGTCCGGTGAACATACTCGTTGAGAGCAATGTGTGGGGCAATCACATGGATTTTCCCCATATATAGAAAAGGAGAGTGTTCATGTTTTCGAGATTAATTCAAGATTGGGAAAGGCGTACGGCAGGGTTGTACACTCTCACCCAACCTATTCAACTTGCATGCAGAACACATATTGTGATTTGTGGGGCTTGACAAATGCAAGGCTGGGATGAAAATTGCTGGAAGAAACATTAACAACCTTAGATATGCAGATGACACCACTTTGATGGCCGAAAGCGAGGAGGAGCTGAGGAGCCTTCTAACCAAGGTGAAAGAAGAAGCTGGGTTGCAGCTAAACATAAAAAAAACCAAGATTCTAGTAACCGGAGTGATTGACAACTGGGAAATAGAGGGAGAAAACGTGGAGGCCGTGACAGACTGTATTTCTAGGTGCAAAGATTACTGCAGATGCAGACTGTGGCCAGGAAATCAGAAGACGCTTACTTCTTGGGAGGAGAGCAATGACCAATCTCGATAAAATAGTGAAGAGACATCACACTGGCAACAAAGATCTACATAGTTAAACCAGTGGTATTCCCCATAGTAACCTACAGATGTGAGAGCTGGACCATAAGGAAGGTTGAGCGAAGCAAGATAAGACGCTTTTGAACTGGGAGCTCTGGCATGGGCTGGTCAATGAGGTCATGAATCAGAAGCGACTGAATGAATGAATAAACATTTTTGAAGAAGTCATAGCATGCTTGTCAGTTTTACAGCCATCTATCACTTGTTATGTGCTAGTATTCTGAAGTTATTAGCTTTTCCCCTTGTGTCCTTTCTAGTTCCGTTTTATAATCTCCGAAGAATGCTTGTGTATTATATTTGAGTGGTTTCCCATAATCCTGAAATTTATAATAGATGCCTTTAGCAGTTTTTGGCATCTAAATTTAAGTGACATTCCTGCCTCACTACTAGTGGACAAAAACAGCTTTGCTCTCAAACCCTTTTCCATTCCTTCAGATGAAAACTTCCATATTGCCCAAAACAGTGTCCAAACTTTTGGTCACTGTTTTGGGTAAGTGACCAAAAGGTTCGACTGCTGTTTTGTGACATTTTAAGTCATTGCTAATCAAGGTATTATTGTATAGCAATGGTGGGCAAATAAGGCCTTCCTGGTGATCTGGTGCACAGCATCCCGCAGGTAATGGTGAGGACTATGGTGGTGCATGCAGGGAATCAGTGAGTGTGTGTGTCAACTGTTAACTAAGATATATGAAACTGATTAGTCAGGCAATGCCCGGAGAGATAGCTAAGCCTGAGACTTTTGGATACTGTTACATTTTTGTTCAGGCTTGAGCTATGCAGGTGCTTAGAGACAATGTATTGTCGACTACTTCAACCAGAGAAGTCAGCCATAGCAGAGCACCTGATGAACCAACCTGGACACAGCATATTATCTGAGAACACAAGAAATGCTGGACCACTCTCACAACCACCATGTCAGACTACACAGAGAAGCCACTGAAATCCACAAGCATGTGGACAATTTCAACAGAAAGGAGGAAACCATGACGATGAACAAAATCTGGCTACCAGTATTAAAAAACTCTAAAATTAAAACAGCAAAACAACAGAGGGAAAACATCTAATCACCTCTCAATAAAAGATTGCTCGAGGCACTGCTAGGCTATCAAATGCTAATCAAGGTGGTCAGTGAAACATTTACACCTAGCTCCAGCAGACAAGAGTCCTTTGTCCCACCATGGTCTTTCCACAGATATATAAACCCATTTTCCTAGTTCCAACAGACCTCAGTACCTCTGAGGATGCTTGCCATAGATGCAGGTGAAACGTCAGGAGAGAATGCCTCTAGAACATGGCCATATTGCCCGAAAAAACCTACAACAACCCTGCTAAGAGACAGTTTTGGAGAGAGAAGCAGAGGGACAGAGTCTGGAGTGTACTCTTACTTCATGAACTGCTGAAGGAGTTTATCCACATGGGCAAAAGAAAAGCCATTTAAAATCTCTCATAAAAGGGCATTATGTGAATCAATACAACTGATCATATTGTACATATATTGTTCTGAACTAAGAAGAGTAAACAACTTTATTGTTCATCTGAGTGGCATATTTTCCTTCTTTGGCAAGGCAATGTGTGGGCTGATCAAACATGAAGTACACATGGTTTATTTTACATTACGCCACAGATTATGGGAGCTATAACTGAATATCCTCTGGGGGACTACAGTTCCTCTTTACTGAAATGATGGATCTTTCCACCAAAATATGGCTTTTTTTCATATTTCCCCGGGATTTTTTTTCACCCTGGAAGTTCTACGATTTAGTAATGAATGCATTCCAATAATATGAAACATGTTATTAACTCAGATTTCACTGACGTTTTTCCTTTTCTCCTCTTGCCAGTTCTTTGTGTAGATTAACCTTTGCAATCACTATCAATCATTTCTAAAACACTTTCAAAACATGAAAGTAGGTGTGCTTTTAAATAATATAGCGGCATGCTTTATTTTCTGAATCTACCTGTGAGGGAGTGTGAAGATCAAAGAGCCTTTTTGTTCTCATGCAATGCTACACTTCAGGGCTACCCAATTAAGTTGATGCACAGTAGATTTATAACACATAAAATACTTGTTTACAAAATATTTAATTTTTAGAATTTCCTGCCTGACGTGAGAATCATTGTGTTTGGGTATTTGTAACTAGTAGAGAAGGTTCATGTTTAGAGAAACACTGGGCCAACTGCTTGGGAACAAGTCCAAAGTTATTTTATTATGCTATTTTAATGTCCTGTTCTTGAGCTTCTTTGTGCAGTTCAGACTCAATCCCAACTGTTTTTAATTTGTTTTTGCTGATGACCAATTAAGCTGATCAAAGCTAGCAGGCTCAGACACAGAAAGTAGGACAAATCTGGTGCAAGTTTTCCTCCTTCCTCTTCTCCGGCTGCATTCAAATGACTTTGCGTCACATAGTTCAGGGTTATGAGGTCGCAAGTCACAGCGGAAGGTGGTCACGCCTCATTTCATCACTCTTGCACTGCTCTGGCACAGTTCCTCCTGCCTGCTCTTGTATTATGAGCAGATTCCACAAGGTGAAGTCACAGCTCATGAAACTGGGCAAGGTACGTCAGGCAAGATATTGTCTGTTTGCAAAGGCAAATTTATTTACTACAGTTGCATCCTGCCTTACCTGCAGGGAGCCCAGAGCAGCTTTCAAACCAGCCCTGCCCACAACAGGAAGGTAGGTCACGCAGAAGGAGTAACCTGATCAGGGACACCCACAGAGCCTTCAAAACCCAGTAGTAAGCAATTGGACCAACACTTAATTCTTCCGCATCACAGCCCAACTGCTACTGCACCCTGCTGGCAAATGCAGACTTAATCAGGGATGCACAAATGCCAATATGTAGAAAACACCTTACTCTTGGATTTGTTCAGGGTTGCTTCTTACTCTACCTTTCTCAAACCCTAGTTTATTTTTGTTTTCATTCCACTGTCTGAAAAGTTAGGAAATACCAGAATAGTCAATTCTAAAACAATGGCTTCTCTGGTCTCAAATGTTGTTGAAATAAAACTTCCTTGGAATCTGGAATATTCAAATTTAGACTCCCTTATAGTTTTGTAAGACTTACTCAAAATTATTTTAAAGTATTTCTATTTTGTGATGAGCATAACCTAAGCAGAAGGAAGACTGCTGTCTGTAGGCCTGTACCATTGCAACAAGCACAGAGATCCCAGTGGGCACAAACTGTTTAGCTCTTGAAAACTGCATCACTTTGCTTGAAGGTGTATTCAAAGATCTAGCCATGTTATTGATATGCACAGGGATTTTGGAGTACCTTTGGACTTAACTGAAAGAAAAGAGTTTGTAGTATAAGATTTTGCAGACCCAGTCTTAATTCATTGGCTTGAAGGTGTATTCAAAGATCTAGCCATGTTATCCATGTGCACAGGGATCTTGGAGTACCTTTGGACTTAACTGAAAGAAAAAAGTTTGTAGCATAAGATTTTGCAGACCCAGTCTTAATTCATTGGCTGAAGCAGACAAGAGTGTGTGAAAATGTATGCCTCAAACTTCTCTTTGTTTAGTCTAAGATGAACTACAATTTCCCTTCATTTGAAGACTATGAGGTCCCATCTAAACTGACCAACAGTGCTGTGGAATTCGAAGAGGCACGAATGGAGGGTGAAAGGGAGAAATGTGTCAAGAGGAAGGTTTGTCAAAGCCAACCCTTGTTGGGACCGCCTTCCACCTGGAAATGGATATCTTCACCGCAAAAGAACATGCAGATCAAGAATGTCTCTACAGTCACCTACGGACCCATCACTAAGACCCTACACTTGGAAGGCAATCATACTTGGCTGTGAGTGATACTTTGATTATGAGGCAATGACTCTTTAATGAGAGGGGAGCATTTCAGTCATTACAAATCGTTCTAACTGCTCCCCTCTCATCCCTTTTTAGAGCCTCCCAGTTGTCTGATATTTGTTATTAGCCGCCCCCGTTTTAGATTCATACATGCACTTTAAACTGCAAGTTTAGTCTGCTTTTTAATCTGTCTCTTTTATAACATGTTTTTAATCTGCTTTTTATCTGACCTACTTGGGAACTGCGATTCCCTTCCTTGGGCACCTGTGCCTCATTTTGTACTGTGCTAGTCAAAGACCGTAATAAATCATTGATTGATTGACCCTTTAATGAAGTTTCAAACTGGTATTGAAGAAAATGGCTTCACTGTGCAGATTACATAGGAAACCCTGGAACCAGTTTGTTGAGCCCCAGATGTTGATTTTGCACAGATGCACATTAACATCTTTATTTTAATGTATTATTTTAATGTATTTTATTTTATAACCGAACTGCATTAAATGGTCAATGTAAATGGGGCTAGAGTTTACAGAGCAGTTATTGGTGTTGCTGTTATTTTTCTCTGCCTTTTCCCTACTTCGGGACCAATCATGGCTTAAATTTAAGTGGGGTGTCACAACAAAGGGGTTATGTGCTCCCTGCAGGCACCATCCAGTTAACAATAATATCTAGTAATGGTATGGCGAGTTAATACACAATGCACTGACTTTCCTACTATGGTACCACAAGGCAATAAAACAACACATGCAGGATTTCTGACCAACAAAGTCTACATAGGCTGGGGGCTTTTTCCTGTGTTACTTTACTGCTTGTGCCCACCATTCTGGAAGAAGCAAAAGTAAGATCTGCCTGTATGCTTCTTCCTGCAAAGAGGAGTCATAATTACAATACAAATAACATATACCGAGAAGAGGCTATTATTTAAATACAAGAGGAAATGGAGAATGTTATCCCTTCCCCCTCTGCTGAAGTACTGATAAAATCTTACCTGCACAGCTGCTGTTTGTGTTTGAAAGAACACACCGACTGCATATTCAATCCAAATGTACTGAACAACTTGTCTAGCTTGGACTTCATTCTTAGGAACTGGGACAAATAGCCAGTGCGAGGCATGTGGTTCACCTTTTAAAAGCTATCTTCACACCATCTATGAAGTCCAATCACATGTTGGTGATATTTCTCAGAAATTATACTATGGTGGAGTACAGAGGGATAAAAGAAAATGAAAGAAAAACAAAAACACTGGCAGGAGAAGCTAGTATGTGTTGTTACAGTATTAAAGCTAGCTGAGAATCTTTCTCCAAAGTCTTGTTTTCCAAATATGGGGGGGGGGGGGGGACCAGAGGAGGATTCGGACAGGAAAGCCTTTGCCTGACAATGTGAAAAGCAGCTACACCATGTGGTTCTCCTGTAGGTATAGCTGTAGGATCACATCCACTGTTCCACAGAGAAGCACTGCCTACTAGAGCAGTGGATCCCAACCTTTTTTTTAAAAACTAGGAACCACTCTCCAACATCAGTACCAAAAGGGTTACAAAACAGTTTTTAGGCAACTTTAAATTTGGTTTGGTTATTTGGGGTGCTGATTCAGAAAATTGCATTGTATAGACCACATCAGCTCTAGTTTCTGATACAGAACATATGCCATCCAGTAGTCACCATCTGCTAGCCTACAGAATACCATATTTAATAATCTAGAGCTCATGTAGTAGTAATTTTCCGTGGGTAGTCAGCTTCTCCCCTCTCAACTTCTCTGTTGCCTCAGCACTTTTTGAGACCAGTCGCTCTCGTTGCTGCGTGGTTTTGAGGCAACGATGTAGTAATGGTAAGGCCATTGACATTGTTGATCTAGTTTGCGGATGACTAGTTTGCGGATGACTAGGACATCTAGAAATTGCAGTTTTCCTGCATTTTCTTTTTCCATGATGAATTGGATGTTTGGGGGGATGATGTTGAGGTGGTTCAGGAATTTGTTTAGTTCTTCTTCTCCATGGCTCCAAATGGTGAAGGTGTCATCCACATATCTGAACCATACAGTAAGGTTTTTTTGTTGCTGTTTCCAGGGCTTGTTTTTCAAAGTGTTCCATGTAGAAATTTGCTGTGACTGGGCTGAGAGGGGTCCCCATAGCTACTCCATCTTTCTGTTCATAAAATTCATTGTCCCACTGGAAGTAGCTTGTGGTGAGGCAATGCTTAAACAGGGCTGTGATGCTTTCTGCGAACTTCTGGTTGATTGAAGCGATGGTGTCTGCTGCCGGGATCTTGGTAAATAGAGACACTACAACGAAGCTGATCAACTTTTCATTGGAGCTTGAGGTTGCTGATTTTTTCTATGAAGTGGGCTGAGTCCTTGATGCAGTGTGTATTGAGCTCAATACGGGTTTGTAACTGTATGTGCCCTTTCTTTCTGGTGCTGGGAACCTCAAATTTTGTCAGGAAATTACCAAAAGAATGTCATGTCAATAAGAGCAATTTATTACTGATCCGTTCAATGAATAAAATAAGAAGATGATTTCTTGAAGAATAAAAAAGAAGCAAGAAAGAATCAAAACTCATCACCTCCATTCAATGGAAATTATTTTGACTCCAATTCTTCTTCCACTAACTCAACTAGTGGAGTATGTCTGTTGGCCTGCGATCCTTCCTGATAAAGAACCTTCTTTATGATTCCTGCTTTTGGGGCACGAATGGTGTGCTGCAGAGAAAGAAGCATTAATGGTTTCTATATTTGCACAAGATCCACTTAGTGTGATCAACCTACCAATTCAAACTGAGGGGTATACTGAGAGGCAAGAACAACCTCTGCATGCTAATATGCAGGGTAGAGTATGACAGAACAGAAAGAAATGCTATCCATTAAGTTATAGCTGGTGGGGATGACATGGCACATATTTAATCAAGGCTCCATTTCTGTGCCATGTTAATGTTGACCCCAGACACTTTTTCACAATTTGTTAGAATATGATATCTCACAAATTTACAGTTGTAAAATCATAAAGTTGATTTGGGCCTACAAAAATATGTATTTTAATTATTTTAGCAAATATTGAAAATGGCAGCATCCAAAACATTCAACTATATGCCTTCTCTCAGCTCAATCTATGCATTCTACATTTCCCCTTCTCTTCCCCCACACATCTTTCAGGCTGCATTTATAGTTTAAGGGGTTTTTTTTGTTAGGTGTGAGTCACATCAAATTATGCTGAACACAGGAGGTCAAAAGTTAGCGCATTGGTGAGAAAACATCAACATCACGACTGCTATGTTTTCTGGTATTGCACTTGTGCATTAACACTGCCTGAGAACAATTAAATGCAAAGTGTAATTTGGTATTCATTAAATAAGCAGAACTGTACTAGTTTATCTAAAGTTATTAAGAAACCAGACAAGGCCTCTACATAGCTGCAAATTTATATTCTGCGAGAGAAGAATAAAATGCCATGATTTCGTCTTTATAGGAAAGGTTTCTCAAGTTGCCTTTGGGCTGAGAGGGACGGTATATAAATATGATAAATAAATAAATATTTGATAGGAGTTACACAGACAGCCTTCCTTCAGAGCAAAAATTCTTAAGTAGCATTGGAAGAAAATAACTGCTCTCGCTCATAAGAGATAATTTTGCATACAAAAAGAATAGAGTATTTACTTCTGAGAAATGTTAGAAATGTTACCAATGATCACTATCAGTACAAACAGCACAATCCTCAAAGATCTACTCAGTTAATATATTATTTCCCAACACTTAAGGTGCAATTTCTACAATGTGCAAATAGATCAGACCCAAATCCCCACAGGAACACTAAGCTTGTGACTCAAATACAATTAAAATCTTATATAAAAAATTACCCACCTCCATTTTCATCGCTATCATTACCATTAACGGATCTCCAACCTGGACTTTATCCCCAGCTTTCACAAATACCTAATAAATTGAAAAGTGAATGAGAACTGAATCTGCATGTTATACTCCTGTCATGCAAACGTCACTATGAAAGATTTTTTTAAACAAAAGCCCTATAGAAAGGAAAAGGCAGGACAAAATAGCCCTTGTGCAAAGATAAAGAATGGAAACACTTGCTGAGCTTACCATGGAAGTCAGTTTCTCTCAGCAGGATAACATTTTGACATTTTAAAAGTGTGCTTTTTAAAAATGCAAACCTGAAATATAATTTGCATTTGACATTTATTACTTAAGAGCCCAATTTACTGGTTCTATGGAGGCAATACTAGGCATAATGAAATCGCATCATCCCCCTCCCTCCAGATCTACAGGAAAAGGCTAAAGACATGGATGTGGGATCAAGCATTCAGTTAGTAACCCACTAGAGAATTATGGAATAATGCAATGACAATTTGGAACGGCCATGGATCGTGATTTTGATGAATGTTTTAAGGTTTGAACTGCCCCCTCCATTCTGTCGTTCAGAAAACGGGTGAAAACCTGGCTATGGGGTTTGGCTTTCAACGAGTGAATCAATATTTCTGTGATCGGATAGATGACGATGAATGATGGACAACGAATTCACTATGACGACTGACCATTGTTATTATGTGATTGCATTTTGCTATTACATTTTAATTGAATAAGTTATATGATGTTTTTAATTATTGTTTTGTGATTTTATTGTTGGAAACCGGCCTGAGTCCCCCGATAGAGGGGAGAAGACCTGTATACAAAATTGCTAAATAAAATAAATAAATAGATAAATATGTTTTAATATAAATGTTTATTTTATTCTATATGTATGTTTACATGGCATTGAATTGTTGTTTATATATGTAAGTCACCTTGAGTCCCCTACGGGGTTGAGAAAGGCGGGATATAAATAGGATAAATAAAATAGTACATTGCTGCACATACATGTCAAAGGTTTCTTGCATACTGTATTCAAAACTACCTGCCACATTTACCTTTCAGTACTAAGGCAGGCATTGTTAGTTAACACGTGTGTGACAGCAAAACTCCTTTTTATAAGTATTTATTCTGCCCAGTCAGCCCCCTTCTTCTCCTCATCCTCTAACTGGAAAAGGATTTTTTCAAGCGGGGTTAGCATTGGGAGGATGCTAAAGGAGCAGCGGAGAAACACAAATTTTCAGAGTTGAGTTGAATCAGCAGTAAATGCAATGAACAAAGCTTAATCCAGAAAAAAAGACAGATTCTCTAGCAGATTCTCCTGTAACTATGAGCTGGGTGCATCTCTATCCAAACACTCAGTTTAGACAGACGGAGGAGTGAGGCAGAAACTGTTTGGTTATAGCCTCATGTGAACCAAGTACATCAATATGACAAATTCATGCACATACACTGCTAATTCATGCCTGGCAGCCTTTGTCTATATTTCTCACATTTTTTGATCTCTACTGTATCTTGGATAAGTAGGTTTACAGACTTATGGGAAATGACAGCCTCTTTTTCAGAGTTTGCTTAAAGTGTTCACTGACCAGCTTACAAGCTAACCAAATTTCACAGGATGATAGCATTAACTTCTCATGGCACCTTTTAGGGAGAATGTGACTCTAGGGTCCATTGTGAAGGCCAAGGATATTTCTTTATAATCCTAGGTGTATATCTCTGTAGGGGATTGGGAGCAAACAGGGAAGGAACTGTAAATGATCCATAGCCTTGAGACTGACCATGCCGCTGATTTATATGAGGTAGCTGATTTATTTCCAGGAAGCAGGGGGCTGGATTTGCTGCAGTGATCTTCTCCCAAATTAGTGCCCTGGTGGCGCAGTGGGCTAAACCCCTGTGCCAGCAGGACTGAAGGCCGACAGGTCGCAGGTTCGAATCCAAGGAGAGGCGGATGAGCTCACTCAATCAGCTCCAGCTCCTCATACGGGGACATGAGAGAAGTCTCCCACAAGGATGATAAAAACATCAAAATCATCTGGGTGTCCCCTGGGCAACGTCCTTGCAGACGGCCAATTCTCTCACACCAGAAGCGACTTGCAGTTTCTCAAGTCGCTCCTGACACAACAAAAAAAGTGCTTTCCACATGATCATGATGACTAGACCCATTAGCCTAGTCAGCATGATCATGAAGACTGGGAATGATGGGAGTTATAGTCAAGCAGAAACAGAGCAATGAAGTTTGGGGAATATTTTAGTACATTTGCCTTGGAATCTCCTCCATGAGGTTCTTCAGCCACTGAGATGAACTTGGGAAGAAAAGGAAACGTGCCTATGGTTTTATTTATTAAGCATTTTGCAGGCTGGGGCAAACCTCGGCCTTCCTATCGGCTGTTTGGAATTGTGGGAGTTGAAGTCCAAAACACCTGGAGGGCCAAAGTTTGCCCATATCTGGTGTATCCTGATTCTCAGGCTTACCTTTTCTATTGTTCCTGTCATAGGGGCCACAGCCCCACTCTGCTCTCCCACGGCACTAGTTCCAGAGAGGTATTTTGGCAAAGGAAGACCAATCTGCTCACTGCCTTCCTAGAGAAAACAAAATCAGCCAAGAACATATGAACGCTGTCCTTTTACAACTGAAGTTTAGAATTTCCACATTCCGTACACGACACATACTAACAGGCCTGGCACTAAATATATGAGTTGCCACGTTTGTGGGTTTAACTTCTGCAGATTTGATTAATATGGTCTTTCTAGCAATCTTTTAGTCCTCCAGTGCAACTGTATGGTCAACTTCTGCAGGATTATGATCACAAAGTTGCACTAGAGGACCTAGAGGTTCCCAGAGAAGTGCTATTTCATGTTTAAAAGGTACTTTTATTTGTAGTTTCCCACCTTTCATGGGGAATCAGTGCCTCTGACCCTAGCAAATGTTTAAGGCTGACTGTACTGCCTTTTAATGATAATTGTTTACATTATATTAATTAGAGAGTCATTTAACATTCTTTTCATTCTTTTTACAATAACAGCTGATCTCCAGCAACATTATCAGACCACTGCTAGGCTATTTTTTATTATAATATTTTTTTACTACCATGCAGAAAATGCTGACAAGATATGTTACATTACTATGAATTCATCTTCTTAGCTTATTTAGACTTACATCCAAATTGAAGGAACAATACTTTGAAAATGATGCAAAATGTCTATAAAGCCTGAGTGGTTTTGAAATAAACCATTCTTCATCAAATACATTTCAATTATAACTCTGTTCCAAAGGGCGCTCACAATGACACTGAATTGTTTAGGATGTTCTTTTAAATGTTTATTTCTGCCAGATAGAATATTGGATGTATTTCATTCATAAGGTCGTCTTTAGTTGAAGTCAACCCGATGGGAACTATCAAAAATAACAAATTACCGTATATACTCAAATATAATTTGAGTTTTTCAGTCCTTTTTTTGGCTGAAAAAGCCCCCTTCGGATTATACTAAAGTCAAAGTAATTTATTATTTTACTCTGTTAATATTATTTTTATTACATTTATTATTTTACTCTATATATTATTATTTATTAGGAGCTTTCTATCTGTCCTTCTCCACCTCTGAAAAGAGACTCAGGACGGCTAGCAACAGGCACTATTTAGTACTGCACAATAAATAACATAGTATAACAGTTCACCGTTCCAAGTCGTCATCCAATCACTCCATTGTTGTCATTAAAAACATAATCTTTATTTTTTAAATTATTATTATTATTATTACATTTACATTATTTTACTCTATTATTATGTTTATTATTTTACTCTATTATTATATTTATTATTTTTCTCCATTTATTATTATTATTATTACATTTATTATTTTACACTATTATTACTGTTATTATTACATTTCCATTATTTTACTCTATTATTATTATTATTATTACAGTCATTATTTTACTCTATTATTATTGGAAGGATAGGTAATCACATTTATATTGAATAAGGTTAGAATAATGGTTTAATCAGTTAGACAGTGTTACCTTAAATTACAGTTTTATGTAAATATTCAAAAACATTTAACTTACTGATGCCTGAATTAATGTAATTTTATTGGTATCTATTTTTATTTTGAAATTTACCAGTAGCTGCTGCATTTCCCACTCTCGGCTTATACTTGAGTAAATGAGTTTTCCCAGTTTTTTGTGGTAAAATTAGGTGCCTCGGCTTATATTCTAGTCAGTTTATACTCGAGTACATATGGTAGTAGGAAATGTATCTTTTATTATTAGCTTAATAGCTCTGTACTGACCCTACCAGCCTAAACAAATGAAAACTATAGTTTTTCTAAAATTGCAATAAGCTTACAGACGGCTTTCAAAGAAATAGCATAATGTATTCAACCCTTTTTCTAAAATATAAAAATATAAAAACTATGACTGTTCCCTTATTTCATTCAATCCCGTTTGAATATCAGATTCCCAGAAAGATGAAAAAAAAATATTACCGGTGAGAAGAGGTGAATGGAATTGTCCAAAATTACCATCTTGGATTTACAAATAATTCCATTTACTGAACATATTATGTAATCTGAAGCACCGTCGCTTGAAACACATCCAGAAACATGGAAAGACTGGTCCTGTATCTGAAATACAGTTAATAGTTTTTAAAACTCTCTGTCCCTCTTTGAAGAAATAAAACAGAGTATACACATATTGCATTCCTAATAAGAACGGAGGGTGAGGAAGCAGTCACAAATAAGGTGGAAGTGGGGAGGAGAACCCATCAGAAAAATTTCAGCACACAAATGTTCATACTTCCAATATGTGCAACTATACAGATTGCATGTTTTTCAAATTGCATGTTTTTCAAATTAAAAACTAACCGAAAAACAAAACAAAAAAGTTTTGAAGTTTGTGGAAATTGCATTATTTTAAAAATTGTGGTTGGGTCATCCCCATCTCGAGCCAGTGAATCTTCAGACAGATACACGACCATATGAAGCTGCCCTTTTTGTACAGTTACAACCCAATACAGCACCCTCTTGCTTGTGGAATTCCCCTCTTTTTGAGCTTCCTGTGGACAGCCTGTCCTTTGGTCCTTAAAACCAAGCTTGGCTTTTCATCCTGTTTTCACTATCTGTGATTGTTTAAAACTGGTTTCAAAGAAAATTATTTTTGGTTTGTTTTTCAAAAAAATGTCAATAGTTCAAACAACCTAAAGAGCTTTAAGTATTTTTAATATATACCTAAAATAAATGAAATAAATGTTCCACATCTCTGCACAAGATGAGAGGAGAGATGCTTGCTTAATTGAATAGGTTTCACTGCTAAGTAAGCAAGAGCTTTTCCCGCTCCTCTATGACTACCATTTGAACCCATCATGTTCTATCGTTGTCCTAAATTTACTTGCTCAAAGGTAGTAAACACACCAAGACCTCAAAAGGTCATTAAGATGAGAGAGCCAAAATGTAAAGCAGAATAAATGTCAATCACTGAGACAAGAAAAAAGCACAATGGATAGCAATGAGTGGTTTTTCTCCTTTTTCTTCCAACCTTTGTTTGCAAATCTTTATCATCATAAAATAATAATGTTGATTATTTTGTTGATAAAATAATAATGACGGCCATTTCTTAATTGCTAAAACAAGCAGATAAGACTGCAGTCCACCAACCCAACTCCACACACAGCTCTAGCTGTTGCCACATTGACGTTTAAAGGTAAACCCCCTAAACTTATACCTTCCTTATATCCTGTAGAACTCCATTCAAACTGACAAAGTTCACAGACCTCTCAAGAGGTCAATTTAGTAAAGGAATCAGGCAGGAAGAGCTTGAGGAGGCTGCTAAGTCCCTTAGTAACTGTAATCATATTATGGAGAAGATTACCTGCATGTTGTATGATCCATCATGATTGTAGGTAACACTCATATTCACATCTGTTTAAAAAAAAACCCCAACACATGTCAAACACAATAGAAGACTGTAGCTAGAGCAACCCATATTTAAAAGAGTGGTGCTTCTTTTTAACTATTCACATAACACCAGTGACTCTCCTCTACTGTTCTCTGGGTCAGTTTTCAGATAACAAAATTAGTATTATTAGAAATAAATATAATAATAATACTGCATGAGCCACTTGTCTGGGTGATCTTCTCCCACACCCACCTATCTGTCTTCTGTTGAGGAAAGCAACCTTCTCAAGCCTCCTCTATATGATATTTGTCAGTTTTGTAATGTGTTGTTTTGTAACCTGAAGTATATGTCTTAATAGATTTGTAGTTTCCTTATCTCTATATACCTAAAGCAGTGGGAGGGGCTGCAGGTCTCATGACTGACTCAGTGACAGTTTAGGATGTTCAGGTTTAAACAGGATGGCAGTTAGGAAATGTCAGTAGAGGAATGACTGTTAGAGACTGCTATAAAGAGCAGAATTAAAATGGTTGTTTACATTCTCTTTATAGCAGGCATGGGCCAACTTGGGCCCTCCAGGTGTTTTCGACTTCAACTCCCACAATTCCTAACAGCCGGCAGGCTGTTAGGAATTGAGGGAGTTGAAATCCAAAACACCTGGAGGGCCCAAGTTGGCCCATGCCTGCTCTTTATCATCCGTTTTCTCTATCATCACTTACTATTTTCACCATCTAGAAGAGTCAAGTTTCTAACGTAGGGTATGTTTAGTCTTCTACCACTGCTGGATGCAAATGGGGAGAACTTATCTAAAATATGAAAAATGCGGAAAAAAGAGATAACGTTAACCTCTGTTTTACACTTGTTAGATAAAGCTGGCAGCATTCATCCCAAACATACACAACCTGGGATAAATTTTGCATACAGATGCATAAATGGAACCTTTTACATTCAGGCCCATCCAAAGTCATATTCATATATATTCCTGTCTACGTGCCCAGATTGTTGCACTTCAAGGCTGGGAATCACCTCTGTACTTAACACACAATCCAGTTCCAGATAAAATAGCAAAGCAGTTTACTGAAGAATATACATATAAAGCAATCCAGCAAAATAGTGTAAAATAAATGTCCAAAATCCAGGAATAATTCTCAGAATTCAAAGTACGTAAAATGCATCCAAAACCAGGACTACAAAAGGAGGCAAAGTCCCAACATTCAACAGAAGAACAGTCCACCAGAACATGAAACATGAAATCAGGAAGCATGAACACAAGGAAACCTGAAACTAAAAATCACATGGAAGACTTGATTTAGCTCCAACATCAACACTGTCTGGAGTGAGGGAATACTCTGCTGGCCTTTCGAATATAGATAGAAAACAACACCCTTCCAAAACTGATAATAGGCAAACTGACCTTCGCACTGCTTCCTGAGATACCCTATGTTAATGGAACATAAATCTTCTACCTAACTGTTGCTCATTCTCAGGGCTTAAAATCTCCTGATTCTCTTGCTGATCTGCAGGCCCAGAATCCCCAGTGAGATCAAGTACTGGCACAATCAAAGGCTGGACTACAACACAGACTGTGTCCTGAATTGAAGACTAATAACAGCATGAAACAGACCTGAAATTCCTTTAGACATTCATTCTACTAGGAACAAAACTGGCAGGAATTCTAGGGGAATTCTGGTAGCTACTGTCCTAAAATAACTCATCTGTGATCTAAGATATGTACTCAGCGCTTTAACCTACTGCGCCACTGGGGGTTTAAGATATGTACTAATGGAAGCAAGAATCTTTTAAGAAGTAATATGTATTTCCCAAAGAAGGGGAGCATAATATAGCATTACCTTCTGACTGAAGCCTGAAAGTGTCTGTCATCATTTTCTCTCTCAGGATGAGTCCAAGAGCTGCCTGACACAAAGATACTTTTGATATGGCTCCTTTGGCTGGAAAGAGCTCATCATAATGTTGAGGGATAAAACTGGTGTGAACATTTCCGGCTTCAAACTCCGGGTGGCCCGCGAGATTCAATAAGAAATCAACATTAGTGTTCAGCCCTACAATCTGTTGAAAGAAGAGAACAAGAACACTAGATGGTGGAAAATAATTGTTCACAAAATTCCAACCTAAAATACGAACCTCCTTTGACCAAAACTATGCAGTACAGTGTTCCCTCACTTATCGCGGGTGTTACGTTCCAGGACCACCCACAATAAGTGAAAATCCACGAAGTAGGGATGCTCCTCTTTCCCCCTCCCTTCATCCTTCCCTCCCCCCTCCCCTTGCACACCACGCTTCCTGCTGGCTCCTTCTCGTGTGCCTGGCTCCCCCTCCCCTCCTCCTCCTCTTCCCCCCTCTCATTCCTCGCTCTTGCATACTGTTAGGGAAGGAAGGAAGCAAGCCCTCTTCTTCCTCCTCCTCCTTCCCCGCTCCTGCACACTGTCAGGGAAGAAAGGAAGGAAGGGAGGGAGGGAGGGAAGCAAGCCCTCTTCCTTCCCTGCTCATGCGCCCTGTCAGGGAAGGAAGGTAAGAAAGGAAGCAAGCCCTCCTCCTCTTCCCCCTCCTCCTTCCCCACTCGTGCGTGCTGTCAGGGAAGAAAGGAAGGAAAGGAAGCAAGCCCTCCTCCTCTTCCCCCTCCTCCTTCCTTGCTTGTGCGCTCTGTTAATGAAAAAGAAAGTTAGGAAGGAAGGAAGGCCTCCTCCTCCTCAACCCCCTCTTCCTTTCCTGCTCATGCAGACTCTCAGGGAAGGACGGTAAGAAAGGAAGCAAGCCCTCCTCCTCTTTCCCCTCCTCCTTCCTCACAAAACAGCGAGTCCACGAAAAGTGAACCGCGAAGTAGAAAGGGAATACTTTATATTGTTTTTCTCTTGGAATAATTAAAAATGGTTCATGATTAGAGCACTTATCTGATATCACATCAATGAAAAACAATATGTTAATCATTTAATATGTCTTTTAGTCTTTTAAAATTATTTTAACCACAGTATTGTTTTAAGCTTGTTAGACTGGTTTTATTGAATGCAACCCTGAGATCTCCAGATAAAGGGTAAAATATATATGTTTTAATCCCTATAATTACATTATATTGTCGAAGGCAATATCTTAATTTCCTCAAAGCTGCTTGACGATCTTCAGCCCAGACAACCAATTTAGCAATCATTGGATCATAATGTATGGAAACTTCATCTCCTGTAACAGAAATAAATGGAAAAGCTATTTGTGAGAATTGGTAGTGTGAAATAAGGAAAAAGAAGGAAGTGAAAGAAATTAAAAACAACTAGCTAGCAAACCATCCTGTCTAGGTAGAAATAACATAAAAAATACGGTGCTCTACTTGCAAGCTATCTGTATTTCAATGCAGTCACTCAGCAACCTGAAGTATGGAATTACTGAAACTATGAAACAAATGTCAAGACAGATACACTATATATGAGTAAAAGGCCTACAATGGGGCCACGCACAACTGGCAGAGTACCAAGTTAAAACCACCCTTTTAAAATAAACATTATTATAATTAAAAGAAAACATTAAAACAAATGTAGGAAATATTATAAAAATAAATTCAATGACATAAAATCCTTAATGAAGTAAATTTAAAAATCACACGCTGTAATTGATGAAATACAAAGGTCTCTAGAAGATGACCAAACATTCAAATGTTGATTGCCAAAATGTTATCAAGAAAGATACTAGCCTATATTATATTTAAGAATAAAATCATCCTCCTAATGAATAGCTTTCATTTTACCTTGTCTTACCCCAGTTTCTATCCTGGTGCAGCTATCAGAAGGCGGTGTAGACAAATGCAATAAGGGTCCAGCCCCTGGCATGAAATTATTATCTGGGTCTTCAGCGTAGATTCTGGCTTCAAAGGCATGGCCCTTGAGCAAGATCTCTTCCTGAGTCAAAGGAATTTTCTCTCCCGCAGCAATCTTTGAAAAAGAAAGTAGTTTCATGTGTTTAGTTCAGAACCAATGATCTCAAGAAATCACATGTAAATGCAAATTTTAAACATGTATGGTCTAAAACTAATTCTTAATCTCAATTAGAATAAACTCACTGAATCAATACAAATTACATAAAAATCCAGGAAAATATTTTTCAGAAGCAAACAGTTTTAAACACTAACATTTACAAAATGATGAGAGGAACTGTGTACATGGAAGTTTTCTGTTGTCAGAATGCCACATTTTGTGCTCACAAATAAAGCGCAACCCTGGTTCCTGTTGCCACACTATTATCTTTCCTAGTTACGAGTTTCCAAACTTCTCATTTTTTATTCCAACTTTCTGCTTCTTTAATTGTAAACTGAATTCTTTCCAGAGTGTGCATTTATGTATGCATGTATTAAAACATACATAAACACAAGTTTTAATAACATAAATAATAATATTTAAACTTCTTAAGAATAGTAGGAAATCATTTTATTTATTTATTTGTTGGATTTATACCCCGCCATTCTTACCCCAAAAGGGCCTTAGAGCGGTTTGCAGAACACACATACAGCAAACACCCAATGCTGATTATACAATTAACAAGGACAGACAGCACAAAAAGAAGTAAAAGCTGTTTTCACATCTTATTTCCGGCATCTTGGAGGTTGTGCTCAACTCCGGCCACTGGGGGGGGGGGGGTCTCGCTCCATCTTCCATGCCGAAGAGCTTTCCTTCGATTGATTTCCTTTATTACATCCCTGATAAATGCAGTACCTATTTATCTACTCACATTTCTGCTTTTGACCTGCTATGTGGGCAGGTGAGCTGGGACTAACAGTGGGTGCTCACCCTGACCTGGGCTCGAATTGCTGACCTTTCGGTTGGCAGGATTTTTTTCTGCAGTACAGCAGTTTAGCCTTTTTTGATACTGTCCACAGTTTAATTCCAAGCTAATTTTTTTTTATATCTAGCTGTATTATTTCAAAAATCACCATCTAATGTAATTTGTCGCCTTGAGTCCCAATTTTAGGAGAAAGGGTGAATATACAAAAATACACACAGATCACATCTCAGAAGATGTGTCTTTCACTCCTAATTCACTGCTGAGTTTAGAGTAAAAGCAGACGGAAAGAGTGAGAATTCTCCACCTCAGATATAAGGAGAAATCTACTTTAATGTGTGTTAAAGAAAGATACAATCTCAATCTCAAACTGACAGTCTCCACTTTTTCATCTGCATGACTTCTCACCTTCAGCTGCCACTCCACCAAGTCTGTCCCTGTAATCATTTCTGTAACTGGGTGCTCCACTTGCAGCCTGGTGTTCATTTCCATGAAATAGAAGTTATGTTCACGATCCATTATAAATTCAACTGTTCCTAAAAAGTTGGAGGGAAATGTAGTTCATAAGTGTGGATATGCTTTCACCAGATCAGGGATAAGCAATATGGGGCCCTGAAGATGTTTAGGATTACATTTCTAATAATCACTGGCTTATCCATCATGCAACAAGGGAAACCAAATTTTAAAAACCAGATCCAAAAAAAGAAGTCCAAAATTTTTTAATTGTATTTATTGCATATTTATTTTATATGAACTTTATATCCACACACTACTATTTCACTGTTTATTAAATTTTGTATTTATACAGTTCTAAATTATTATTAGATTTTGTGATTGTTAGCCACCTTGAGTCCAACTTTCTGCTTCAAGATATAAATAAAGATAATACTAATACTAACAACAATAGGAAATCAGGTTTCCAATACCTGCTCCAACATAATTCACAGCTTTAGCTGCCTTTACAGCTGCTTCTCCAAGTTTCCGTCGCACGTCAGGTGTAATTCCTGGCTAAAAACAGAAACTACATTACATGTATAAAATTCGCCATAATGCACCTGGATATCTAATTTAAGTATTATCTACCCTTAAAAATGCTAGTACTCTCATAATTTCAATGCCCTTTTCAGTTTACAATTCCATGCACAATCATTTCCAAAATGAAACACATATTGAAAAAGTAATCTAACAGGACTCTGAAAAACTCAAAAATCTGCAAAGAAAAGTATTACAGTGCCTTAACTTCAACCATCTCAATGCCTGAGTTCAAATGGAAGCTGCCATTAGAGGAAAGATTCACTAACTGCTTGTCATCATCTTTTGAAACATATCCAAGACAGACTCCTCAGCCATTCACAATGATTTCACAGGGCAGTAATACAAGTAGGATATAAAATACAAACAAGATACAAGAAATACAGGCAAAAAGATTTCCAGTCTCAATGAGACCACAACTGCTCACTATCAAAGTAAAAGTCCAAAAGCTACCATCAGCATTAATTTTGGGAAATTTAAATCAGATGTTCTGTATCACAATTGTCTCTCACCCTTGACCAAGTAAAATGATACTCACAAGAGCTGAAACTCAAAATACCTTAGACACATCAGGTTGGGAAAGTCTGAGAATGTAATCTAACAGTCACACAAATCTAACAGAAAAATCTAGGGAAAAAAATCCTTTCAATGTTTAAGATGGGGAAACATCACACACTGTATGGAAATATATTACACTAGGCTAGCTGGCCTAGTGTAATATATTTCATCATAGCTTGGAGAAATCATCTTTTAGAGGTCAACTCTTAAAACCCTCCACCCACTACTTTGGGGATTTTGTAAGTCCAAAAAAGGTAACTTTATCAAATTCTGGTTTCCATATTCAGTATGTTTTCCCCTCTGTATTTGCAATGTTTTGTGTGTTTTGGGGTCTTTGAAACTGGGTTTTTTTTTCCCCTACAAAAATATGCTAAGATGACATTAGTGTCTTATGTTAAAAAACAACACAAAAACAGAAAACAAACAGTTCTTTCAATTGTCTTTTTTTCACTGGGTACTTACTCCAGGAGCTTCCTCAATAATTTTCTGATGCCTTCTCTGTACACTGCAGTCTCTTTCAAACAGGTAGACTGCGTTGCCATGGTGGTCTCCAAACACCTGAACTTCCACATGCCTGATTCAGATTTTGAAAAGGCGAAGGATAACAATGTTTATAACCTACATCCACCAGTAACAATGTCTGCAATAAAACATTTTAATGTACTGAGAAGAAATCAATTGATCCAAATCTTCACCTTTCAGTAGCCAAGCTGAATTATTCAAGGGAGAAAAGCAAGGTCTAGCATAAACTGTCCTATATGAAACTCACGCATTCCACTTTCTGCCCTAAATCTCTGACGTCTTGTCGAATTGGTTACAACACATATGGTCAAACAACAGATATCGGTTGTTAGGAATTGTGGGAGTTGAATTCCTAAACACCTGGAGAGCCCAAGTTTGCCCCTGCCTGGGTTACAAGGAGATAGATGACTGTCTTACCTTGGATTATCTACAAACTTCTCTATCAACATGGCATCATCATTGAAAGATTTCTTTGCTTCTCTCCTGGCTGATTCTAGTTGTTCCTGAAATTCTTTTTCTGAGAGAGCAATCCTCATGCCCTGGGAAGTTAGAAAAGTAAGGAGAAAAGCTGTGAATGTGTGGTTTCTTTTAAAGCAGCAAACTCTTACATATTTTTCTGCTGGATTTATTTTTAATAAAGATACATCACTCACTAACTAACTGCAGTTCAGTGACTACTCAGATCACTACAAATAAAATTCCTCCAAGGTCCTTTCAGAGAATATAATACACATGTATTTGCAGTACACAGTTTTATGTGCAAAAACTGGCACATAAAACCTGAAATATTTATTTTCTAGAACAGCAAACTTCTAAATGATTTTACCTTTCCTCCACCTCCTCGTACTGCTTTGATCATGACTGGATACCCAATCCTTCTGGCTTGCTCTGCCAAGCACTTGTCAGACTGATCTTCACCATGATAACCTTCGACCACAGGAACCCCAGCAGCAGACATAATGGCCTTGGAAGTGCTGCAAAAGAATGCCATTTGAAAATCAATGGCAATGATAGTGGGGGCTTTTTATTACACAGCTCAGGACCTGCAACAATGGACTCACACAAACTAGAGGTCTTGCAGAAGTTCTGTTTTTAAAGAACAAAAAATTGACTTCCGCATGAGTGGAGCTGTGAATTAGTATCCAGTTTAAATTTAAAGGAGCTACTTCTCACAGTGCATAGCCCTAGCCGCAAAAAAGCTTCAGCACCTAAAATACTCATATTAGTTTAAACTAAAACCTGGAGTAGATCCAATGTCCCAGTCAAACTAAAAACATACCCAAGTTATTAAATAGAATATTCTTATGTCATAGGAAACCACAACTGGCTATCCAGTATGAATACATGCATACCAATATCTCTATCTGCCTATATATCTAGATATCTTTCTATGCAAATTGTATACATTTATTTACTATATACAATTGGCACATGATCTATACAGTTTTGAACATTTTTCCTTTCACTTGTGACTCTATTAGAGATGAAAATACATTTTTCTGTATTTTTAAAATAGTGCCCTAATCCAATTTAAAATATGATTGTGGTGTTGTTCTACTGCAGGTGTCAAAAGCCTTGTTTTTTCTGTCAAAGGGCACATCTCTCTTGGAATAATTCATCAAGGGCTTCATGGTGAAAGCAGATAGGTGGAGACCTGGTGATGGGTAGGATCACTGTTAGACATGGAGTTTTTCAGGAATGCATAGTTTTCACTGTGCCACTTTCTCTCCATCAATCCAATCTTTTTTTATCTGCACTGCTCCATGTACTCTATTGGGCCCCCGCATTCCTTCTGCTATTCTATCTGTCTCTTCCAACCCCATTTTCTCTGCTCTTTCTTCTGCAATATGCTTTCCCAACTCAGATTAAATTAGTTAAAGGAATGCATAAAATTAAGGGCTGCATCCAGCCTTTGGGCTGCAGATTACACTATGTATAGGAGGCCCTGGTGGTGCAATGGGTTAAACCCTTGTGCCGGCAGGTCTGATGACCGAAAGGTCAGCAGTTCGAATCCAGGAAGTGGGGTGAGCTCTTGTCTGTCAGCTTCAGCTTCTCATGCAGGGACATGAGAGAAGCCTCCCACAGGACTGTAAAACATCTGGGTGTTCCCCAGGAAACACCCTTGCAAAAGGCCTGTTCTCCCACACCAGAAACGACTTACAGTTTCTCAAGTCGTTCCTGACACAAAAAAATTACACTGTGTAACATGATTTTGTTCCTGAGTTATAAATATTATTTCCTAATTGGGTCTATCATAAAAACATGGGAAACTGCAAAAACTTGTTTTTGTAGGACTTCCTGCGGCACATTTTGCTATAGTTTTTCAAGGAATATCTCATAGTCAGAACCAATTCAACATAGTTTGTGGCAGCCACAATTATTATTATTATTATTATTATTATTATTATTATTATTATTACCCTGCTTTATCTCCCCAAAGGCGACTCAAAGTGGCTGTTTCAGGAAACAATGTTTCTGGAAACAATGTTTCGGGAGTATAACAACTATTTTCAAAGTAAGTATCTAAAAATTAAATAGGAAATAACACTTTCAAACCAGGAACAGGTTTTTTTTTCAAATGTTGTTACATAGTGTTATCTATCCCTGTGACACTGCCTCCTCCTTGCTAATAATCACTGTATTTGAATACCTTGTTCTCATATTCACGCCATTCTCAAATGTATAAAACAGTCTATAAGTTTTATGTATAAGAAAGAGATGTGGGGAATACCTTCAAGGCCATAGTCATATTCTTAAAAAGTGGAATTTCAATATACAACCCTCAATAACCAATTTAGTCATGAAGTAGAACTGGGTACCTCTTGATGCCCATATCTCTGATAGCAGATGAAGGAGGTCCTATAAAAATGATTCCTTCTTGGTTGCAGAGTTCTGCAAATTCAGTGTTTTCCGAGAGGAAGCCATAGCCTGGGTGGATGGCCTAAAATAAGAAGCACCAAGCACTAGGTGGAAATGCTCTTAAGAATAAAGAGGTTTTTGGCTTCCGGTGGAAAGACAGCAAGGAAGGAGCCAAACAGATATAATGAGAAAACAAATTCCACAATGTGGATGAACGAACCAAGAAAACTCTGCTTAATATTTTATAGAATTTCTCATCTTAGCAAAAAATAAATACAAATCAGGACTTCTCCTCCTGAGCATGGCCAACTATAACAAGGGGAAGACTGTCTAGACTAGGAATGGGCAAACTCTGGCCCTCCAGCTGGTAAGTCCAAAACCCCTGGAGGATTGAAGTTTGCCCTTGCCTGTTGTAGAACCTCATGCAATAATTGACAAAGGGCAGAGCAAGGTCTCCTGGCACCAACTACTGGAATCAAGTCAGCCAAGGAAAAAAACAAAAAGAACTACTACAGCACAGTATCTCCAGCAGGATATCTGTCCAAAATACTATGACTCATAGCACTGAAAGGCAATGCATACAATTGCACTCCACTGCTTTCTCTCAATGGGAAATATATTTGCACAGATGACTGAGTCAATGTATATTTTAGTGTCAGGTGTGAAAACTGACAAATGGGTCTACTAAATAATCATTTTAATTTTAAAAAGTGTCTGAAATTTGTAGAAGAAAATGCAAAGACAGAGAGGGCAAATGACCAGGCTCTAATCTTATCATGTTAGGGATGCCCGTTTAACTATAGCTGTAGGAAACACTATGCTTTCATTATTCAATTCACTCAAGGAGACTAAATGCCCCCCCCCCAACCTTATTTTGGAGTACAAATGAGAATAGTTGTGTATGTGTGTGCATACGTGAATATACAAGCATAGCAGGAGGGGAAATTCAGAGGGAGAGAGTGTGCATGCCAAATGTAAGTATAGTTTGTACCTGTGCTGCTGAATTTTTGGCCACTTGCATTATCTTTTCCATGGCTAAATAGCTCTGCTGAGATGGCGGCGGACCAATGCAATATGCTTCATCTGCCTGTAATAACACAAGTAGACCTGCTATAACATTTATTATTGATCTATGTCACAGACAAGAAAAAATTAGAATGGAAAAACTGTAATGATGTTTCAAAATACATGTTAGTGATTATAAGAAATTGAGAGACCAAAACTGTTGGTGTCAATCGTTCTAAAAGATAGAGATTCAGGATTATCTGCACATTGCAACTACCTCCAAATACCTCTACATATTACCTGTCACGTTCAGCACTTTTAATTTTTGTCTATTACATTTGGCCTGGCCTTTAGGTTTTAATTGCATCACGGTGTCATCATTTTACTGTTTTATTGTTTTGCTTGATGTTTATTATTTGCTTATGAGTTTTATTGTGTATTGTATGTTGTTGTTGTCGGCGACCTTGGCCTTTGTAAGCCACATCGAGTCCTTCGGGAGATTTTGAGGGGTATAAATAAAGATAATAATAATAATAATAATAATAATAATAATAAAAGATCTAGATTACTGCACACTTATTTAGAAATAAGCTTCACTGGGTTTAATGGGACACTGAAGTTACACACAGGACCAAGGCTATAAGTTTTAATGTTTGACTTTAAAAAAAAGAGGTAGACTTGAACTTGGATCTGTAAAACGATTACAATAAATATAAATCTATACATGCATATTAAGCTTTAGTAGAAAACGGGAAATGAACTCCAGAGAGTGAAATAGTTGCATTAATGACATTGACTACAAGCATCTTCTGTTTTTCAGTTGTCCCTTTCATAACAGAAAGCCCCATCTTAATCTACTAATTAGAAAACCCATCCTTGGAAGCTATTTTGTAAAACTGGTGGAACAAATCCACCATATCTTAGTGACTGATCACATGCTAAGCATGCATAAGGCCCAAGGATGAGGTCTTGGCACCTTCAGCAGAAGCTGCTGGGAAAGTTCCATTCAAGACATAAGAAAAATCAATCTCAAACATTCCAGTTCATTCTCCATTCACAATTGTTTTCAAGCTTAGCCCCTATAAGTTTTCACCAGCAGGTTTTACCATTGCCACGTGCATTGAGTTCCTGTCAGCATCACTGTAAACAGCCACTGACTTCACTCCCATCTTCCTAGCTGTTCGCATTACTCTGCATGCTATTTCACCTCGATTTGCCACAAGGACCTTCTCAATATTACTTTGTCCTGCTTACAAAAACAAAAAGGAGATGAGGGAGAGATTAAAAAGAAGTAAGTCATGGTCCAGTAACTCACAAGTCAGAACACTGTAGCATAAGTTTACTAAATAATTTTAAAAATGTTTCCATATAAATAAATTCCCTAAGATGATCTTATCCCTAGCAATACAAAAAAGATTTCAGAAATTTGCAAGGGTTTTGATAATGGAATTACTTACAGTATTTCTACGCCCTACTTTTCCCCTCCAATAAACAGGTTCTTAAGCTTTTTCAAACACATGAAACAACTTTTCAGCTAAATAAATAAAAATAATGGTGAAAACAATAGACAGTAACACTTTTCCTAATTAACTCTTGAAAATAATTATCTGTCTCCAACCTCTCTATGGTTTAGCAAATCTACAATTCCTCTCAATATGAATTTGGAAATGTTTAATATTAAAGACAACAAGGTTTCCAGTACTCAGTCCAAGAGAAATGCAGAACTCCACGTTATATCGATTCAGATGTTGATAAGAAATAATGTGATGTGACAATTGTCTCCAGAAGAGATTAGCATGGAAACAATAATTATTCACTGAAAATGATGGGACATTTAAAATGGGCTTCAAGAAGTTTATTTGCTTAGAAGAAATTCAACACTTCAGCCAGGGTTCACTGAACTATTCATCATTAGGACATGAATTTAGTAGCTTAACAAGGAAAAAAAATTTCATGGCAGAGTAAGGGAGAAATCGGCTGCAAGAATACTTCTAACACCTTGTCATTTCCAACATTTATAGTGAAGAAAATCAAAACATCTCAAATTCCCAATTCTGCAAAGCTTGGATGTATTTATGTACCTTTATTGCAGACAATAAACCATCACTAAGGGTCCTTCCAGACAGGCCCTATATTCTAGGACCTGATCCCTGGTTTTCTGTTCATCCCAGATTATTTGGCAGTGTGGACTCATATAAACCAGTTTAAAACAGAAAGCCTGGGATCGGATCCTGAGATATAGGGCCTGTCTGGAAGGCCCCTAAGATTCCTCATGGTAAAACACACATAACTTCTCTTGAAATAATTTTTAAACTGTCTAGCATTACTTTTAAAATTAATAATAAAATATGAAATTTCTATATATAAAATAAATCAAACTGACCTGTTGCAGATGCATAATTTCTGGATCTCGTTACCCAAATCCATTTTCTGCGAGAGAAGGAAAAATAACACAGAATGCGGTCGAAACAAGAAGTTTAACAGATGGATCCTTTTTTACCATAAAAATAAAATTATGGACAAAGGGAGAAGAACTCAGGTAGGGGGGAAAGGCTTATCTATACTAATGAACGGGTGCCTTACAGATATCTGCTTTGAGTCTCCTTGTGGGGAGAAAAATAAGGGTGTAGATAAACATAAAAATAATATTTTGGTTGACCACTTCCATCACCACAATAACTGGCATGGCCAAATGTTTGAGCAAACAGTGAGGTTACAGAGAAAGATGATAGCTAACTTGAAATGCCTGAAGGACAATCATTCACAAGGTGGAGTTGACTTCTGCCCTTCACTCCAGAGGCCAGGATAGACTCAACTGACAGAAAAGCTGTGAGTTTTTCCAGCTGTATGGCCATGTTCCAATAGCATTCCCTCCTGACATTTCACCTGCATCTGTGGTTGGCATCTTCAGAAGTAGGTTTCAGCAAACAGCAGGAGAAACGTCCTAACCAAACTGCTGTTTTAGGCTGAATCTGTTTGTTTTTAGCCTGTCTTTCTCCCAATATAAGAACTCAAGGTGGCTAACAACACATCTACCTTAAGTTTCAGCACTTTATGCCAGCCCTTTTAGTGCCCACCACGACACTTTTGATGACACTATTCCCAGCCCTGTCTACTTGATTGTTGCACTTTCCTTGCGCTCCCTTCAGGTTGTACTCCATTCATGGATCCTGAACTGTTACGGTAAGTCCTTGCAGGACACAAGTATATGTGTGAAGAAAAACCTTATTGTTTGTAATTATCTTGTTCAGCTGACTAAGTAGGTCAAAGAAACAATCTTGTGCCACGCCCAAGGGGCTATAACTGTTTGAGGTTTTTCAATACAGTATGGTGGGTGCTGGTTTCCTGATGGGCTGCTTGAATTCTATTTCACCAGTGTGGAGTACCAGTAGGAGATGCTGATGGTGAAACTGCTATTTACTTCAAGTGTTTTGATTTCCCATTTGCTGCTTAGAAGATGTTTTATTTTATGCTTATTACAAAGACTGTGTAAATATGTTGCACTGCTGTTTTATGTGCAGCATTGCCAGTTTTGTTTCATCTCTGCAAAGTAAAGAGAGTAAAGATTTTCTGTTCACTTTGACTATTGGTCTGAGACTATTTTGCATCTGGGGTTTTGGCCATTAGCTTGCTGGAATAAAACACACGCTGTGTAACATGAACCCCAGCTATGTTCAATGTATTGTCGAAGGCTTTCTTGGCCGGAATCACTGGGTTGTTGTTGGTTTTTCAGGCTATATGGCCATGTTCTAGAGGCATTTTCTCCTGACGTTTCGCCTGCATCTATGGCAAGCATCCTCAGAGGTAGTGAGGTCTGTTGGAACTAGGAAAAAGGGTTTATATATCTGTGGAATGACCAGGGTGGGACAAAGGACTTTTGTCTGCTGCAGCTAGACAAAAAGCTCATATAATCCAGTTCAAAACAGATAGTCTGGATTATATGGCAGTGTGTAGGTCCAGTTTCTGGACACCTAGCTGCAGCAGGCTGAACGAAGGAAGATCAATGCTTTTGAACTGTGGTGTTGGAGGAAAGTTCTGAGAGTGCCTTGGACTGCGAGAAGATCCAACCAATCCATACTTCAGGAAATAAAGCCTGGACTGCTCATTGGAGGGAAGGATACTAGAGACAAGTTGAAGTACTTTGGCCACATCATGAGGAGACAGCAAAGCCTAGAGAAGACAATTATGCTGGGGAAGGTGGAAGGTAAAAGGAAGAGGGGCCGACCAAGGGCAAGATGGATGGATGGAATCCTTGAAGTGACTGGACTGACCTTGAAGGAGCTGGGGGTGGTGACGGCCGACAGGGAGCTCTGGCGTGGGCTGGTCCATGAGGTCACGAAGAGTTGGAAACGACTGAACGAATGAACAACAACAAAGCTGCAGCAGACAAAAGTCCTTTGTCCCACCCTGGTCATTCCACAGATATATAAACCCATTTTCCTACTTCCAACAGACCTCACTACCTCTGAGGATGCTTGCCATAGATGCAGGCGAAACATCAGAAGAAAATGCCTCTAGAACATGGCCATATAGCCCGAAAAACCTACAGCAACCCAGCTATGTTCTTTCTCAGCCATATTATTTTGTTGTTTACAACTGTGATTGTTTTTATATTTTATCTGATGTTTTAAATTTGATTGTGTTTTATCTGTAACTAGCTGTACCCGCCATGCGTTGCTGTGGCCAACCTTCCCTCTTCCTCTTTCTCTTTCTTCCCTCTTTTCTTTCCTCCTCTTTCCCTTCTTTTTCTTCCTTCTCTACCTGTTTCTTCTCCCTCCTTTGCTCTTTGGTTCCATCCTTCCTTGTCTCGTCCTTCCTTCCCTCCCTCTTTCTCTCTTTCGTTCCTTCTCTCCTTCCCTCTTCCCTCCTTCTTTCACTTTTATTCTTCTCTCCTTCCTTCCTCCTTTCTTTCTTTCCTTCCTTCTCTCCTTCTTCCCTTCCTTCTTCCTTCTTCCTTCCCCCTTTCTGTGTGTATGTGTTTTGTGTGTGTATATATGCATATATGTGCATATATATTTGTGTATATGTGTTTATATGTGTGTTTGCCTGTATATATGTGGTTTTGCGCATGCGTTATAATATTTTTTTTTGCATCTGTCATATACATGTGTGTGTGTGTGTGTGTGTGTGTGAATGGCTGGATGGCCCTTTGTCAAGAGGGCTTTGATTATGTTTTCTTGCCCTGGTGAAGGGAGTTGGACTGGATGGCCTTAAGGCAGCATTTCTCAACCTGGGAAGTCAAGACCCCGGGGGGGGGGGGCACCAGGGGGGGTGACAGAAAGGTCACCAAAGACCACCAGAAAACACAGTATTTTCTGTTGGTCATGGGGGTTCTGTGTGGGATGTTTGGCCCAATTCCATCATTGGTGGGTTTCGGAATGCTCTTTGATTGTAGGTGAACTATAAATCCCAGTAACTACAACTTCCAGATGTCTAGGTCTATTTCCCCCAAACTCCATCTGTGTTTATATTTGGGCATATTGAGTGCTTGTGCCAAGTTTGGTCCAGATCCATCAATGTTTGAGTCCACAGTGCTCTCTGGATGCTCTCTGGAACTACAACTCTCAAATTTAAGGTCAATGCCCACCAAACCCTTCCAATATTTTCTGTTGGTCATGGGAGTTCTGAGAACCAAGTTTGGTTCAATTCCATCATTAGTGGAGTTCAGAATTCTCTTTGATTGTAGGTGAACTATAAATCCCAGCAATTACAACTCCCAAATGACAAAATAAATCTCCCCAACCCCACTAGTATTCAGATTTGGGCATATTGAGTGTGTGAAATTTGGTTCAGTGAATGAAAATACATCCTGCATATCAGATATTTACATCATAACAGTAGCAAAGTTGCAGTTACGAAGTAGCAACAACAATAATTTTATGGTTGGGGGTCACCACAACAGGAGGAACTGTATTAGGGGGTCATGACATTAAGAAGGTTGAGAACCACTGTTCTAGTGTAAGAGGCACTCAGCTTCAGGCACCTTCTAGACCTGCCTGCATACCCCGCCACACATGCTCCACCACACACTTTGGAAGTGTGTGTGTGTGTGGCAGGGTGTGCAGGCAATTTTGTATACATCCTGCATATCAGATATTTACATCATAACAGTAGCAAAGTTGCAGTTACGAAGTAGCAACAACAATAATTTTATGGTTGGGGGTCACCACAACAGGAGGAACTGTATTAGGGGGTCACGGCATTAAGAAGGCTGAGAACCACTGCTCTAGAAGATATAAGAGACTTTGACAGCAAAATGAGCTGGTTTCATTACTGGCCAACAAAAGAATGTTTCAAAGAGGATCGACACTGCTCTGACTTACAAGAAGCACTGCCTGATTATAATCAAACAAAAAGTGGGTGCTAGGAATTATATCATACAAAAGCTGACTGGCAGGCTAAACTTGGGCCCTCCCCTCCAGGTGTTTTGGACTTCAACTCCCACAATGCCTAACAGCCTACAGGCTTGTGTTTACCTCAGGCGTGGGCCTATTTGGCCCTCCCTCCAGTTGTTTTGGACTACAACTCCCACAATTCCTAACAGCCTACAGGATTGTGTTTACATCAGGCGTGGGCCTACTTGGCCCTCCCTCCAGGTGTTTTGGACTACAACTCCCACAATTCCTAACAGCCTACCGGCTTTAGGAATTGTGGGAGTTGTAGTCCAAAACACCTGGAGGGAGGGCCAAGTAGGCCCACGCCTGAGGTAAACACAAGGCCTGAGAAGAGAAACCACGCTCCTTCTCTGCTTCCAAGGGGGAAAGAAGGCCCGACATGATGGCCTGAGGTGCCTTCCTCCTCCTCCCTGCTCCTTCCCTCCGTCCCTCCCTCAGCCCCGGGGCCAGGCCTCACTCACGGGCACCGAAGCAACCCTCGCAGGGCCTTCCGCCTCCATTCCGACGCCGCCATGTTTGCTCGAACCGGAGGGAGACGAGGGGGGCGTGGCCTAAGGGCGGCCTTCCAATCAGGAGAGGAGGCGTTTCCCTCAGGAACCAATGGGGAAAGGGGACAGTAGACCGTGTCAGGAGCAAACCAAACAGTTGTATTGCAGGGTTGTTGTAGGTTTTTTCGGGCTATATGGCCATGTTCTAGAGGCATTCTCTCCTGACGTTTCGCCTGCATCTATGGCAAGCATCCTCAGAGGTAGTGAGGTCTGTTGGAACTAGGAAAAGGGGTTTATTATCTGTGGAATGACCAGGGTGGGACAAAGGACTCTTGTCTGCTGGAGCTAGGTGTGAATGTTTCAACTGACCACCTTGATTAGCATATAATGGCCTGACAGTGCCTGGAGCAAACTTTTATTGAGAGGTGATTAGGGTGGACTCAATGAATGCAAAGCTGGGGTGAAAATTGCTGGAAGAAACATTAACAACCTCAGATATGCAGATGACACCACTCTGATGGCCGAAAGCGAGGAGGAGCTGAGGAGCCTTCTAATCAAGGTGAAAGAAGAAAGCGCAAAAGCCGGGTTGCAGCTAAACGTCAAAAAAACAAGATTATGGCAACAAGAATGATTGACAACTGGAAAATAGAGGGAGAAAACGTGGAGGCCGTGACAGACTTTGTATTTCTAGGTGCAAAGATTACTGCAGATGCAGACTGTAGCCAGGAAATCAGAAGACGCTTACTTCTTGGGAGGAGAGCAATGTCCAATCTCGATAAAATAGTAAAGAGTAGAGATATCAGAATGGCAACAAAGATCCGCCTAGTCAAAGCCATGGTATTCCCTGTAGTAACCTACGGATGTGAGAGCTGGACCTTAGGGAAGGCTGAGCGAAGGAAGATCGATGCTTTTGAGCTGTTGGTGTTGGAGGAAAGTTCTGAGAGTGCCTTGGACTGCGAGAAGATCCAACCAGTCCATCCTCCAGGAAATAAAGCCCGACTGCTCACTGGAGGGAAAGATACTAGAGACAAAGTTGAAGTACTTTGGCCACATCATGAGGAGACAGGAAAGCCTAGAGAAGACAATTATGCTGGGGAAAGTGGAAGGCAAAAGGAAGAGGGGCCGACCAAGGGCAAGATGGATGGATGGCATCCTTGAAGTGACTGGACTGACCTTGAGGGGCTGGGGGTGGTAACGGCCGACAGGGAGCTCTGGCGTGGGCTGGTCCATGAGGTCACGAAGAGTCGGAGACGACTGAACGAATGAACAACAACAACAAGATAACCCACTTCAAAGCAGATATTGTGGGATTTTCTGGATTATATGGCAGTGTGGACTCAGGGCCTTTCCTCACACCCATATAGTACTGAGTACACACTACCATATAATCCAGTTCAATGTGGATGTTATACAGTTGTGTGGAAGGACCTATACTACAATATAATACAGACTATATCCTTTCAACCGGTTTATATAAATCCACAGTGCCATATTATTCAGTTCAATGTGGATTTTATATAGTTGTGTGGAAGGGACCTGAAACTGGACCTACACTGCTATATAATCCAGATTATCTGCTTTGAATCCGATTATATGAGTCCACACTGCCATATAATCCAGTTCAATGTGGATGTTTTACGTCTGTGTTGAAGGAGCTACACTGCCATATAATCCAGACTATCTTCTTTGAACTGGATTATATGAGTCCTCACTGCCATATAATCCAGTTCAATGTGGATTTAAATAGCTGTGTGGAAGGGACCTGAAACTGGACCTAAACACGGCCATATAATTCAGACTATCTGTTTTGAACCGGATTATATGAGCCCACACTGCAATATAATCCAGTTCAAAGCAGATATTGTGAGATTTTCTGCCTTGATATTCAGGGTTATATGGCTATGTGGAAGGGCTCTGAGTCCACACTGCCATATAATCCAGTTCAGAGTGGATGTTATACAGCTGTGTGGAAGGAGCTACACTGCCATATAATCCAGATTATCTGCTTTGAACCGGATTATATGAGTCCACACTGCCATGTAATCCAGTTCAATGTGGATTTTATACAGCTGTGTGGCAGGAGCTGCACTGCCATATAATCCAGACTATCTGCTTTGAACCGGATTGTATGAGTACACTGCCATGTAATCTGGTTTAGTGTGAATGTTATACAGCTGTGTGGAAGGAGCTACACTGCCATATAATCCAGATTATCTGCTTTGAACCGGATTATATGAGTCCACACTGCCATGTAATCCAGTTCAATGCAGATTTTATACAGCTGTGTGGCAGGAGCTACACTGCCATATAATCCAGACTATCTGCCTTGAACCAGATTATATGAATCCACACTGTTATATAATCCAGTTTAGTGTGGGTGTTATACAACTGTGTGGAAGGAGCTACACTACCATATAATCCAGACTATCTGCTTTGAACCAGATTATATGAGTCCACACTGCCATGTAATCCAGTTCAATGTGGATTTTATGCAGCTGTGTGGCAGGAGCTACACTGCCATATAATCCAGACTATCTGCTTTGAACCAGATTATGAATCCACACTGTCATATAATCCAGTTTAGTGTGAATGTTATACAGCTGTGTAGCAGGAGCTACACTGCCATATAATCCAGACTATCTGCTTTTAACCTGAATATATGAGTCCACACTGCTATATAGTATAATCCAGTTCAAAGCAGACAATCTGGATTTTATATGGCAGGGGAGAAAGGGCTTTAAGGCCCTTCCACACAACCATATAACTCAGAATATCAAGGCAGAAAATCTCACCATATCTGCTTTGAACTGGAATATCCACGCTGCCATATAACTCAGTTCAGAGCAGATAATGTGGAATTTTATTCAGCTGTGTGGGAGGGGCCTGGGATATCTGAGTCCACTCTGCCATATAATCCAGTTCAAAGCAGATAATCTGGATTTTATATGGCAGTGGGGAAGGGGCCTTAGAGGCTGGATCTACACTACCCCTATATCACAGGATTTGATCCCAGATTATCTGTTTATCCCAGTGTAGACTCATCTAATCCAGTTCAAAGCAGATAATCTAGGATCAGATCCTGAGATATAGGTCAGCCAGAGTATAAGATACTTTGGCAGAAAAGCAGGATCTAAATGACATTAATAAATAAATCCAACCCTCAACAATGTGTGTTTCGCGCACTAGATGGCATCCTATATATTCCTTTAGCAATTGGATGTATGTAATCCATACATTGTAAAGGAAGCAAGTGCCAAATAGGATTGACAAACAGAAGAGATTTCAGTACTTAGTCCAAAAAAAAGTTTAATAATAGTGTGCAGTAAAAATAACAAGTCATAAGAGAATGTGAGGTTTCTGGTTATTGTTTAGAGAATACAGCAGGGATAGAGAATCTTAAACTCAGAGAGTACTACCAGTAGTATGAAATCAGGGAAACACTGTGTAATATAATTTTTATGCTGAAATCAGAGAGAAGTCATAAGATGCTGCTGCAGCATTATGTAATAATTGATTAGGAACCATGAAATACCAAGCTCAGCCTTCATAGTTAAGGAGGACATTGGTAGCTTCTAATAGTAGCCAAAAGTAAAGCAATCTATTATTAGATTATAGAATAATTTTACTAAGATACTACTGTATTAGAAGCTAAATAAAACTACCAATCCATCAGTTAGCTTATGTTTACTTTGGCCACAGCTATTCATAGTTTCCTGCAAAAATGCTTATTTCTCCAGTTTTGTTTTCAGTTTAAATAAAACTCATTTGATTAACTGATATAGTGGCCTAAATGTGCATATGGGTTAAGTTCTGGATTATAAAATAACGTTTTGTGTTTTTTAATTATAGAAAGCGCCATTTCAGAAGGGGCAAGAGAGAAATATGGAGAAAGGGCTGTTTTAAGGAAGTGTTTTCCAATTCATCACACTTATGTATTTATTGTGTCAGGAGCAAACCAAACAATTATATTGCATTGTCGAAGGCTTTCATGGCTGGAATCACTGGGTTGTTGTAGGTTTTTCGGGCTATATGGCCATGGTCTAGAGGCATTCTCTCCTGACGTTTTGCCTGCATCTATGACAAGCAATGCATCCTCAGAGGTAGTGGGGTAGTGAGACCTCACTACCTCTGAGGATGCTTGCCACAGATGCAGGCAAAACGTCAGGAGAGAATGCCTCTAGACCATGGCCATATAGCCCGAAAAAACCTACAACAACCCAGTTGTATTGCATTTTTTAACAAACAAACAAACAAAACTCAAAGTTTGCAAGCTTGGTAAGTATATTTGTGTATATTTGTTCTAAGGAAAGTGTATATTTGTGATGTTTCTATATCAAAATTTCTAAGCAGCCTTATTAAATGCTAGATAATAAAGAAAACTGATAGGAAGAGCATCAACTCCTTTGTACTGAGCTCATGGAGGAGAGTTCTGTGGATAATTGTGGATGGCCAAAATAACCAATAAATAACCAATAAAGCCATTACTAGAATTAAAGATGACTAAACTGAGGCTATATCATAATAATAGTAGTAATAATAATAATAATAATAATAATAATAATAATAATAATAAAAGTAAGTAAAGTATGGATTGTCGATGTTGCAATCCCAGGTGACAGCAGGATTGCAGAGAAACAACAGGAAAAGCTGACACGATATGAAGATTTAAAGATCGAACTGCAAAGACTCTGGCACAAGCCAGTAAAGGTAGTCCCAGTGGTGATCAACACACTGGGTGCAATGCCTAAAGACCTTGGCCTGCACTTAAACACAATCAGCGCTGACAAATTACCAACTGTCATCTGCAAAAGGCCACCTTACTGGGATATGCACGCATTGTTCGCCGGTACATCACACAGTCCCAGACACTTGGGAAATGCCCGACATGTGATCCAATACAATAGCCAGCATAGTGACTTTCTTTGCTGTGTACTAATTTTATTGTGTTTCGAATAATAATAATTACTATATCTCTATTGCAACAAGTTCATTCTGAACATACCCACTTCTCTTCTATCCCTTTCCAATTCATAATATACTTTAAAAATACATTTCTGTCAAATCTCAACATTTTCAACTGCATATTATTAAAATGGTCTTTATCTAATTGTTACTCCAGAATTTCACTTGATCATTCAGAGGTTTAAATGTGACATTTTGACACATGGTTTACATGTAATGTCAAATAAGGCCCCTTCCACACATTCATATAACCCAGGGCCCTTTCACTCAGACATTGTGGGATATTTTGCCTTGATATTCTGGGATATAGGGCTGTGTGGAAGGGCCCAATGTCTGCTTTGAACTGGGTTATCTGGGGGCCCTTCCACTCAGCCCTATATCCCAGAATATCAAGGCAGAAAATCCCACATTATCTGAGTGTCAACTCAGATAACCCTGTTCAAAACAGATACTGTTTTGATTTTCCGTTTTGATATTCTGGGATATAGGTCTGTGTGGAAGGACCCTGAGTCCACACAGGTCTATATTCCAGTTTAAAGCAGATAATTTGGGAATTTATTCAGCTGTGTGGAGGGGACCATATAATCCAGTTAAAAGCAGAAAACCTGGGATCAGATACTGGGATATAGGGCCTGCCAGGAAGGGCCCTGAGTTTTCGATGGAAGTGTCTCACTCATATAATTGCGATAAGTCGAAGCTGTTGTGACTCAGTCTGAGCCTGAATCTGAGCTTTCTGGGCCTGCCAGGTCTTTTGAGCCTGTCTTTTTGCAGGATGACGAGGAGGCTGATGGGTTACAGATTTCTGTACATGTTACAGACTGGGCTGATAGTGAGGCTTCTGAAGGAGAAACAGCAAGCCTGTTCCCCGAGGAACGGAATGTGCCTTTAGATAAAGATAGTGAAACAACTTCACAACTTCAAGTGGATCCTTTCGGTTCCCAGACCCAGCTGGCCGGAGATAATGAGTTGCTTAGCCTTGATGATAAGACTGAATTAATGACTAGACAAGATCGTTTGCAATTAAGAGTCCGTAGACGTTCACGTCTGGCCAACAGGCGTGAAGCCAAAGGTCAACACAATGCTTTTATGTTTGGGAAAACTATTTAATGATGCAGCCGACAGGCAATCCCTGTCAGTCCAACGTTACTCTTCCTATGTTAACTTCTGTGGATTTACCTTGGCTTTTGGCAGCACGCCTCTGGCTTCTTGAGACTTGGATCTTGTTCCTATTTGTACCTGTTTACCATGGACTCTTGTTTGACCATTGCTTAGGGATTATGCTTCATGGTTTTGCTTTTGAATCTTGGGAACTCTGCCTTTACATTTAAGACTCTGTTTTGCCTATGGAACTTTGCATTTCTATTTCTCTGTTTTGATTTTGCTTTTTCTCAATAAACTGCAAAACCTACAGCCTTGGTGTGAGTTGGTGTCTTGAGCAAGGTGAAAACTACCCTGAGTTGCAACAGAAGCCTTCTTAATAGCAAATAATAGCTCCTATTCACCAATTCTGTAAGTATATTTATTGAAATTATGCTATTTAAAATCCCAATAAAATAGCAGTGAATTTTTGATTAACTAAAAAAGTGCCCTTAAGTCTGTAACAGGCTAAAGATATTTTAAATTAGTAACTGTTGAGTACTAAGCAAAAAGCAGGATACCAGTAGAAATAATGACAAAATACATTCATTTTTCAAATATATGTGCAGAAACAAATTCAGGTATGCAACATAATTAATGTATCTTATAATAGTGTCAGCCATTGCCAAACAAGCAGAATCTTCCATTCATCATAATTCATATTGTCCACATCCTGCAGTAAAACCAGTGTTCAGATTTTCAGATACTCTCATATCCACTGATTGGTTTTCTTCTGTAGATCACGCAGGTGACAAGCACAATGATAAATAATCCGACAAGACTGAGGCTCACAGTGATTGGTATCAGTTTCTTGTTTCTGTCAAGGGCACACATTTCCGCTGCAATTGAGATAGAGATAGTAAGACAAGATGTTCAAGGCGTAATATCATAAACTTTCACAAAACTTATTTGCACGGAAGAGTACAGCTATTCCCAAACCTTCTAACTGCCATTTATAGAGTTGGCATTGAGCCAGTTTGAATTTCTCAATGGATAAAATTAAAGTTATTGTATAATTATTTGCAATTCTTTGCAATTGGCTATTGCATGGACACATTTACTTTCACAAAAACAGCTGGAAGGACCGCCTGTACTACAAATCCTCTCATCCCACAAGGGAAACTCTTAATTTGGACACAGTGGTGATACTGACCTGTCCCAAACGTGTCACCAATATAATCGAAGGCTTGAAGCTGAGAATTAGCAACCAGTAGCTGAAGATCCTCAGACATGTCCAAAGTTTGTGGGCTGGTACATTTAAAGCAATTCCCCACTTGAACGGAGAAAAGCTTATCACTTTTCATTCCAACATACGGCACACCTGAAGCATACAATAAACAGAATAGTCAGATTGTTTTGCTGTTGGGCTTGTTTCCTTGGCTAACAACCAAGTTGGCACATGCTTGAGCACTATGAAGCTTGAGCTGCAGTCCTATACCATTCCTCTGTGCCCTGTGCCATTAGACTTGCACTTTGAGGAATAAACTGGAGACCAAAAATAACCTCTACCTTCTACCTTTTATTTTTCAGTGATTGGTTTGGGGGGGTGGGGGGCACGCCAAAATACTGTTTGCTTACACTTGGAAATTACCTCAGGCCAACCCTGCTTGAGACACTGGGTTGCTGTGCATTTTTCGGGCTGTATGGCCATGTTCCAGAAGCATTCTCTCCTGTCGTTTCGCCCACATCTATGGCAGGCATTCTCAGAGGTTGAAGGGTCTGCTGGAAACTAAATAAGTGAGGTTTATATATATATGGAATGTCCAGGGTGGGAGAAAGAACTCTTGTCTGCTCGAGGCATGTGTGAATGTTGCAATTTGCCACCTTGATTAGTATTTAATGGCCTTGCAGTTTTTAGTCCTGGCTGATGGCTGCCTGGGGGAATCCTTTGTTGGGAGGTGTTAGCTGGACCTCATTGATTCTTGTCTGGAATTCCTCTGCTTTTTTAGTGTTCCTCTTTGTATAGTGTCCTGCAAGGCCTGAGGATGCCTGCCACAGTTGTGGGTAAAATATCAGGAGAGAATGCTTCTGGAACATGGCCATACAGCCCAAAAAACACACAGCAACCCAGTGATTCTGGCCATGAAAGCCTGTGACAAAACTTGAGTCAGCTCTTAAACTTTAAAAAAGGATGGCACCTACCTTCAGAAGGTACTGTTAAAGTGGCTTCAATCAAACTGACATAATATTCCTCTCCAGTCTGTAAATAAAAAGTCAGAAAGACAGACAGAAAAAAAGATATCTAATTACATCAACCTCTTGGTATCCACTAGACCAGGGATCCTCAAACTTTTTAAACAGAGGGCCAGGTCACAGTCCCTCAAACTGTTGGAGGGCCAGATTATAATTTGAAAAAAAATGAATAAATTCCTATGCACACTGCACATATCATATCTGTAGTGCAAAAACACTTAAAAACAATAAATAATTAAAATAAAGAACAATTTTAACAAATATAAACTTATTAGTATTTCAATGGGAAGTGTGGGCCTGCTTTTGGCTGATGAGATAGGATTGTTGTTGTTGTTGTGTGCTTTCAAGTCGTTTCAGACTTAGTTGACCCTGAGCAAGGGCCAGGTAAATGACCTTGGAGGGCCGTATCCGGCCCCCGGGCCTTAGTTTGAGGATCCCTGCACTAGACCCTTGTGAATACTCAAATCCATGTATGAAAAGTTGCATTACATTACCTGAAATTCAACATTCTCTAAAACCTGAAATGGCTAAGAGAGTGACATCTTTGCTTTGTGATGGTTCAGTATATACAAACTCAGTTATTAAAATATTGTGTGTAAAATAACCTGTAGGTTATATGTATATGTTACATATGAAGCATAAATGAATGTCATTGGGTCCCATCTCGAAGATATTTCAGGTACATACATGCAAATATAGGTAATCTAAAATCAAAAAATATGCCCGATCTTAGAAAAACATTTAACTCCAAGAATTTCAAATGAAGGATACTCAACCTTTAATTTGATCCCACTTTAAATGCCATGGATGCATTTGATGGAATAGTGGGCTTTATAGCTAGAAGGATGGAAGGGATAATTACTGATAAACCTGGACCAAACTGCTGTATAGTGTGGAAATCATAATTAAGCCACCCTTCATTAAATAATTATTTTGTTGTATAACTTTCCTTTACTCAACTGAAAGCCAATGAGGAGATACTGTGTGTATTAGGTTGCATCTAATGAATATGCATCAAGCCCCAGAGATTCCAACAGACAAACATATGCATATATTTCAAAGAGTACATAAAAGCCTTTACTTCTGTCTGTCCTTGTTCATTGTATAACGGCATTGAATGTTTGCCGTATATGTGTTCTGTAATCTGCCCTGAATCCCCTCGGGGAGATAAAGCAGAGTATAAATAAAGTATATTATTATTATTATTATTATTATTATTATTATTATTATTGACACAAAAGCACAGTATGTCACAGCAAATGAGATCTGTATGCTGGATTTCGTATCACAAAATCACAAGTCGAACACTTCCCAAGCGTCTAGGACTGTGTGATTTATTATTATTATTATTATTATTATTATTATTATTATTATTATTATTATTTGAAGCACAACAAGATGAGTCCACAGGAAACAAGATCACTCTGCTGGCTGTTGTATCGGATCACACATTGGACACTTCCCAAGTGTCTAGGACTGTGTGATGTATCGGCAAGTAATGCATGCAAATCCCAGTAGGATGGCCTTTTGCAGCTGGCAGATGGTAATCTTGTCAGCACTGATTGTGTTTAAGTGCAAGCCAAGGTCTTTAGGCACTGCACCCAGTGTGCCGATCACCACTGGGACCACCTTTACTGGTTTGTGTCAGAGTTTTTGCAGTTCGATCTTTAAATCCTCATATCGTGTCATTATTATTATTATTATTATTATTATTATTATTATTATATCGTGTTGTGTTGTTATTATTATTATTATTATTATTATTATTATTATTATTTAATATGGCAGTTGGGCATTGACTTTATCATCCCAATACCTGTTTTGTTCTTGAAGCATGAGAGGAAGGCTTAGCAAAATCAAAATTTTACTTCCGCGTCTCCTCTGCAGCCTCTTTATATGACTCCCAATTGCACAAGAGTTAACTCAGGATCTTATTTCAGTTAAATACTACTGTTCTTTTAAGAGTAAGAACAAATAACCAAAGTAAACATGTGAAACTTGAGTCTTTATTTGAAAATCAAGGTGTTGGATAGCGTGGCCATCATGGAAAGCGAGTCAAGGGTCCTTTCTACATAATACCTGCTTCTGCTATATACATTTTATCTCCCATTTCTCGAGGAAATGTACACAGCCGCTATCATGTGCCACTTTGCTTGGCCCTTGTTCAGAATTGTGTATTTGTTGTGAGTACAGTAGAGTCTCGCTTATACAACATAAATGGGCCGGCAGAATGTTGGAGAAGCGAAAATGTTGGATAAGAAGGGATTAAGAAAAAGCCTATTAAATGTCAAATTACATTATGATTTTACAAATTAAGCAGCAAAATATCATGTTTTACAACAAATTAAGAGAAAAAGCAGATCAATACACGGTGACTTTATGTAGTACATACTGTATTTACTAATTTAGCATCAAAACATCGCAATGTATTGAAACAGTTGTGGATCCGGGTGGGAGGCAGACTGTGTTGGATAATAAGGAACACTGGATGAGCAAAGGTTGGATAAGTGAGACTCTACTGTTTATCACATTTCAAACTGCATTCTTTGGCAGTGTAGATGGGGCCTTAATTGCCTCTCCATTTTAACCACTCAAATCCTGTCACTAAGAGTCATATCTGTAGCCTGTTGTCATGCAGAAAGTGATATATACAGCCGTGGGCCAGGGACCCTTCTATGGGTCACAAGTCTCACAGATGAAGCCAAAGCAAAATGTTAATCCAACGACTTTATTTAGATAGGATTTTAAATATTTCCTTGGAAACCCCACATAATATCCTTACCTTGCGAAAGGTAAAGCTAATGAAACCTCCTTGGAAAGAAATTTTCAGTACTGATAGCAAAGCTCCACATATTCCAGTTGTTTGTGTGGCATTTGGATCGATGTTGAAATATTCCATATGGTTCTGTGAAAGAGGAATGAAACAAGGACGTTAATTCCAATAAAGATTGATAGATCATTTCATTATCTAAACAACAGCAACAAGAATGACAAGATCTAACATCACTTAGGTATATGTTACTTGACATATAATAGCTATGGCAGGTTTCTGCCTCACGGCACATTTCTGCTTTGGAACAAGCAATGACATTTAGAAGCAAGGGAAGGGTGGTAAAAAAGCATAACTTACTGCATTTCTGTTTTTAGCAATCAGGGTCAAGCCCATCAATGCTTTGATGCAAGCTGCAGTTCCATTAGGAACCCGATATGTCCCAGTTGCAGCTGGAGAGAGCTTAGGAGCAAGAGTTGGCCCAACTGGAGTTGTAGGCTTTGGAGCAGTGGAAACAACGGATGCTATGTTCTTGTGGGCAGCACCCCTTGTTCCTTTAGTTGCTGGTTGTGCGATGTGGATGTGACCTGTTTCAGACACCGTCTTATTTGTATTTGCCATAATTACCGGTCGGATAAGAGTTGCAGTCTTCTGAGTTTTTGGAGAGTCAGTCTGCAGAGTTGTCATCTCAGTAGCTAATGTTTTCCTATTGTCTGTATGACTTCTGATCTGATCCCATAATGGCTCAGTTTGCCTTCCTGATCCCCTGGCAACAACTGTAGTTTTTACCACTGTGTATACTGTATGCTGACCAGTTGATTTTGCACTTATCCTCATGGGATTGACCGTTGCTTTTGCCTGTGTGTGGTCTATAGTTTGGTTGGATGATGATGGCATTGGTTTGGCTGTTATCGCTTTTTCTTTCTGCATTGAATATGCTTCTTGGTCAGCCAGTTGTGCAATTCCACGAACAAACGGTGTGGAGGAAGCTTCTACCTTACTGTGTGGAGGAGAGGTGAAAGGATGGTTGGAAAGAAGCAGCAAGGAGTTTAGTTGTTGGTCTGTCTTGGCTTTGCTCCCATTATTCAGCATTTCCCCACAGCTGAACAGTGCTGCAAGACATCAGAAAATGGGTTTAAATTGTATTCCTGTAATCATACTGGGGGGAAAAAACTGTCTTGGGTGGCTTTACACTATAGAATGAATGCAGTTTGACACCACTTTAACCACCATGGCACAATATTATAGAATAATGGGAGTTGAAGTTTGGTAAGACACTAACCTTTCCAAACCCCCAGTGGCGCAGTGGGTTAAACCACTAAGCTGCTGAACTTGCTAACTGAAAGGTTGGCGGGTGTGCTCCTGCGGCTAGCCCCAGCTTCTGCCAACCTAGCAGTTCAAAAACATGCAAATGTCAGTAGATCCAGTGGGAAGGTGATCACACTCCATGCAGTCATGCTGGCCACATGACCTTGGAGGTGTCTATGGACAATGCTGGCTCTTTGGCTTAGAAGTAGAGATGAGCACCAACCTCCAGAGTCGGATACAACTAGACTTAATGTCAGGGGAAACCTTGACCTAAGGCACTAACGCTATTTGGCAGCAAAGGCTAAAGACCTTGTAAAACTATCACAAAGTTATCAAAAGGATGAATCAGAAGTAGTCAGAAGAACTTCAGACTACATCCCCAGAATGCCCCAGCCATGCTCATAAGTTCTGGGAACTCTAGTTCAAAAATAACATTCTCCAAACTTTAGGGGAATTCAGGCTAAAACTAATGTCTCCAAGTCTTGGTGGCTGTCATCTTCAAATCCCTGTATCAAGAGTTCCTTTCATAGCTCTGTAGTGTAGGGATCTCCAACTTGCTCAGACTTCTTTGTAACAACAATCTATGCCTTTTTGGCATTTTAATTACAGAGCCATTAACATAACAGAAGGACTAGAAACTTGATTATTGCAAGCCTCTAATGCCTACCTAAACATACACTGGTAATAGAGCATACACTCCTTATTATATCCTGACAACTGCTCAAATCCCTCTACTCACCATTGGCTGTGATTAGAAGGCATTCCACAAATAGATTCTTCCAGATCATGGTGAATGGAGACCAGAGGCTAAGAAACAGTCTAGAGACACTGAAAGTAATAATTATGGCAGAAGACTAAGGAATTATGGCACGCTCTTCAGTTGTTAAGGTGCCGCAGGAATTCTTGAAGGTTGTGTCCCAATAGACTTGCCCTTTTGCCAGACAAGAGGTTTGCTGTTCCCTCCTGAAGTGCTCCCAGCAAAGGGGAAGCACAGCTGAAGAGCTGCAACGTTGAGAGCTATGAGGACAGCCCATAAGTCACATGCCAAACAGCGAAGGGAGTGGGTGATCGAGACACCCTTAAACCATGTGAACAAGTGTAAAATTTGTTGGGAGGAACTGAAAATGAATGCACAGTATAGATGTTTTGTCCAGGGTATTTAAGATCTTTTTGCTCCCAAAGCTCTGGCAATCATTCCATTTACTCTCCCAAGCAGTGATCCAGTCCATCCAAGTTAGCTGTGTCCATCCTAGAAAGTTGCAAAATATTTCCTTAAACCCCTTGAAGGCCATTACAATAGACTCACCAGCAACTTACCCTTCTGAATACGGACTGTGTTATAAAATGGCACACAGGAGAAGACTAACCATATCCCTGCTGAGCTTGCTTTCCAGGTTCTATACAAGTTGATGGGCAACTTGTATATTTGCTGTTCCTTCGCATGGTTTGCGATCTTTAAACTGGGCTGCTGCTCAATTAAAGTCCTTTTCAAAGAAAATACTGTTTTACTGCAGTGTTTTATTGTTTTATTGTTGTAAGTATTACCAACAGTGGCCTGTAACTCAGCTGCTACAAGCAGTTGTAACAACTCTGTGAAGTTCTCTCCAAATTACCGTGGAATTTTAGGTCTTCTCTATAACTCACAAGGAGAAATTACCTTTAATCGAAGAAAGATAACTAGGTTCTTGTTTCTCACGACTATGTGGAAAAGGTGAAAGATACAACACTCCCAATCTGGTACACACGTCTTGCTTATGTCGATGGGACAGCAGAAAGTTGTCAGATACATCATAATCAAACAAGCAGTTCCAGTGAGTAATAATACCCATTCTTTAGCTCTGTTTTGGAGCTGGATTTACAGTCTGAGCAAGTACAGACTGTGGATGAAACACTAAGAGACACCATGGATTCCTTTGAGGAGGATTTCTTTTCCTCACAGAATGTTGGCCATAACTCATTTGAGCAGTTGCCAAATCATGGCTACCAGAAACTCCAGAAATTGATTTATTTTCAACCACAATTGTGGTGTGGAATTTCCATAATTTTGCAGAGAGTTAACTTTTCTCATGCACAGTAAGTTTTAAGGATAAGTTCCTCTTCTTCTTCCTCCTTCTTGGTTCCAGCCCAGCTTATGTATCCGAATGTATCTCTCCCTATAAACTATCTAGGACAGTGTTTCTCAACCTTCCTAATGCCGTGACCCTTTAATACAGTTTCTCATGTTGTGGTGACCCCCAACTACAAAATTGTTTTCATTACCACTTCACAACTGTAATCTTGCTACTGTTATGAATCGCCATGTAAATATCTGATATGCAGGATGTATTTTCATTATCCGCTGGATAATGGAGAAAGGCAGGGAGTTTCAGAAAAACATCTACTTCTGCTTCATTGACTATTCTAAAGCCTTTGACTGTGTGGATCATAATAAATTGTGGCAAGTTCTTAGTGAGATGGGCATCCCAAGCCACCTTGTCTCTCTCCTGAGGAATCTGTACAAGGACCAAGTAGCAACAGTCAGAACTGACCACGGAACAACAGACTGGTTCAAGATTGGGAAAGGCGTACGGCAAGGCTGCATCCTCTTCACCCAACCTTTTTAACTTGTATGCAGAACACATCATGCGATGTGCGGGGCTTGATGAATGCAAAGCTGGGGTGAAAATTGCTGGAAGAAACATTAACAACCTCAGATATGCAGATGACACCACTCTGATGGCCGAAAGCGAGGAGGAGCTGAGGAGCCTTCTAATCAAGGTGAAAGAAGAAAGCGCAAAAGCCGGGTTGCAGCTAAACATCAAAAAACCCAAGATTATGGCAACAAGAATGATTGACAACTGGGAAATAGAGGGAGAAAATGTGGAGGCCGTGACAGACTTTGTATTTCTAGGTGCAAAGATTACTGCAGATGCAGACTGTAGCCAGGAAATCAGAAGACGCTTCCTTCTTGGGAGGAGAGCAATGTCCAGTCTTGATAAAATAGTGAAGAGTAGAGACATCAGACTGGCAACAAAGATCCAGCCTAGTCAAAGCCATGGTATTCCCTGTAGTAACCTACGGATGTGAGAGCTGGACCTTAGGGAAGGCTGAGCGAAGGAAGATAGATGCTTTTGAACTGTGGTGTTGGAGGAGAGTTCTGAGAGTGCCTTGGACTGCGAGAAGATCCAACCAGTCCATCCTCCAGGAAATAAAGCCCGACTGCTCATTGGAGGGAAAGATACTAGAGACAAAGTTGAAGTACTTTGGCCACATCATGAGGAGACAGGAAAGCCTAGAGAAGACAATTATGCTGGGGAAAGTGGAAAGCAAAAGGAAGAGGGGCCGACCAAGGGCAAGATGGATGGATGGCATCCTTGAAGTGACTGGACTGACCTTGAAGGAGCTGGGGGTGGTGACAGCCGACAGGGAGCTCTGGCGTGGGCTGGTCCATGAGGTCACGAAGAGTCAGAGACGACTGAACGAATGAACAACAACAACAACAACAACATTTTCATTCACTGGACCAAATTTGGCACAAATACCCAATGCACCCACACTTACTGGTGGGGTTGGGGAGGATTGATTTTTTTTTTGGGAGTTGTAGTTTCTGGGATTTATAGTTCACCTACAATCAAAGAGCATTCTGAACTCCACCAATGATTGAATTGAACCAAACTTGGGACAGAGAACTACCACAACCAACAGAAAATACTGGAAGGTTTGGTGGGCGTTGACCTTGAGTTTTGGAGTTGTAGTTCACCTACATCCAGAGAGCACTGTGGACTCAAACAATGATGGATCTGGACCAAACTTGGCATGAATACTCAATATGCCCAGATGAACACTGGTGGAGTTTGGGGAAAATAGACTTTGACATTTGGGAGTTGTAGTTGCTGGGATTTATAGTTCACCTACAATCAAAGAGCATTCTGAACTCCACCAATGATGGAATTGAACCAAACTTGGCACACAGAACCCCCATGACCAACAGAAAATGCTGTGTTTTCTGATGGTCTTTGGTGACCCCTCTGATAGCCCCTCACGACCCCTCTAGGGGTCCCGACCCCCAGGTTGAGAAACACTGATCTAGGAGCTTAAGATTGTCTGGGGAGGTCCTGCTCTTGTTCCCGCCTTCTTCAGCGGTACAATAGGTGGGGACAAGAGACAGGGCCTTCTCAGTGGAGGCCCCTTGGCTGTGGAACTCTTTCCCTAGGGATATTATATCAGCCCCTTCCCTCCTGACCTTCTGCAAAAAAGTTACAACATGGCTTTTCGAGCAAGTCTTTGGGAACCTAATGCAATAGATAAACACAGAACTATGTGAAATTGAATACTGGAATGGCTTAGATTATGATTTTGGACAACAAGGCTAATAGTGAAGGTAGTGGTTTTATATGTTTTTAACATTTTTAATGTCTGTATTTTATAATTCTGTTTAAATGTTTGTTGTAATTTTTACATTGTTTTAATGGCATTGAATAGCTGCTTATGTTGAGTCACCTTCGGGTTCGAGAAAGGCAGGGTAGAAATATAATAAATAAATAACTTCTCCTCCTAGGCCAGGACAACACAAATCTAGCTTTTTGGACTAGCACACTGGAACATGCTATAAAGCATGTAATTTCTGATCCCATCTCAAGGTCTGTCATATTTTGTCATTACTGTAAGAATTATTTAAAACAAAACAAAACTCCTGGGGATGACACAAGTTTTGTCCTTTTCTGTAGTGGAATGGACTGGCAAAAACACCTCTACGCATTCTTCCCATAGAAAAGCCTATGAAATTCATGGGGTTGCCGTAAATAGGCAAGTGACAGCCAAATACGTGCTTTCACCCTTAGGTAACAACAACGCCCCTTCCGATCCCCAGTTATTCAACAGAAGAGACTTTTGTGGGGAACCAGAACTGTATGAGAAGAAAAACTCCCATTTCAACAAGGCAGCTAAGGCTTCAAGAAATACACATTATTGCATTCCCCTTATTGATGTTACATCTGATTTTGTCTCACTGTTTTGTCTCTAAAAGCACCTGTTGAGGAAGTGGGTTCATACTTCTTGGTGCTCTGCGTGTTTATGTATAAATATGAAACTGATGCAGAAAAAAGCAACAACTTTGCAAGACTTTTTGTAATCCAGTATTTATAATCTTTATAAAGTGGAAACAAAGGGTTGATTTTACATAGTTCATAATGGTATATTTACAGAAAGTCCAGCTTCACACACACTCACACACACTCATACGCGCGCGCACACATTTTGCAATACATTCATACATTCTGTTTCGATACATGGAAGAGAGCAATTCCTATTTTTTACCCTCTGCCTAGCTTTCCGCAACCACAAGCTACAAATAACATTACCCTCAGTACACATGAAGGATAAAAATGACACATCTTGGACAAAGGAATTCTACCAGCAGTTTCAGTACTAGCTGCATCTGCTGGAGAAAATGCAGAATTATTTAAAATATCATCTTCAATCAGCTTATCATATTGTTATAGTCCCTGTATTTCACAGTTCCTCAGTGTACCTTTCAGAAGGCTGTGTCAGTATGTAATTTAATGCCCTAAATCAATTGAAAATGAACCTTGTTTTTCAAAATGAGTGACATAAGAACCCGCCAACATTTCAAAGATAAAAACCAAGGCATGTGTAAACAAGCAACATCAGAGTGTGGTCAAGATGGCAAAATAATAATAACGAAAAATACACAAGTCACGAGAGGCTGCAGCAGTTGGCTTTTGCCCGAGCCTATTGGGAAGAGCGAGAGGTTTCCCCTTCCCATCCTTTCCCTCCTGTTGAATCAAATGATTGTAGCAGCAACTGAAATAACCTAAAGACAAAGGGGACAATGGGAGAATGAAAGAGAAACTTGGAAACTGAGAAACTGGAATGACAGAATATTAATTAGAACTGTTGCCACTAAACTGTGATAGTTGGGGGATATGTGGTGTCAAAAATATATTTCCCAGCCATTTGGTGACTGTGACCTTCCTAACCTTTCTATTACACAACAGAACTGGGGAGAAGTTTAGAAATTTGGGTTGTTTGTCTGCTCTCCTAATGAATCCTTAAAAAGCTTATTGTGGGTTGAGCATCTCTTATCCATAATGCTTGGGACTAGTGCTTTGGAGTTCTCAGTGCTTTGGAGTTCTCAGATTTTGGGATATGTGCATAAATGAGATATTGTGATGGTGGGATTCAAGAAAGGAGATTCTACCTGAACATGAGGAAGAACTTCCTGACTGTGAGAGCGGTTCAGCAGTGGAGGCTCCTTCTTTGGAAGCTTTTAAACAGAGGCTGGATGGCCATCTGTCAGGGGTGATTTGAATGCAATATTCCTGCTTCTTGGCAGGGGGTTGGACTGGATGGCTCATGAGGTCTCTTCCAACTCTTTGATTCTATGATTCTAAGTCTTAACATGGAATTTGTTTATGTTTCATACACTCCCTATGCAAATAACCTAAAGGGAATTTATACATAATATTTTTAAACATTTGTTTTATGTAACCAAGTTTGTGTATTTTGAAGGATCAGAATCAGAGGTTCCACTACTTCAGCCACCCATGTGGACACTTTTGGAGCATTTTGGATTTTGCGATGCACAACCTGTACTGTGAGTGCTGTTCTGACCACATAATGATCAAACGCCTCCCCAATTCACCTTGTAAATAGAATCGTCACCTTGCTATGGCCATGTTGTTGGAGAATAGGGAGATGAACAGTGATGAATTCAGCTACTTTCCTGTTGTTGAACACATTGAAAGGACAGAATTTGCAGGGAGTTCACAAGGATCCGGAGGTCTTCGTAGACAGGAAAATAGCTGGAATCATCCCCACTCGCGGTTCTGCTCTCCAGCAACACAGAAATGGCCATATTAAGGGGGGGGGGGGCATGCTGCTTACAAGGCAGATTCTTGAAGGACAGTATCAGGAGAAGTATCTATGGAAACATATGATACAGCAGGCATGGGAAACACTTTAGTCCTACAGGGGTTTTGGACTTTGACTCCCACAATTCCTAATCACCAGTAGGTGGTTAGGAATTGTGGGAGTTGAAGTCCAAAACACCCGAAGGGCCAAAGTTTGCTCATGCCTGTGATACAGGTTCTCATCCATTGCATAGGCCCGAGATAGAATTTGCAGCTGTTCTTAATGTATTTTTTGGCTCCTGAATTTGAAAACACCATAAAATGTCATTCCACACACAGTTCTTTCGCAGGTCCTATATTTTTATCATTTCAGTTGTTACTCAGTTTTAAGTGTGGACACTTATATGTTCCAGTGCAATTTCCTGTAGTGCTTTTGAATGGATTTGCAAATAAAGATTTTTTTGAAAAGTGTACTGGAATTCTTTTTAACCCCGTTTACTCCCCAAACAAATATCATCAGATATTACAGAATAAAAATGTCAAAGCAAGTTGTTTAAGACATTGTATGTGATGGAGCAAATCTGAGGTCATATCTGGACATAGAACACCAAATTCCTACAAAACCATTTAAAATGGTTTTATGACCCTCAATTTTGCAGGCCTGTGTTATCTGTCATCAGTTTGGCTGTGGCTGGAGAATCCCAAAAGGAAATGAAACTGTTGAAATGAAAGCAGGGGCAGTGACCCTAGGAGACTGTTCAAATATCCTGCTAAAATCCTATTCAAATATCCTGCTAAAATCCTATTCAAATATCCTGCTAAAATCCTATCTGCATCCATATGTGGATATAGATAAACATCTGTCTGAATATATTTTAATTCCCTTGACAGAAATCTGTCTCTTGTCCTATTCCCAACACATACTCATTTTCCACTTCCTAGGGAAGAGGGAAAAACACAGATTTACAGGGTTTGGGGTAAATCTTTTAGATATAAAAAAGGATTCAGGTCATGAAATGCACACATAGCAAAAAGGACCAGGAACATGACTGGCTGTAGTTCTGTGCAATGAATTGTGTAATATGGCTTCAATAAAGCATTGCAGAACATATGCAAAAGAGAAGACGTTTTTTCTTGCAAATCTGAGGAAGATAATCATGTATTTTGGAAAATATTGTCTCCATTTAAATATTTCCCATTTCTAGGCTCCTTGAGCTTCAAGGAAGATATGGTAAAGGGCTATAAAGTTTATGCATAAAGAACCAGAAGAAGGGGATTTTCCAGTTGTATGAACGTATAATACTATCAAAACTCCTCTTCTATACTATAAACCACAGTTTTAGAAGAAGAGTAATTTCCAAATGTAGAATTTTCTGTGCAAATCATTCTTTGCTTCAGAATTTCATATGCTGGCTTGTCATTTATCCAAATTTAGCTGCAAATCCAGTTATTGTGACCTCTGAGAATTGGGCTGTTGCAATGGGAAAGACTGGTCTATTTGCAGCTTTCAGTGTTTAGTAAACACGTTCACATATAGGAAATGTGTTGCTGGTGCTACATGTGTCAATTAGCTTGCTTTGTTGAGAATAACATTAAAAATGGGAATATGTGTGAAAAAGTTCTGAAATTTGGTGGAATTACATTCTTCCAGACTCACTGACTAGTTGTGAGAAAGGTCATTTGGTCCTTTCACATTACATAGTGTTATGACTCTATTCTAAGTGTAGTATTTACTATTCCAGGGAATTTTGGGATTTGGGAGGGTACTTAGAATTGTTAGCCATAAAGTTCTGCTGCTTTTGCCAAACTACAAACTCCAGAAGTCATAGGATCTGGGCATGGCAGTTAAAGTGGAACCATAGTGCTATAACTGTGTAGGGCAAAAGGATCTATTATATCTCACAGCTGAAATACTCAGTCTTGTTGAAGGCTTTCATGGCCAGAATCACTGGGTTGTTGTTTTTTCGGGCTATATGGCCATGTTCTAGAAGCATTCTCTCCTGACATTGTGCCTGCATCTATGGCAGACATCCTCAGAGGTTGTGAGGTCTGAGGATGGCTGCCATAGATGCAGGTGAAACCTCACAACAGCAACAGACAATGTGAATCTCCTAGTCATGCAGTTTGGTTCTTCACTTACTTTTTCAATCTATGGACTGTAGACTGGGCTACTAGTGACTCTGCACTCTAAGTGAATTGGCACTTATTTATTTGTTTGTTTGTTTATGGCATTTATATGCTGCCCTTCTCACCCCAAAGGGGACTTAGTCAATCGTCAGTCTCAAAAAGGGGGAGAGAGCAGAGAGAGACTTTAGAGCTACCTTTACAGAGAAAATGGCCTATAATTTGAGTGAGTATTACAATATAAATAAGGATTTCTGCAAAGCTCTCCCTTTATTTATTTATTTATTTACTATACTTGTATACTGCCCCTCTCAGCCCGGAGGCAACTCCCATTATTAGGACACGCAAATAAATTATAGATTTTGTCCATGGGACAGCCAGGACCAGCCCAACTATTCATGCAAGCCAGGCACCATGCAATCTGAGCATCCCAGCATACTTTGTACTATTACTAAATCCTGGGATGTACCTCTTAAGATTGTATAGTGTGACTATGGGGAGGGGATAGATACCAAAGGGTAAGGTTGCTTTATTTGGATTCCTCTCCACATACTAACCTTAGAATACAGCATTCCTCAATTAGCCCTATTCCTATATCAAAATTTGTTTTTGTAACATTACACGACTAGCAGCTTTATGGGACCGAGCGTTCCCAATCACTACCCAATTGACTTCATGCAAAACATCTTCATGTATTTACTTCCCCTGCCTGCAACCTGGAACTCATAAGTGCCTTGGATCCTATGGATCTGGATGGCTATGGCAAGTCATGAAAATGTCCATCATGGTGTTTATACAGTCTCTCTTATAATGTTATATGCATGGCATGGCAGCAAACTGGTGACTTGTTCTCCTCATTGGCAAAGTCAATCGGAAAGTATCAAAACACACGGCAGACGTCATATGGATATGAGTTAAATATTTGCAGCAGGAGAAGGGAGCACTGATTCTTGTTCAGGCACCCAACATATGACAATGTCCAACATGCATTCTACTCAAGTATAAAAATGGGGAATGGCAGCATCAGACAGAAGTGTCAGCACCAAATGCAAAGGGATGCGTTCCCACAGTCACACAGGGAAATGGAGGCACCTTCTTGATAGACATCAGAAACACATCCTAGAATTGCCTTCATAAATCACGTTTCCGCTTGACTCATCCCAACCATTTATGCCAAAGATACCCTTCTGTTTTCATCCCAAACACCCTGTAGACAAAAGATACCAGACAAAAGCATGTCACATCCTTCGTTGGTCAGCAAAACTGTACCACACGTTGCTCTGATTCAGAAACTGCATCTTCTTGACCATCAGCCAACCTACTTTAGTCTTGCTCTTTGTGATTGTCTTGAGATATAATCAATTGATCTAGCCTCAGAAAACGTGAAGACACTGAGCAGCAGATTTAAATGGATGAAGGGATCCGAGTTTTTACCTGGGAGGGTTTGAAGACCAGTCTGTAAAAATCCAGCATTCAACCAACATAACCATAAAACAATGGGCATAGTAAGCTTTCACTGCTGTTAGCCTAATTTAGGCAAGGCCCTTCTCAATGGGTCAAAATGCAGGGTAAAAAAAAGATACTGTAGACATGTTCGTCAATCACAGCATTGGATTCTTTCCCAGATTCCCTAACTCATCAGGATGAGTGAGCAGTGTGTGTGTTTGTTCTGAGTGTGTGTTTTAATGGATCTCATGCTGATGCAGCTTCACAGAATTCTGAAGTTCAGAGCTTTGTAGGGAAGGCAATTCAATCCAGCGTCCGCTAGTAAACAGAGAAGAAGATGGAGTCCTGAGAAATTGTTCAAGGTATGTTCAGCTCCCAGCTTTCTGTTCTGCTGTCAAACCTCTGGTCAGATCGGTCTCCTTCATTTCAGAGTTTGTGGAGGTGGTGCTGCAGGTGCCACTGTACACATCTGAAAGAGGAACACACCTGAATTGGTAAGTAAAACCTTGCAGGTAGAGATCCTGAAAAATACCTGGACACGGGCAAGTATTTTCCAGGTGTACCTTATCCACCTACCCAATGTTGACAATTCTACTACTTCCAGCCTGGGCAATAACAGCAACAATACTAATGTATTAATTACCCACCTCTCCTTATGGCTCAAGGTAGGGCAAAGTGTGGACCCCCATACATTCGACTTCAACGTGCATCAGCTCTAGTCAGCATAGCCAATTTTGGTCAATGTTGGGATATGCAGTCTAACAATAGTTGGAATGCTGCACTTTGTCTACTCCTCTATAATAGGTAGAATTTCACAGAGGATAAATACCACCACTCAGTCACCACCAATAAATGTGGGCTTGACAATGCCATTGTTAGGTGGATTGGGAAAACTCGCCAAACTCAAAGAATGCTCCTCCTCATCTTGGAGAGAAGTGACCAGTGAGGTGCCACAGGGTTCTGTCCTGGACCAAGGGTTATTGAACATCTTATCTATTATCTATCTCGAGCTGAAAGCAATTGTTGTTGTTGTTGCTTTATTTTTACCCCACCTTTCTCCCTATGGGGACTCAAAGCAGCTAACATGCCACACTAGACTAACTACTACTACTACTACTACTACTACTACTACTACTCCTTATCAGTGACTTGGATGAAGGTTTAGAGGACGTGTTTATCAAATTTACAGATGACACCGAATTGGGAAGGATAGCTAATACCCCAGAAGACAGGATCTGAATTCAAAACAACCTTAACAGATTTAGAGAGATGGGCTAAAACTAACAAAATGAATTTTAATAAAGAGAAATGCAACATACTACACATTTAGGCAGAAAAAAATGAAACATGCAGATATAGGATGGGAGATACCATGCTTAGAAATGGTACATTCGAAAATAATTTGCGAGCTTTAGTAAAGTTGAACACCACCCAACAGTATGATGTGGCGGTTTAAAAAGCCAATGCAATTCCAGGCTGCATCAAGAGATGTATAATGCCTAGATCAGTGGTTCTAAACCTGCTGGTCCCTAGGCATTTTGGCCTACAACTCCCAGAATTCCCAGCCAGTTTAACAGCTGTTAGGATTTCTGGGAGTTGAAGGCCAAAACATCTAGGGATCCACAGGTTGATAACCACTGGCCTAGATAGAAGGAAATCACAGTCCCACTCTATTCTGCTTTGGTCAGAACTAATCTGGGAAACTGTCCAGTCCTGGGCACCACAATCTAAGAGAGATATTGACATGCTGGAAGGTAGTGAGAGAAGAGCAACTTAAACAATCAAAGATCTGGAAGCCAAGCCCTACGAGGAGCAGCTTAGGGAGCTGGAGAAAAGAAGCCTATGAGGGGACATAACAGCCATGTTTTAACATCTGAAAAGATGTCATATTGGAGATGGAGCAAGCTTATTGTCTGTGGTTCTAAGACTAGGACTCCACGCAACTGATTGAAGGTTCAGGAAAAGGGATTCCAGCTGAACATTAGGAGGAACTTCCTGACAGTAAGAGCTGTTTGTGTAGCGGAGTCTCCTTCTCTGGATGTTTTTTAAACAGAGGCTGGATGGCCATTTGTTGGGAGTGCTTTGATTGTGTGTTCCTGAATGACCTGGGGTTGGACTGAATGGTCCCTGGGGTCTCTTCCAGCTCCAATGATCTTGTTCTAAAATGGGAAGCAAAACACTTTTCAGACTCACTGCTACCTGCATTGCTGATCCTGAAGATGTATATGGCGTCCCCTTCTGCTGGCTGAAGAAGGCTGGAAGGAACCCAGTCTGTTTTCTCAGAAACCAGCTTCTTCACTAACCTGAATGTTCAAAAGAAGTAAAGTAAAATGCAGGGTTCTATCACAGACAAGTTTGCAAAATACATGTGGCTTCCTGCAAGACTTAACACGTTTTATGAATGTGTTGTACAGCATGACTCCTGTATCCATGGGAGTGGTATCCATGGCTTCACCGTATCTAACAAATATGTCATCTCTATGAATTGTTTAGGTCCTCCAGGTGATTTTATGGTATGCTTTCACCTGCAGTTACCATACAGTTGAGCTGGCAAAGTCCCAGAGACTATACCCATCTATGAATTTTCTAGGCCTCCAGCACAATTCTATTGTAACTTCCATCAGAAGTATTCCTTTCAGTAGAGTTTATCCATGGTTCCTATTTTTATGGTAACTTCATGAATGTATCTCTTGTATAAATACGAGTGTCATACTATATCTCATTTCTTTACACAAACTTTACACAAACTTTTGAAACATCTATAATGGTTAACAGTATAATACATCAATATAACATTTCACACTACTGTAATATCTCCCCACATTATCTCATAATCTATAAGAGGGGTGCTCAATCTTTTTAAGCAAAGGGCTGGTTCACAGACCCTCAGATGGTTGGGGGGCCCAGACTATAATAATAATAATAATTATTTATTTATTTACACCCCGCTCCATCTCCCCCAGGGGGAATCAGTGCAGTTTACATGAGGCCATGCCCAACAGTACAGTAAACACAATATAACACAAAAGCATAACAAAACCAGAAAATAAAATACATAAAATACAAAACAAATATAATAAATGGACAGCAAAAACAAATCAAACATTAAAACTAAGAGGATTAGGCTGGGCAGGGCCAAATTCAATGATAAAATTTTAAAACATTGGGAGATAGGACAATATAAATTATCGGGAGGCGGATCCAGGGATGAGGAGGAATTAATTGCACAAATCATTAAAAAAGTGCTTCTGAGGTCATTTTATGCAAAGTTTCATCAGGGAGTATCTAACATTCAATCCCTGAAGGCACTGGAATAACCATAGTTTGAAAAAAAACATTAACGAATCCCTATGCACACTCCACGTATATTATTTGTGGTGCAAAAAAAAAAATCATGAAAGAACAATGCAATATTTAAAATGAAGAACAATTTTAACCAACATGAACTTACCAGCATTTCAATGGAAATGTGAGCCTGCTTTTGGCTGATGAGATAGTCAAGTTTATTAAGACTGCTGTGTGCTTGCAAGTCATTTCAGTCTTAGAGTGAATCTACTGTATATACTTGAGTATAAATCGACACGAATATAAGCTAAAGTTCCTAATTTTACCACAAAAAAACTGGAAAAACTTATTAACTCCAGTATAAGCCAAGGATGGGAAATGCAGCAGCTACTGGTAAATTTCAAAAGAAAAATAGGTACCAATAAAATTACAATAATTGAGGCATCAGTAGGTTAAATGCTTTTGAATATGTACATAAAAGTGTAGTTTAAGGTAATTAATTAAATTATTATTCTAACCTTCTTTGATGCAAATGTGCTTATATGAATAAGTAAAAGTTGGAAAGACTGGTGCCGAGAGAGGAGGAGAGTAAGGAGAGCTGGGTTGCTGTGTGGAGAGGTAAGGGTCCTGCAGGAAGACATTGTGTTCAGTCAAATTGTGTATTGTTTTCATGATATGTAATTCTGTTTTATGTGTGGCTCCTTGAGTGCTTTGAGTCCCTTCAGGTAGATGGTGGCAAGACACAAATAAAGTTTCATTATGTTGCTGTAAGTTTTTTGAGCTGTATGGCCATGTTCCAGAATCATTCTCTCCTGACGTTTCACCTGCATCTATGGCAGGCATCCTCAGAGGTTGCTTTAGCAAGACGGTTGCAAGGTTCAATTAGTTGCTTGTGTAATCATTGTGGAATTTAACAGATTTTTGTATTGTCAAAGGCTTTTATGGCCAGAATCACTGGGTTATTGTGAGTTTTCCGGGGTGTATGGCCATGTTTCAGAAGCATTCTCTCCTGACATTTCACCTGCATCTATGGCAGGCATCCTAAGAGGTTGTGAGGATGCTTGCCATAGTTTCTGTTGGAAACTAGGAAAATGGGGTTGTCCAGGGTGGGAGAAAGAACTCTTGTCTGTTGGAGGTAGGTGTGAATGTTTCAATTGGCCACCTTGATAAGCATTTAATGGTGTAGCAGTTTTCAAAGTCTGGCTTCTTACTGCCTGGGGGAAACCTTTGTTGAGAGGTGATTAGCTGTCCCTGATTGTTTCTTGTCTGGAGTTCCCCTGTTTTTGAAAGTTGTTCTTTATTTACTGTTATGATTTTAGAGCTTTTTAAATACTGGTAGCCAGTTTTTTTTATTTCCATGGTTTCCTCCTTTCTGTTGAAATTGTCCACATGCTTGTGGATTTCAATGGCTTCTCTGTGTAGTCTGACATGGTATTTGTTAGAGTGGTCCACCAGTGATTCCGGCCATGAAAGCCTTCAGCAATACAAAGTTTTATTATATTATTATAAAGCAAGCACATCTTCAGTCATTTTCTCAATTAAGGGAACATCCGGGACATAATAAGTAGCATATCTGGGAGAACTGCTTGATCCTTGGAGGATGGGGGAAGGGGACAGTAATGGGATATGAAAGCCGAAGCAAAGCAGCAGAGCAATGGTATGACTGGGGATGCATCTGAGCAAGAAACATGATCCAGAACAATGATTTGGATTTGCATCATAGTTCTTAGAAAACACCTGTGCTTTTGAATGGGAAACATGACACAAGATTAAGCCAACTGTGGATAATTACATATCTGATGCTCAACAATTATTTGCATCTCTCTTGTGAAAGCTACCTGCCTGCAGAATATGTGATGGCAATGTATAGGACTATGAGGAAATCACTAGAAGAAAGGGACAAGCTCTGTCCTCCCAGTTGTTTTGCATTCATTGTTTTGCCCCAAGAGATGAATGCAGAGTAGAAATATGTGTGTAGCACATTTCTGTGAAAAAGTGTTTCCTCAAATGGTGAAGGATTTCTATTTGTCATAGCACTTGATGTTCCTCACCTATGTATATTGAATTTGTAATTGCTCACTGGCAAATAAGTGCAGCCTAATTTGCAAATCTAATTGCTGAGGTCCATAGCTCAGGAAAATTAGTTTATTTCAGGATATCTGCATTTCTCTTAACATCTCCTTTGACCAACAGCCTGGTAATCCCCTTGCCCTTCAAATAGAAGGGGCCAGACCTGAAATTGAGAACCTCATGTTTAAAAGATTCCAGCTTCCATTCTCTAGTCTAAAAATTAACATTTCTAAGCCTTATAGTAGAGGGGAGGGTATTATGTTTTAAGCAGTGGTTCTTAACCTATGGGTGACAGACAACCAGTGGACCCTGAGGATGAAAATCTGGTCCGCGAGCCTTCTTCCTCTTTATTTTATTTATTTTATTTATTTTATTTCTTCTCATTTCGCACCACTTGCCACTCCTTCCTTGTTGCTGATCATGGCATATATTCCATATCAGAAACTAAACCTGATGTGGTCTATCCAGTGCAATTTTCTGAATCAGAACCCCAAACCAAATCTAAAGCTGGGTTTCAAAAATCAGGCCACATTTTGCCCTCCCCCACAGGGGAAAGTATAAACCTTTTTGAATTTTGGGGCAAAGTCATCTTTCATTTTTTTTTTTGCACTAACTTGAAGCCTACTAGAATGGTTGATTCCCTTACCCACCCTCATTTTCCCTCTTCTTTTCTGTCTGTCCGCTGCCAGTATTTCACTCAATACTCAACCAATACTTAAAATGAGAAGCCTTACTCTAAAGGCACCAAATTCCTTCTGATCTTGAAAGCTAAGCAGGGTCAGGACTAGATGGGAGACCACCAATGAATACTGAGTGCTGTAGGCTATATTTCAGAGGAAGGAGCTGGCAAAAACTCTTGTCTAAGAACACCCTGCAGACTTCACATGATTGCCATAAGTTAACAGATGACTTGAAGGCAGACAGTCTTGTGTGTATGCACCTGTGTTTCAAGAGTCCTTTGTCTCACCCTGGTCATTCCACAGATATATAAACCCTTTTTCCTAGTTCCAACAGACCTCACTACCTCTGAGGATGCTTGCCATAGATGAAGGTGAAACATCAGGAGAGAATGCCTCTAGACCATGGCCATATAGCCCAAAAAACCTACAACAACCCACCTGTGATTGTGTTTTTCTCACTGGTTTTTTTTATACTTACCATTGTCCATCTTCTCCTTCCTGTATCAACTGCACTAAATCCCCATCTTCTAGCATAAGGGATTCTGAGAAACAGGTGTCATAATGGCCTTCTACCTGGTAGAGATTGGACCCCTAAAATAAACAAAACAATGAGGCACATGAAGTTTCTATGGAGTGGAGAGCTATGGGCGGCAGGTGGGAGGAGAGGATATTCTAAGCAATGCATTCCTGCATTCAAAATCATAAATGCATCTGGAAAACCAATGGATTAATCTCAGAAAGGGAACTAGATTTAGAAACAGTGCAAGGGTTGAATATCATAAATACCTCAACTGTTTTATAAAAGCACATCTGTAGCCTTTTCAAATTAAAAAAATATTGCCATATATTTCCATATACTTTTAATGCTCAATTGCTAGTGCCAATTAAAGAAGGCCCATTGAATCAATGGGACTTATATCAATAACTGATTCGACACATCTGCTCTAAATGGGACCAGGGGTGCACCTACACCACATTAACTGCCATAAATCAATGCCGTGGGATCCTGGGAGGTGTAGTTTTACAAGGTTTCTCTGCCAAAGAATAAACCTATATGAAATTTGTGTTTAACCATTATGTGCATATATCTCCACATACAGGTACTCCAAAGTTGGAGAAAAAAATCCAAAACTCTGGTCCCAAGCATTTCAAATAAGGGATACTTAACCTGTAACCAGCGCTGATTCCTTCACATGGTGAAGGATACCCATTAAAATAGTTAACCAGGGAAACCACTGGTTGTCAAACATGAAATCATAGTAAGGATTTAGAAATATAAAACTACAACATGATGGTATTTTTATGTACTCAACATTGACACCATTTTTCAAACATCCCTGTAATCTGGAAAAGTGCAAAGCAACAATTTTCCGGTGCATAAGATGGAGGTGAGTTCATGGTAACAGGAAAGGGAACAGCGTAAAGTTTCAAGGGATATTACATACATTATTAGGCTGGTTTTCCTCCTCCATATCCGAAGAGTTAGAAAGCTCCTCCGCACTGGATGGGATGACTTCAAAGTCCTCAAAAGTGTCTAGTGAAGGCATCTGCCTGCTGGGCCATCCTTTGCAAAAGGAATAGAATGAGTGGCATTAGCTCGATTTTATTGTAAGCCATTCTGAGATATTTGGCTAAAGGATGGGATAACAATAGTTTAATTAATAAATCAAATAAATAATTACAGTTGGCTATCCATATCCATGGAGTTTGCATCCATGGATTCAATACACAGAGACCTGAAAGTGTAAAAAAAAAAAAACAATGCCCAAAGGTATCCTTGATTTTGCTATTTTATGTAGGGACACTCCCCCCCCCCCCCCCCCCCCCCCCATGCCACTGTATATAAGAGGACTTGAGCATTCACAGATTTTGGTATCCACAGGGATCCTGAAGCCCAGGAGACACTAAGGGCCCCACTGTACACATAGACATTCTCTCTACAATTCTATTGAAAGGGTTTATAGAGCTTTAAATTTCTATGAAATATTGATTTAAATCATTGATCCTAAAGACTTGGCTGTCAGCAAAGTCCTTCAAATACACTTACAACACACATTGCCCAGTTCGCTGCAATATAAGGGTCTCACAGGAGACATTAATCGGGGCTGCAAATCATGTCCCAGATTTGGAACAATGGAAAAGCTGGTATATAAATAAAGTTAACAACAGCAACAGTAAAGCCACATATTGTATCACACATATCACATGAAATATGGAATCCATTGTTGACGTACTCCTGTGAAACTTCCCTTACACATTTGATGGTACTTTTTTGGATGATGTAGAACAGATGTATGTATTCAATTCATGGTTGTACAAGTGAAGTTCCACAAATATAATCCTTTCACGTGAGCTTTAATCTTACTGTCAGTATAAAGTAAACAAGAGCCTCTGAATCCACTGTAACTGCTGGCATGCAAAACCATAAATTGAATCAATTGGTTTAGATCAGTGGTTCCCAACCTTTTTTAAACCAGGAACCACTTGACCAGGAACCACTTTGACCAGGAACCATTAGTACCAAAAGGGTTACGAATCATTTTTTGGTCAGCTTGAGATTCGGTTTGGTTATTTGGTGTGCTGACTCAGAAAATTGCATTGGACAGACCAAATCAGCTTGAGTTTCTGATACAGAACATACGCCATCCAGTAGTTGCCCTCTCCTCACCCACAGAAAACCGTATTTAATAAGCCTTGGCACTATAAGAGGGTTTCACAAGATCTGTTACTCTTGTTACAACTAATCTAGTAACAGTGAGGCTGTGGACCATATTTTTGTTCTTGAGCACCACTGGTGGTTCACGGACCACAGGTTAGGAGCCACTGATTCAGATGGATAGATAAAATCAAACAATCAACAACTGAATGAATTGAAACTGGCCAAATGGTTTACTGGACTAAAAAACAAAATACCAGCCACACAGTTGGGCATTTTGGATGATGCTGATGGTACAGTTGTTATGCACCATCCAAAAATTCATGTGACTTCACTGTGCAACATCATTTATTATGACTGCAGAAAGAACCACTCCAGATGCCTCATTGCACAATGGAACACATTGAGAGATACACAGGTGAGAAGGAAAGAGTTAACCTTCCTTCTTCTGCTGCTGTGATCCATATCTGGTCAGGATCACTGCATGGAAAATTCCCTTATGGGAACTCCAATTCCTGAATCCTCCAAAACACAAATCTATGGAGGGGTGGGTGGGTTGTGAAACAGTAGGCAACCTAGAGCACATGTTTTATAGTTCAAATAAAACATAATGAGGCATTTTGTCAGATTCATGTAACAAACTGGATGCTTTGATCCTTAAAGGCCTGTGTAGCAATAAACATGTTAGTCCTTAAGGTTGCCATACAAAATGCTTCCTTCTTTTGTTCGGGTGAGAGTTCACAAAACATTACCACTATTCATTATTGATGTCTTCAATGTGGCAACAACAGTATCTGCTCCATACTCCCTTACAAATGCATTTATGTATTCAAAATATTTCTAAACCTCCATTTATGAAATGGCTTTCATGATAGTGTAGACTAGACATACAAATGATTTAAGCAAAAATACAAATTTAATAAAACAGCATTCATTACAAATTACACACAGAAATGGCAGCAAGAAGATTTAAGTGCACATGTGCTGATATAGCCTTTAAAATGGCAGGGGAAATGGGCAATTTCTTGGCAATATTTCTTTGGAAAAGGTTTGCCACTGCCTTCTTCTGAGGCTGAGAGTGTATGACTTGCCCAAGATCATCCAGTGGGCTTCTATGACTGAGAGATTATTCAAACCCAGTTCTCCCCTGATCTTAGTCCAACATTCAAATCAGTATACCAGGATGACTCTCAACTGTGTGTCTTCAAGATATAGGATGGCTGATGCCTGGCTCGACAACACTCCATGTGAGAAAGATCTTGGAGTCTTTGTGGACAAAAAGTTGAGCATGAGCCAACAGTGTGATGCAGCAGCTAAAAAGGCCAATGGGATTTTGGCCTGCATCAAAAGGAGCATAGTGTCTAGATTAAGGGAAGTCATGGTGCCTCTCTATTCTGCTTTGGTTAGACCTCTTTACCTGGAATACTGTACAAGTCTGGGCACCACAGTTCTAAAGAGATATTGACAAGCAGGAAGGTGTCCAGAGGAAGGCAACTAAATGATCAAACGTCTGGAGACCATGCCCTATGAGGAGCATCTTAAAGAACTCAGTAATTTAGTCTGCAGAAGAGAAAATTAAGAGGAGACATGATAGCCATGTATAAATATATGAAAGGGTGTCATAAGGAAGAGGGAGCAGACTTGTTTTCTGCTGCCCTTGGAACTAGGACTAGGAGCAATGGGTTCAAATTACAGGAAAGGAGAACATGAGGAACAACTTCCTGACCATATGAGCTGTTCAACAACAGAACTCTGCCTTGGAGTGTGGTGAAAGCTCCTTCCTTGGAAACTTTTAAACAGAGGCTGGATGGCCATCTGTCAGGGATACTCTGATTGTGCTTTTCCTGCATGGCAGAGGGTTGGACTAGATGGCCCATGTGGTCTCCTCCAATTCTATTATTCTATGATTCTATTATGCCAATTTATGACAAATCTAGGATTTTCTTGACAAGATTTGTACAGAAATTGTTTGTTGTTGCCTTCATCTGAGAATGAGGGTATGTGATTTGCCCAAGGTCACCCAATAGGTTTCCATATCTGACCAGGGATTTAAATCCTAATCTCAAACCACTATACCACATTAGTTTTGAAGTTACTTCCATATGCTTGTTGTTGTTCATTCATTCATTCAGTCATTTCCAACTCTTTGTGACCTCATGGACCAGCCCATGACAGAGCTCCCTGTCGGCCATCACCACCCCCAGATCCTTCAAGATCAAGCCAGTCACTTCAAGGATGCCATCCTCTATCTTGCCCTTGGTCAGCCCCTCTTCCTTTTTCCTTACACTTTCCCCAGCATAACTGTCTTCTCTAAGCTTTCCTGTCTCCTCATGATGTGGCCAAAGTACTTCAACTTTGTCTCTAATATCCTTCCCTCCAATGACCAGTCGGGCTTTATTTCCTGAAGTATGGACTGGTTGGATCTTCTCGCTGTCCAAGGCACTCTCAGAATTTTCCTCCAGCACCACAGTTCAAAAGCATCTATCTTCCTTCGCTCAGCCTTCCCTATGGAAGGTGTGACTGCTTTAACTATGCGGATCTTCGTTGCCAGTGTGCTTACTTGTCTATTATTAGGTTTATGTTAGGGGTTATTTCCCCTATTACAAAACACAAATGCAGAAAACTATGTTTTCTGAACAGCGCTTGCACTTTTTGCATACCTTCCTTGCCAAAACAACAACATTCCTCTTTTTCAGACATGCAAATTTTTATGTTAAAACCCAGGACATATTAAAATCCTGCCCTCTATCTCCGTCTTATGGTCAGTTCATGCATCACATCTTAAATACAAGTATTTGAATTCTTTTTATTTTTACCTGTCTGTGAAACGGATCTAGGTACTGGTCTCGTAGAGGGAACAACAGCGCTGCATTTAGCTTGAGCCAAGAGGTTGCAGTCAAAGGCATCTGGGATAGGAAGCAGGATTTGTGTATTCCAATTGAGATCCATGTTAAAGTGGACATGCCAGGCATGCAACCCCCTTGGGATGACTTTTCTAGCTATTGCAAGGGCTGAGAGTAGGCAGGATTTCTTCACTGCCTTATAAATAAGAATGCCCTTTTATACTACGGATGAATAATCTGAATCATGCAGTCAGGCCAAAGGTGAAGACAGATGTAATCATTTAAGAAGGATTACAGCAGGCTTTTCACTGTAGTTAGACGTCTCTTTGCACCATATACACCAGCAAACAGAAAACAGGGTTGGGAAAACATTTCTCATGGTCAACCAAGCACATCCGGAGGCTGTACACCTTTTTATTTACATTTTAAAATTGGATGTACATATGTTTTTATAGAGAGAGAGATACTTATAAGCAATTCTATCAATGTTTTCCCAGAAGGAAAGTGAGCTCAGTGTGACATGCGCCTAGGATAGGATGTATAGGATATAGCCCTCATGACGGAAAAGAAGACCAACACTTACAGAGTAACATGCAATCAAAGGCACAGGAACAACCTAAAATTGGCTAGCAGCAAACCTGAGACAGAAATGAGCAACATGTAGTCGAGAGAGAGAAAATGGGGTGGAAGAAAGGAATGGAGTTATGAAGTTATATGATGCCAAGTCCCACCTCCCAATAGTCTTGTTCATAAATTATTCTGTGACTGTCTTTTGTGGTTGTGACACTTGTGAATGTGGCAGAAAAAGCTGAAGTGGGCTACTTTAAAATCAAATTTTCATCTCAGTTCTCAAAGCTTTCACATTTTCCCATGGGAGAAGCTTTAAATTGAATATTGAAAACCAACTACAAGTCATAAAATGTAGAGAAGCACCTGAAGCACCCAGTTTTGAAGCACCTGAGTGAGACGCAGGTGCATTTCCTGTAGTAAATAAGAGGATGCCAATCTAGAAGAAGTTCTGTCTTATGTGAGCACCAACTTGATGGTTTCACTATTGTTACTGGAACCAAAGTTTGGACCTAGAACAGGATGAGGATAACGAAATTCTTCTCTTCATCCCAGTAATACATGAGCTTGAATGGAACTTGGCAGTTAAATCAGACATGTGTGGAACAGGCAATGAAAAAATAAAATAAAATGACAAATGGTTATCTGGAAATGGACTGATTTGGAAGGCCTTGTGGAATCTCTCACATGTAAGATGCAAGTGAGGATGAAAAGATGGTCATTCCATGAGGGATGTCGAAGACTGAACAGCTCCATGCATTGAGTACCTTCAAAACCCAGAGGTGTCGGGTCACTTTTTATCTCATGCCTCTTGACTCTAATTGCAGGAGCAAGGGGACCTGTGTGAAGTTTGCAAATAAGAAGATGGGAAATACAGTTAGAAGTTCTCCCTATTCTCTTGGCATGAATAAGTCACTCTGAATAGAATGGATCATATCAAAATCCATAATATAGGTCCTAAAACATGCCCTCAACTTATACACAAGGTTGATCTATTCATGAGTATATACAGAATTTCCATAAATGCCCTGAATGGGAACAATATCATGCTGGTACGGCTCCACAGTTTATAACATCATTACCAGAAACCTTGCACTTGATTCTTTCTACCCTTTGACTTGCCTGCAAGGTTTGTAGGCCAATGGCATTTGTTCTGATGCCTGTATAGATGGACAGGTCAGGTTTTAGTATGACTGTACCTTTGGTTAAAGCAGATGGGTTAGTTGTGGTGCTGATGGAGGAAGCTAGGGAAAAGCGGCGGGTAACATCTCTCTCTCTAGATTCTGGATCTGGGAGGACAGATAGATGGATTCAAGGAAGGGTTAGAAGCACAGAAAAGCAAATAGGGTAAAGGAAGGATAATAGCAGTAGGGAGGAGGTTTATAAAGCAGCTTGTTATTGTTTAAAATAAAATAATAACAACAACAATAGTGTGTTAACAGTCCTGTTTACATGAGCAGAAATACTGCATGTCTTTTGAATAGTTTGATAGTGAATCAGTTCTCGTTTACATGAGCAGGGAGTGCCTAGCAGCTTGAATAACACAGTGGCAGCCATCAATAAACTTTTTAATGGCCTAATAATTATACAGGATGAGATGATTTCATATGGCAAGTTACCAAATGTACTGCTTGTCAGCTGGTTTCTTGAGTAACCACACTTTTGTTTTCTCAAATTGCCGATAAACTACTCAAGGTTGGTAAAATTGTACACAATACTCTGTAGGTCAATATAAATGATTGGTCTACCACACGACTGTTTATATGTGTATTGTGTAAAAGGTTGGAGGTTTCATGCCACATTAGATGACCAGTAGGTCATGGATGACTTCCCTTGGATCTAGAATTCTGCCCATCTCTTTATACCATGAATAACGGCCATAATTTTTCTATAGATGCCACTTATTATCTTTGGCTCTGTTTCTTACTTCTAACCTATCCCAGCCTTAAATAAAACTGTTGATTACCAATCCATATAAGTCCAGATCTTATACCAGTATTAACTGTTCATGAAAACAAGACCTAGGGATTTTGGGAAAAGATTGTTCAGTAAAAACAGAACACATGGTGACAATCCCATTACATGTGAGTGAAACTGTATATGATGCACAAAAGTGAGCATGGTTGTTAAAATGTCTTTTTGTTGTTGTTACATGGTTGTATGAAGATTCCTGGGAATTTTAGTTCTAAATCAATGCTGTAACTATATATTGCCGAAGGCTTTCATGGCTGGAATCACTGGGTTGTCGTAGGTTTTTCGGGCTATATGGCCATGATCTAGAGACATTCTCTCCTGACGTTTCGCCTGCATCTATGGCAAGCATCCTCAGAGGTAGTGAGGTGACCTCGCTACCTCTGAGGATGCTTGTCATAGATGCAGGCAAAACGTCAGGAGAGAATGCCTCTAGACCATGGCCATATAGCCCGAAAAAACCTACAACAACCCAATGTTGTAACTATCAAAGTGTTTCTGTACTAGCAGCTTCATAGCACTTTTAATGGCTCCATTCTCTGGCACAGTGGCTCTCAGCCTGTGGGTCCCCAGATGTTTTGGCTTTCAACTCACAGAAATCTTAACAGCTGGTAAACTGGCTGGGATTTCTGGGCGTTGAGAACCAGTGCTCTAGAATGAAGGGGTCTGATATCCGGTAAGATACTTGTTATCTCCTGGAATGCTCCAGTTTACCTACTTGATTTATAGTTCTAGTGCTCTCCAGAAGAAGACCAAACTATAAATCCCCGTAAGGAGTCATCACCGCTGAAGTCGTATTAACAATTAGCCAACTGTGCAGTGTACATACACCCAAAGACAACATGAAGCCCTACAAGTTCACTCAGATATAAGAAAAATCATAGTATTGATAATGTAAAAGGTCGGTTCATTTTCGAATACTAAAACATATTAGGAATTTATTCAGGCGAAATTAGTATCCACATCTACACAGAAAGTAGCAATCGATTCAATATGTGTGAAACACGCATATTTCACTTTTGAATTCCAATAGAGGCAGAAAACTGAATCCATATCCCTTTTGTGCAAAGAAGTGAAAGTAAGAGAGTTTAATGCTAGCAATAACAAGACTAGACTTGTTTGGGCAAATACGTTATTATTCTAGGATCTGCAAAATCTTATTTACATGTATCCTAGGCTACAAATCTAGATAAGGTTTTAATAGTCATCATTTCCTGTTGCAGAATTATAGGATGTTGAAAATGTCTGCATTTCCCTTAGGAATCATCTCTGTCAACAGAATTATAGTGCCCAGAACTGGGGTAATGGCTTTTGAAGCAATTTAAACCGGTAATGTCGGCCCCAGAAAGAAATGCATTGTGTTTGTTGGCTTCTAAATACACAGAAAAAGCAGAAAACAATCCTAAAATTGCAGCATTTGCCCATTTATGGTACAGTTTTTCATAGATTAACTAATTACACAATAGACTGAACATCATCCTCTGAAACTCTTTATGACATTGGGATTCTAAATGGTACGCAGAAGATGTATTAAGAAAGCTATGGAATCATAAGTTTTATGCAGCACTGTCAATGTTTTAGCAAGATGCCTTTGAGTATCCATATTTACTAGCAGTTTTAAATGAGTTATGATTCACATGACACAATCTCAGTTAAGGCCAAGAACATGGTGCCAGTCCACCTCCAGTCTGGGCTTTTGAATAAGCTCACCATAAAAGATGTCTGCCAAAAGATGTCTGCTCATTAGGATTTAATATCTCCTTGAGACAGGAAGATACCAAGTAGTAATTGGGGTCAATATTTATTAAAGACATTTGTGCAAGGACAATTCTGTACAGAAAATGGTAAAGTTGGGGGAGGGAAACTGGTGTTGTTTTTTCCTTTACTGGGCCTTTGGATTTTCAAGTTCTGTATTAAATCTGTAGGACAGTAAACTTCCAAGTAAACTTCCAAGAGTACAATTTTTGCCATCCAAAGTGCAGCATATTGTTTTGTAGAGAAAACACCTTGGGGAAAAGGTGTGGTATAAATTCAATAAATAAATAAAATACAGAGAGTGCCTGTACACATTTTTGCAATGTGCATCATCCATGAAGAGGTGTGGTACATGTGACATAAAAGAGGATAAGGGTGGAGGTAGGGGAGCAAGGAAACTAGAGCATTTTTAACGGATATGGAGAAGTGGGGGGTGCAGATGGGGCTGCAGTGCTGCCTTTCCCCCCTCTCCTGCCCCTTTCTTTATAGACATGACCCTGCAAGCTTCTACTTGCTGTATAAAATGTAATGGATGGGTACTGACTTGTTTTCTCTCCGTCACTACTACACGTCTTATTGGAGATTTTAAGGGGTCAGTTCCATTATGGAAATGTGTAAAGGATCATTTGAAACTTCAGATGATGATATGATGCATCATATGTAATATGGCCTTGTGATCTGTGTGCCAAGATGCTTTGTCAGCCCTTGCAGCACATCTATTTCCCCTGGTTGTCTTGTATCAAATGGGAGAATGATACCCCAACTTTTCATGTAAAATTAAAAACATGAGAAGAGCCATGCTACAACAGACCAAAGACCTACCTAGTCAGTTTTCTGTCTCCACAGTGACCAAGCGCTTCATCGAGAAGGATACTATCTCTGAAATTGGATATAATATGGCCACTGGTAATTGCATCCTCTATGAATCTGATTGTATCCTTTTGAAGCCACCAAAGTTGGTGGCCATTGTTTTGCCTTGAGGTTCTTCATTCTTTAAAGTATATGCCATGAGGAGCAGTACTTTCTTTGGGCTGTTGTAGGTTTTTTCGGGCTATATGGCCATGTTCTAGAGGCATTCTCTCCTGATGTTTCGCCTGCATCTATGGCAAGCATTCTCAGATGATGCTTGCCATATGTATTGTCGAAGGCTTTCATGGCCGGAATCACTGGGTTGTTGTCGGTTTTTTCGGACTATATGGCCATGTTCTAGAGGCATTTTCTCCTGACGTTTCACCTGCATCTATGGCAAGCATCCTCAGAGATAGTGGATGCTTGCCATAGATGCAGGTGAAACGTCAGGAGAAAATGCCTCTAGAACATGGCCATATAGCCAGAAAAAACTTACAACAACCCAATGCTTGCCATAGATGCAGGCGAAATGACTCTCTTCCCTGAATCTCCCACCACTAAGTTCCATTAGATGATGCCCATGTTCTAGTACAGTGGTTCCCAACCTTTGGGCCTCCAGGTGTTTTGGACTTCAGCTCCCACAGTTCCTAACAGCTGGTAAGCTGGTGGGATTTCTGGGAGTTGAAGTCCAAAACACCTAGAGGCCCAAAGGTTGGGAACCATTGTTCTAGTATTATGAAAGAAGACAAAAAAAAACTTCTAATAAATCACACAAATGTAAATTTGGTGCAATAAATTAAAAGCAGGGGGAAATCCAGAAAGTTAGAAGCAAAATTTGGGATGTTACCATGAAGAACAGCAAATATAGGAACATGTTAAAGCCATCCATAAATGAGTAGTGGTAGTGTGATGTTCTGAGTCCCAGAATATCATACCACTCCTGTTGTTATGGGTGGGTTCAAAAGCATCATTTGGCTACTGCTTAGTTATAGATGGCTTCAGCATGTTGTTATATACATTCTTCCTGCATGTAATTTTCCAAGAACGCACTCTGGTTTTTTTTAGTCCTTCCAGATATATAACAGAGAAGCATTTTTCTATTACACGCCTTCATATTTGGAGAAACGTCCCCTCCTAAGAAAGTGTGTAAATGTGAGATACATTGGTTACAATAAACTTATTTGTATTGTAACCAATGCCAGAGGAATATGTTTGACAGAGGTTCGAGGGAGACAAGGAGATGGGTTCATCAGACATGGAACACGACAATGGGATGTGGTGACCAGGCGTGCCAAGGGCTGATGGATGTTGCTATGGGATGGAGACAGCACTCAGAGTCAGGAGACATGTGAGCCAGTGACCAAATGCTGCAAGCCAGGATGGTTTTACCTTTGGGTGGAGCTCTGCGGTTGGAAAGACCTTGCAATGTAAACCGCTTTCTAGCAAGAGCTGAGCGCTCAAGATTAAGGCTGGCGGAAGAATCGGCTAGGAGAAAGAGGCAGAGGGGAGAGAGAAAGTGAGGCAGGAGGGGTCATACATCTTGCAGCGAATGAAGAAAGCAAAGAGTTAGAGTCTACAAGGGTTAGGAAGGGAGGGAAATATGGTTAATAAGGTGAAACCTCTGGAGCCTGAGTCCGTGATTATGGAATAGTTAGCCAGTTAGGAAGGTGATAGTTATGAGGTCAAGGAGGCCAAACTAGCTGAGCCAAACCACTCCCTTCTTCGGCAAAGGATGAATTTGACTAGCTAAGTTTCCTCTGAGTGCAAAATGGAAGAGCAGGCTGGGAAGGGAGGGAAAGACAGTTCCGAAAAGGAGACAAATCAGCAACAAAGACACTGAAAAACGGGAATAAAATAACTAGTGCCCACAAAACTTCCCAGTGCTGCCACTGGAATGGTAGGCAATCGAGTGCAATGGCAACAATCACAAATGCTGGTTTTGGATATAGGAAATTGTTTCAAAATTGGGCATCTAATGTAATGAGGCAGAGGAATCTTACATTTAATGCAAAGACTTAAATCCTCTGCAGTTCACTCATCCCTCCCGGTTCCCAAACAAAGCTGTTTCCCTATAGCCTCCTGCAACATTTCTTCTCCAAATATTTATGCAAGTGCAGGAGCTCTTAGGATATCTTACTGAAAAGAATAACATATTTAAATAAACATTATTTTAAAAACCAGTAAAAAACGATGCTGAGCTATATCCAGTATTAGGCTACGAGGAAAAATGAGGCACTGGCAGCTGTCTCAGTTTGTCTATTGAAAGGGAATGCCCATATTTCATCTGTATTGGGAGTGTATCCAGGCTACACAATCACAGGAGTCGGATATCACTCAGATTGTCATGACTCTATCCTATAGAAGATTAGGATTTGCAATCCACTCTACAGCAGTATTTATTTATCGTATCAGAAGCAAACTGAGGGTACAGTTGTAATGTATTTAAAAACACACACAAGAGTTTAAAATCTTCCTATTCTACTACATGTCCTTTGACTAGTAGCTGGCCACTTGGAGTGCCTCTGGTGTTGCTATAAGAAGGCCCTCCATTGTGCATGTGGCAGGGCTCAGGCTGCATCGTAGTGGGTCGTCTGTGGTTTGCTCTTCTCCACACTCGCATGTTGTGGACTCCACATTATGGCCCCATTTCTTAAGGTTGGCTCTGCACCTTGTGGTGCCAGAGTGCAGTCTGTTCAGTGCCTTCCAAGTCGCCCAGTCTTCTGTGTGCCCAGGGGGGGAATCTCTCATTTGGTGTCAGCCGTGGCTTGAGGTTCTGGGTTTTAGCCTGCCACTTTTGGACTCTCGCTTGCTGAGGTGTTCCTGTGCGTCACTGTACTTTACTGCAGTACAGCAACATAATTTTATGGCAGAAATCTTAAGTCTCTCACTAAATTACACATTCCAGAATCCCATAGGATGATGCCATGGCAGTTAGTATCAAAGTGCTATAAACTGTGCAGCATAAATATACCCCTGTTCTATTCCTAAGTCACTTTACAAATAATTCATTTGGTCCAAGTACTATGAAAACATGCCAAAACCAAGGGTTTTTAAAAATAGGGTTGATAGCTATTTATGTCTGTTAACAACACCATTGTACAAAGAAACAAACCCCCACCTCAACTAATGGTGCTACGGTATTTTCCTTTTAATGCTGGCAAATCAAAAACCTCCCTTTCTCTTCCATATGTATTTCTCCCAATATGAGACCCCCCCTCTCCGCCAGTTAAATCTTCATGCCCCTTCCCTAGCTGTACAATTCTATAAAAATGCTCAAATACTAAGCAATAAATAAAGTATTTACCACTCTTGCTTGTCTTTCTGAGCAAGAAATGGGTCATATCTAGCATAATTGTTATTCAGGGTGATTTACCCTTTAGATCTGGTACAGGACAACTTATTCTTTATTTTTAAAACAAAGCAAAACACCACTTAGTCATCGCAATACTGATGCAGACTGCATCACTCCTGGACAGGGTTTGTGTCTCTTGACTTTAATGGGTCAATTGCTACAAAATGAATGAGAACCCTGGGCACTAATTGAAATTACATCCGCAGTCATCCAGGAAAAATGAAAACCAAGGGTTTGCTGGAACATCACAAAAGTAGTGCAAATCAACCAGTAGATGGGGCACAAGAGGCACTACACAATTGCTGGGAGTGTAAGAAGGACTGTGGGAGTGTCTGTCTTTCTTGCCATGCTGCCATTTCAGATGTGTGAACTATGCTGCTTGGCAGGCCTTTGCAAACCTCAAATAACGGAAATGGCTGTTTTCCCAAATGCGTGATGTATAGCCCCAGGATGTGAAAAACCCGAAGGCAAGAGCACTCTTGTTTTCCAAACCTCCCAAGAACAGAATATTTTAGCTCAACGGAACCACACTTCATGTCCTTCATGAGAGTGGAGGAGGGATGAATGGGGAATTCACACATTTTTAATTGCCATCGTGGCTGGTTCATCGTGAATCAACTGCAGCATAAGATATGTTTGAATATCAGTAACTGCTGAAGGGGAAGCAACTTGCCTTTTAAGGGCTCACCACCGTGTAAACTAGCTGCTGAAGGTATGCACTATTATGTTTTAATCTCCTGGCATCTCCTGGTAAAAGGACATTATTATATGACCATCAAGCTAAAATTCTGAAGAACCACTAGCAGTGGTTCTCAACCTGGGGTCCCCAGATGTTTTTGGCCTACAACTCCCAGAAATCCCAGCCAGTTTACCAGCTGTTAGGATTTCTGGGAGTTGAAGGCCAAAAACATCTGGGGACCCCAGGTTGAGAACCACTGCAAGGGTCTTGCAAAAACTAATTGCTTCTTATCCTGCCTGGACAAGTCCTGATGGGCATTTCCATTTTCTCCATGCATAAAGACTACTATGCATGACTCTGTACTGAAAGAGTCCCTTTCAGCATGGCTTGCTCTCCCATTGCATGTCAAGGGCTGCATGAAGGAAATCCCACTGCAATCTAGAATCCCTTCTCCTCCTGATTGTCCTGCTTGGCTTCCCAGCAAAACAAAAAAGGAATTAATCCCCTTTGTTCCTATCAATAAGAAGATAGTACACAGACAATACACACCATGAGTACTCTGACTAACTCATGTTCCGTCACATTTTCCATATTCACAGTAGCCTTGTGTAAGGCCCAATTGCTGTGAGATGAAAGAATACCCAAATGGGGATAGATAGCTCTGTGACAGAGCACATTGCTTTGCCTTCAAAAAACATCAGATACAATCCCACAATTTTATCACATCAGGACTTCAAGTAGCAAGGTTGCATGAGATCTGATACTGGAGCCCTACCTCTGCGGTTAATCAATCAAGCGATAATTGAAACAGAACTCTTTACTTGGTATTCAAATGAAAAAACAAAAACATCTGTGACAATGAGCCCCAACAAACAGAGTAATCAAGTCAAGGGATATCAATGGATGGCCAGTTTGTGAGCCAACTGCAGGAAATGGCATCTAGAACTATGCATCACAGCTAGGGTAAGGATAAGTCACAAAGTATAAGGTTTTTCTTCTAGAAATCTCCATGTGTGGTCTGTAACACATATATCTACAAAGTCTATCAGCAAGATCTTATAGTTCTGTGTTACCATTTTATGGAGCTTGGAAAAGTGACTTTTTTGGGTGGCAACTCTCAACATGGATATCCTGGCTGTGACATTCCCGTCATCTAAAAAAATAACTTTTCTGACCTCGATCGCTTTGGAGCCTGTATTTGATGAGTCTAGATCTGGAAGGTATTTCCCATTTGTGGATGGGAATAGAAAAACTGCAGGTGGTCAACCAAGAGAAGCCATGTCCAAGTGGTGCCCTCCATGCTTGGTTTGTGGCACATTTTCCCACCCAGCCTACCTCTTTTTTGTCTGGCACTGGGGCTGATATTCTGGTCTCGGTTGTTAGACACTTCCAGGCTTAAGAACTCCGATTTATTTTCGCACAAACTCATCGACTTTCTGCTGTACCTTTAGAGATAAAAAAAAGAATCAAACAATTGTTTTAGGTGGGTATCAGAGGAGTATGAAAGCTATCTGTTGCCACAGGCAGGGCATCCCCAATTCATCATTACAATGTCACTCAACTTCAAAAACTTCTTGTCAAATTACAGTTTTTGACACTAAAACTGCACAGCGAGGGGCTAAAGATAATTTGGAGGAGATACATGTGTTAAACAAAGGCTGAGAGGAGATATGATAGCCATGTATAAATATGTGAGAGGAAGCCGTGAGTCGCCCTAGGGCTGAGAACGGCGGTCTACAACTGCAGTAAATAAATAAATAAATAAATAAGCCACAGGGAGGAGGGAGCAAGCTTGTTTTCTGCTTCCTTGGAGACTAGGACGCGGAACAATGGCTTCAAACTACAAGAGAGGAGATTCCATCTGAACATGAGGAAGAACTTCCTGACTGTGAGAGCTGTTCAGCAGTGGAACTCTCTGCCCCGGAGTGTGGTGGAGGCTCCTTCTTTGGAAGCTTTTAAACAGAGGCTGGATGGCCATCTGTCAGGGGTGATTTGAATGAAATATTCCTGCTTCTTGGCAGGGATTTGGATTGGATGGCCCATGAGGTCTCTTCCAACTCTTTGATGCAGCGTCAGGCTTTGCTTTGGAAACGTGGCCCTAGATTCTAAGTTAAGAGCAATCTTTAAGACTGAGTCACTAGATCATAAGATGCTGCTTCTATTTACTCACTTTAATTCTGGTCTTGTTTATCCAGATAAGTAACAGCACAATTTTTCTAGAAAACGATTGAGAGGTAGCTCAACAGTCACTGATAAGTAGTGCAGGACTTGTTCACAAGCTAGAGTTTAAGACCCTAGGTTATGAGGTATCTTTAAATCTAAATTCTAATGAAAAGGATTTGTTTATCATGCTATAGAAATCTAAATCCTTGTTCATAGCCACCAAACTTAGTGCACTGTGTACAACAAACACATCATAGTAAGATTTTTGGATCTTCTCCTTCAACTAATTCAGTTACACTCTAAACCAGGGGTCCTAAAACTAACGCCCGGGGTCCAGATGTGGCCCTCCAAGGTCATTTACCCGGCCCTTGCTAAGTCTGAAACGACTTGAAGGCACAAAACAAGAACAACAACAATCCTATCTCATCAGCCAAAAGTAGGCCCACACTTCCCATTGAAATACTAATAAGTTTACATTTGCTAAATTGTTCTTCATTATTGTATTGTTTTTAAGTGGATTTTGTACTACAAATAAGATATGTACAGTGTGAATAGGAATTCATTCATGGTTTTTTTTCCAAATTATAATCCGGCCCTCCAACAGTTTGAGGGACTGTGACCTGGCCCTCTGTTTAAAAAGTTTGAGGACCCCTGCTCTAAACAAACACTTTCAATATCTAGATTTATTTTTTCTTATGGAATGCACATTTATGAACCAATTGTAACCAGACATCATATATACACTTTGGTTGATTTACTGAAAGTGCAGGGCAAATTAATAAGCATCAGAGATTTCTACTCCAAAAATGCTATTTTAATCTATTTTACAGGGACATTGGTGGGGAACTTAGTATAAGGGTTGTAGGTACTTCAACATGTTTGCTTCATTCCAATAATAAGGGAACTTATACATATCAACTTTGAAAACATTCAGCAATGTTTGTTTTTTTGGGCCATCAGAATAACAGGTCTTTTTCTGTGCACTACTTAGGTCATGTTGTGGAATATTGTAAACTTGACATAGTTCAGAGGCCTAGGCATATTTTACTCTGTGCCTATGTTCCCAAAGTCATAAATAAACATGAAAGACATTTCATTTCATTTACTGAGTTCAGCTGCCCCTTTGAGCAATTAGCCAAAAAACGGGAGACAGAAGTAGTCCAGAGCAAATACTCCTGTCTTCACAATAGAAGGAAAAGTTTCATATCTAACTAAATGCTAAAGAGAAGCAGTAACAACCATCTCACACTAATAGACTTAACCTAGAAGAAAACACCTTTCTAACTTCCAAGACATTAATTGGCTTTATTATTTATTTAATTTATTAATTATATAAATAATAATATATTTATTGTTAGCTTCTATGTGTGAAACATAGTCAGAGCCAAAGTAGCCTTGCTCAGTGTACAATTTCTAATCTAATATAGCTACGTCTTTCGGGAAAAGCAGATTGCATTATGCAATATGACCCGTGTATCCACAGGTGATGAGGGCGGGTGATATGTCCCCAGATTTTATTACAAAATCATTGGTAATAGTGAATTCTATTGAAATTAAGGATTTCTGACCCAAGAATACCATGGAGTTGTGCCTGAGAATCTATTTTGTTGAATAAATGAAATTGCAGATATCGGGACCACAGATACAGGTGCCTACTGTACTCTTCTTCTTCAGACAGCAATGTGCAGTATAGTGCAGGCATAGGCAAACTTGGGCCCACCAGGTGTTTTGGACTTCAACTCCCACGATTCTTAACAGCCTCAGGCCCTTTCCTTTCCTCCCTCAGCTGCTTAAGCTGGAAGAGGCCTGAGGCTGTTAGGTATTCTGGGAGTCGAAATCCACAACACCTGGAGGCCCAAGTTTGCTCATGCCTGGTATCGCAGATGTTTAACCCTTTACCTGGAGGAATTGAAGGTATTCATTGGTGCATGATACACACTCTCAGTGATTCTTTGGTGCAGCTGGCTTGCTTCTGTGAAAGAAAACAGGAAAATACAGCATTTGTGAACGTTTCCTTCTACTTGCATGGATATAACTACGATCACTTGAAAAGAGGTGCTCGGAACTAATCTGGGGTGTGTAGTGACTGGTGGAGATTTGTTAAACCAATGCAAAACAACAACCAGATACTGGGAAGGTTGGGGTTTGTTTACTGATTTCTCAATCAGTATCTATCTTACTGACTGAGCTGTCCATCAGAAGATTATCATGGTGACTGATGGCCTTAATTCCAATCACCAGATGATTGCAGTGCTCTGTGGATATGTAAGGAGGGGAAAATGATTGTCTTTGAGTCCAGCATTAGTTGTGACTTTGCATACAGACTCTGGTTTAGAAGTTATCAAATCCATATCCCCTCTGGATCATCAAGAGACTTAATCAGCGTGTTTTTCTTAAATCTACAGATGTCAAAGCATATATATATATATATAACTCATATTTTAATTTCCCCTTTCAGATCAGCATTATCATCCTTAACAGCAATGCCATGTTATTTTTTTAATTGAAATAATGGTTTTAAAATAAAAAAGTAACCTAACAAATTCAATTACCAACTCCAATTCATGTCCAGCTGACTGGGTGTGTTTAACCTTTGTGTGTGTGTCAGGAGCAACTTGAAAAACTATAAGTCGCTTCTGGTGTGAGAGAATTGGCCATTTGCAAGGATGTCGCCCAGAGGACACCCGGATGTTTTGATGTTTTACTATCCTTGTGGGAGGCTTCTCTCATGTCCCCACATGGGGAGCTGGAGCTGACAGAGGGAGCTCATCTGTGCTCTCCCTGGATTCGAACCTTCGACCTGTCGGTCTTCAGTCCTGCCAGCACAAGGGTTTAACCCATTGTGCCACCGAGGTCTCCTGACCAAGTAGGTAAAAAGCTATGAAAGTTTCTTTTATGTATGCTGAAATTCAATATACATTTGTGCATATTCTACCTGATGAAGCAGAATATTATAGGCACAGTAAGTGTATATGTTGAGTCTTGTCACATAATCTACACAAGGGTTGGGGGACCTTTGGTTGTCCAGATTAGGTTGGGTCTCCATTTGTGCTAAGCAAGCATTGCTAATGATCATGGAGATTAGAAACCATCATAATCTGTAGAACTTCATTGTTGAATCAACTTTCCACAACACAGCACCCTCTAGATGTGATGAACTACATTTCCCATCAGTGGCTCTCTTCTCACAACAGTTCTGGTAGAGGATAATGTGGATTCAACACATAAGTTAGGAGAAGGCTGATCTACACAGGGGAGAGATGGGCATGCCTCTGGAGATACAGACTCTGGAGATACAGACTGCAAGAAATCTCTTGTCTCCTTAAAAGGATGCCTTACTCTTTGAGAAAAGCAATGTACCTGTGGGGAAAATCCCAGCACTCGATTAAGGAAGATGTAATTATCAAAATAGAAAGGAAAATATGTTTTAACCTTCCACTCCCACTTCATGGTTGCTACTACTTGATGGAACAGAATAAAAACCTGACCTTTTTATCTCATGTTCATCTTCAACATGCAAGGTCAAATGTTGTTGTTTTGTGCCCCTGGTGGTACAGGTATGTGCTCAGTAGCCAAATATGTTTTCCCACTTTTGAAGTCTGATGGTTGCATTTAGTACCAATCCAACAGTCTGGGTGAGATATTTTGCTGATTTTTCTCCAGGGCAATATGGGAAAACTAGCACAATAATGGGCGGATGCTGCTCTCTCACTCTCCCCGATGGGAACAGAAAGAGAGGATGCTAGCCTGTGCATGTAATAGGTTTATGTGAGGTCTTCCTAGAATATGATGGTGATTGCTGCATTTTATCCAGGAAGCTGTTGTGCAAAATTGATTTACAATCAGCCCTCCGCATTCGCTGGGGTTAGGGGAACAGAAAAATGAAAATCCAAATATTTTAAAAGATGCTGTTTTTGACATCAAATAATACCTTTTTATTATTTTCTAGGACTTCCAGGGTGACTCTGTGGTGAATGTCTGCTGGAAGTTGACCACAGAATTGCGCAGGTGTTCTATCCTGGAATTTCTATGATCAGCTTCTAACAGAAATTGACCATAAAATTGTACTGAAGGATCTAGAGATTCCTTGAGAATATTTAATCAAACACATTAGTAACTAAATCCGCAAAAGTCAAATATGGACTCACTGTATATGTTTGGATTTTATATTCATAGGTATACTCATAGATATACCAAAATCTTAAAGGATAGGCTGTCAGCATCACTCTGAAATTTACTCTCAGAGGATGGGACTGTGGCTATGGCTTACATCTACACCAACCAGTTCCCACTGCTTGGTATCTTACCTCTGCAAGCTTCCAGTTGTCCTGTTAGGACTTTTCTGATTTCAGAGACCCACGTGTTCTTCAACTCCACAGATGCAGCCTAGAAAAAATAGGACAAATGGAAAATATCCAGCCAGTCTGACCTATGACGGTATTCCTGAAAATTAGCAGCTCATAGCTGCCAAGTCTGGAGATCAATGCAGCCACTCCAACAAACAGCGGAAGCAATAAAGGCACTATCCAAGGTGCTGGATCCATTCTGGGAAGAAGGCATGGTGCCATGGACAGCTCATTTAAAATTTTACATGCAAGTCCAAATAAGATTCACCATTCCTCTGACAATGGGGACACCAGATGACATTGTTCCTGCAATTATAGACCTGAGATGTCTAACATATCTCATTTCTCATCCTAGCTTACATTCGAGGACTACAACTCCCAGTATCCCTCAGCCAGCATGGCTAGTAGAAATGACATGTGGGAGGATTCTGGGAAGGCACTGTTCCTCAATGTCTAAGATAAAGTATAGCAGAACAGAGTCCTACTTTAACATGGAGACAAAGTATAGTGCCCCATTGGGTAAAAAAGCCTTTTTTAATTTCTTTTGTGTTCCAAAATGCCACATGGATCCTTTTAGTTACGTCCAGGGCCTTAAAAAAAAAGGAGGAAGCGACTTCTCCCCACCTTCAAATGTACCTAAAATAATATGGAGGCCCACAACTGCTAGCCAGCTCAATTTAGGGCACAAATCCATTCTTCCTGTGATGATGGGTTGTGTGAACCCCCCTCAAGGCCCCTACCAGTTCACCAATCTTGTTTAAACAAATTTTAAAAATGGACACTTGTCAAAGACATTTAACTGTATGTAATGGCAATACATGTGAACTATTTTGCATGCCCTACAGTGCCGTGGATTTGCTGATTCTTCTATCACAAACATGAAACTCCAGCAAGGGAAAAGCAACTGGGTATGTGGTTGGGTGTGTGTGTGTGGGTTGGGTGGGTAATAGGATGCTGCAGCTAGAGGACAGTTACGCATTTGTTTTTCCACCTGCTGCTTCCCTCCTGCAAACATCTGCATCATTGCTTATTATGCAAGAGGAACATTTTGTCCCACCATAAGAGAAAAAGTAGCTTGCAGGGCTGGACTTACCATTAGACAAAATTAAATGACTTGAGCAGCAGATTTTTGGTACCATTATCAGGAAGAAAATTGTTTGATTACTTAATCTTCCAGTATTTCATTTTTATTGCTAGGAAGAGGACAATATGCTTATGGGATTGTCTGCCAAATGGGTCAAAATAATTTTCCTGGTTTTAGTTGAGTTGGAACCATTTGCTTAGTCTCAAGACACAAAATGTATTAGGTTGTCCAAACAGCTTGTCTGCCAAAATCATGAGTAGCTATTACAAGCTCTGAATGAGGAAGTACAACATTGTCACTCCATGCTCCTTTGTCTTAGAAATGGAAGGAAACAAAATATAATTCCCCAATAAGTGACTCTTTCACCTACTTCTGTCATCCATCAGCTATGATGACAAATTAAGCCGTGGTGGTGCAATGGGTGTGCTTCAGGTCAGTAGTTCAGCCACTGTGCCCGCTGAACTACTGACCTGAAGGTTGGCGGTTCGAATCCATGAGACAGGGCGAGCTCCCATCTGTCACCTCCACCTTCTCACATGGGAACATCACAGAAGCCTCCCACAGGATGGTAACACATCTGGGCAATGTCTCTGCAGACGGCCAATTCTCTTGCACCAGAAGGGACTTGCAGTTTCTCATGTTGCTTCTGATTCAATTTTAAAAATTCAATAGTATCGAGAAGACTATTGGGACAGATTTGGAGGGACAGCTGAAAATGTCAAAAAATATGACTTTTGATACCTGAATAATATAGACCTCTTCTCTCCCGTTGTACCAGACCTCAAATTTCTTATTGTCACCTTTGACGTTTTCCGTAATACCAACCGTGCTCATCTGTTTAAAAGAGAATCTTGTATCATGACATTTTACTTGTACATTCCCGTTAATTTTAGTTTCCATGAAAACATCACAACTCACAGCAATTTCATTATAGGACAAATTTTCAGCCTTCAGCAATAACTTGAAATTTTTATTTTGGATTGCAACTCCCAGAATTCTGAAGTCAGCATGCAATTTCTCCAAGTTCTGCCCAAGCCAGTTGACATGGGAATCAGACTCTTTGTATTATAAACAGACTGTGTTCTGTTTGAGAACATCTCATATCTCATCGATGGCTTAGCTGTTTACATATTTGTTGGGAAAATAAAGGATCAGCTTACATTGGAGAAATACACCACAGGCCCTAGGAACAAGAAAAGCTGAGTGGTAATCAGAGAAAGGTTGGTGATTCTACGCTGCATCAATAGGAGTACAGTTGGGTGGTTCTCAACCTGTGGGTCCCCAAATGTTTTGGCCTTCAACTCCCAGAAATCCTAACAGCTGGGAGTTGTAGGCCAAAACACCTGGAGAACCACTGGTCTAGATCAAGGAAACAAATAGCCCCTCTCTGGAATATCACCTGGAATACTGTGTTCTGAGCAGTACCATAATTCAAGAAGGATATTGACAAGCTGGAATGACCCAGAGAAGGATGACCAAAATGATCAAAGGTCTGGAAGCCAAACCTTATGAGAAGAAGCTTAGGGAGCTAGGTATGTTTTGCTTGGAAAAGAGAAGGTTTAGGGAGAACATGATAGTCATATATGTAAATGGATGCCACACTGAGGAGAAAGCAAGCTTGTTTTCTGCTGCTCTGGAAATGGGTTCACAATGGAGCAATGGATTCAAACAGAATCTAAACATTAGGAAAAACTTCCTAACTGTAAGAGTTGTTCAATGGTGGAATCTGCTGCCTTGGAGTTTGATAGTGTCTCCTTCTCTGGAGGATTTAAAGCAGAGGTTGGATGGCCATCTGTCAGGAGTTCTTGGACTGTGTGTTTTTGCATGGCAGGGGGTTGGACTGGTTGGCCCTTTGGGGTCTCTATGATTCTAAGAAGTAGGCAGGGCTGAGAATATGGCCCCATGTTTATTTAGGGCAAGAATAGAGGCATGAAGGCCATACAAGCCATCATGCCACATTTCCTGATTTCAGTTGCTGGCTGGAAAGCCAAACACATAAGGCTCAGATCTCTTAGATGTTCCTGTGCTAGGAGCCAAAGGTCAGGAAGTCTCCAGAGAAACAGAGTCATCTGTCCTTGGCTAATGGGCTGAGCAATGGAGAAAGGACCAGCTGATCCAACAGCAGCTGGGGCTGGCAGCTGCTAACAATCCAGGCACCAGGCGAGGATGATCAAAGATTTTTATAGACTTTCAGGCTCCAATTTGAGCACATCATTCTGGCCATATGTGGAATGAGTTGCCAAACCAGTTCTTCAGACCAATGAAGAGGGAACAGGCCCCAAGCGACGCTCAATTTTTCACCAATTAATTCCCACACTGTTCTTTTAAACAAAGACTGAAGCAGTATTTTATTTTGTCCAGCTCTTTACTGTTCTACCACAAATTCGCTTTCTGTTGATATAGAAACTAACAACACCAGATTTTACATTTGCTCCTCAAATAATTCTACATATTTGGGAGGCAGAAGACCCACTTCTCTTCTCTCAAGAGAAGCATATTCTGGACATCTCAGCTGGGGTTATGAATGAACATTCCTGAAATTCTTGATCAAGTGGTGGCATGTTTGGGTATGCTGTCCTGGGTTATTTAGATATGCATTTGACAAACTACTTAAAAGCTGGAGATATACAAAAGGTGTTTTCTTTCCCTGTCAGTTGAAGAGAAGCAGATCAAGTGGACTTGCCTCTCCGTCTCCAAGGTGTTTCTCCTTGGAGACGGAGAGGCAAGTCCAGTTGATCTGTTGCGCTTCAACTGACAGGGAAGGAAAACACCTTTTGTATTTCTACAGCTTCTAAGAAGTTCTTCAAATGCATATCTAAATAACCCAGGACAGCATACCCAAACATAATAACAAGGAGCTATCAATTTTCCTGGATGGATTAGCACTAATGAGCATATAATATACTTGTTTTTTTGACTGGCAGGCAAATGAAAGCTTGGTAGAGGATGTTAAACTTCCTAAAGGACTTAAAGCTCTAGACCAGGAATGGAAAGCTTCACTGTTTCTTCCTTTCTATTGCTTCCTGTCACTTTTGAGAGCAATTACCTTAACATTGATAAGAAGCTTGCACGGACTATAAGAAATTCCTGCGAAAATGCCTATAAACATTCCTCTTAAAAGCAATTGATAAAAACTGCACAATTACTGACCCCTTGGGCCAGAGGTTATCAATCCTTGAATTCCTTTCCCTGCCTTTAGAATGTGACAAAGATTAGGACTAGTAGAAGTGATAGTAAGTTGTAGAAAATTTACAGATCAAGAGAGAAAGAGAGAGAGAGAATGTTGAATAGAGACAGAAAGTAATACATTTAGCTGAACTGAAAGCAACCCAGTGGATTATATGCATGGCAATGGAGAAGGGTTTGTGTGCTTGGGACTGGAGAAAGGACCAACAATTTTGCTTCCTGTTGCAGCCATCTTTTCATTATGCTCCATTTAATGATAACACCAAATCTAAATTTCAGGTGTCCTCATGCAAAGGAAAAATAATTTTCCACTTGCAACCTTCTCCAAGGAGAAGGCAGGGCAAGTTTATTCCACTTTCTTTACAATGGTATTTCGGCAGCTGGTCCATATTTTTGTTGATGGCCCACAGAATTCTGCTCCCTTCTCTTCCACTACAACTAAGCACTTACCTTCAAAGAATTTTTAAAGCTGTATGAAGGAGACTTCTCATGGCCATCTGTATTTTCTTCCCGCTTCTTGCAAAACAGTAAGATTTTTGCGTAAAGGAAGAGATGTCTCTGCATTGGCTTAAACCTAGCTAAATCTTTTACTTTATTGTGTCCCTTCTTGTGGTCTGTCCAAACATTAAAGGACCCCTGCAGGAGTAATTTACCAAGTTCATGCACATCTCCCTGTAGAAAAACACAAGAGAAGATGAGAAAGCATGAAGAAAATTTCTCAACCTCATTGCCCTATTTCTTCCTGTGAATTTTAGATGCAATTATTTACTCAGTGTTAATATTTAGTTGCCATTTTTCAAAGAAGTAGTCAGGGTGCCAAAAAAAAAAAAGCAAACACACACACACACACACATACAACTGTAATGGTTTGTTTATGAAAACCCCACATCTTCTTTCAGCACTGTCATCAGCATTTCTGTAATCTAATATCAGTATTATCTGTTAAAATATAAAATAATAGATAACATGGGAGGGAATTGAACTGAATAGCCCTTTTGGTTTCTTTCAATGCCTTAATTTTTATTTCATGTCAAAAGCATTGCATATATAAATAAGTATAAAACTGATAAAATTTTATACTTATTTATATATGCAATGCTTTTGACATTAAACGAAGCACAAGCAACTAAATGATTTTAGACCAAAAACAGGCAATTGCAACCGCATTGTCTGTATCTTTAAACAGTTCTTCCTCTGTGCATGAGGTAGGGCATCGTGGGCAAGCATACAGATGCTCAGTTGTTTGTTCTGTTCCTCAATCGCACAAGGTGGAGGATTCTTCTAGGTAGTGCCATTTTGCTAGGCTGTCTTTTGATCTGCCCACTCCACTTCTGAGTCTGTTGAGGGACTTCCAAGTTGCCCATTTTTGGTTTGCCCCTGGAGGCAGACCCTTGGGGGGAACCATCCAGTTGGAAGTGCCTGATTTTGCTGCCCACAGGGATATTCTTGCTGTTGCTGGAGAAACATTAAGAGGAGTGGTGGTTCTCATTAAACCTTTCCTTAATTTGAGTCTACTGGGAGGAGGCTGATCGCCATGCAGTGGATGGCATATTTCTGGGTTTTTGTAGGTTTTTCAGGCTATATGGCCATGTTCTAGAGGCATTCTCTCCTGATGTTTCGCCTGCATCTATGGCAAGCATCCTCAGAGGTTGTGAGGTCACAACCTCTGAGGATGCTTGCTATAGATGCAGGCGAAACGTCAGGAGAGAATGCCTCTAGAACATGGCCATACAGCCCGAAAAAACCTACAGCAACCCAGTGATTCCGGCCATGAAAGCCTTCGACAATACATTGAATCTTATTTCTCTCACAATTGGCAGCAACTTCCCGTCAAACATGGGGGGGGGGGGGCAATGCCAGCTAGCTTATAAAGTCTATCAACAGGTGTAGGTTTGAGACATCCTGTGATTATTCTACATGTTTCATTCAGTGCTATATTCACCTGCTTCACATGGGCAGATTTATGCCAGATGGGGCAAGCATAACTCCTTGATTCTATTGTTCTATGAAGATTTTTTAATCTGTTATCAATATTGTGGAGATTGAAATCAGTTGCTTTTTTAAACTACACCCCTCCTGCAACCACTCAGGCAGCATGACCAAGGATTCTGGGAGCTACTGTCCAAAGGATTTCTGGTCTAGATGCCTCAAGACAGGATCTGAGTGAGGAAAGCTGGAACCATTTCGTTGATGTGCTTCAGGGAATGCTGAAATGGGTGAGGCTGTCTACGCAATGGGCAGAGATTAATTATTCCATCTTCTTCCATCCTGTTATACTGTCTCCAGTTTGGGGCACCATTATTCAAGAAAGATATTAACAGCTGGAACGTGTCCAGGGAAGGGAGACCAAAATGGTAAAAGGTCTGGAATTGAAGTCCTATGAGGAGTAGCTTAATGAGCTTCACCCATGTCCCTGAAGAGTTTATAGTGCCTCAAAGATTTTCTGCCTTGGTATCCTGGGTTATATGGCTGTGTGGAAGGCCCCTAAGTCTTCAATATGTTGCAATAAACTTTGCTATTTATAGTCAGGTCTCCTAACCAGTAGTTCCTTCCTGTTTTTTGTCATATTGCATCAGTAGAATGTTGACCTGACATAGGACAACAATGTCATCAAATTGATCAACTTATAGACAGTCCCTGAGTTGTAGATGTACATATGACTCATCGCTAAAAATGGGTGAGACAACAGGAAGTGAGAGGAATCCACCCCTTGGAGGGGAAGTTTACTCCTGAAAAATAGTATGGGGAAAAGGTGTCTCAAGTGAAGCTTTATGACCAATCTTGGTTTCCACAACAAGCCACATTTTTCAAAATCCAATTATCACAGGCACAGTAAATAAGGTGAAATCTTCTAAAGAGAGGCACAGGCAACAAAACAAATGCCACTCAACCTCTGAGGATGCCTGGGAAAAACGTCAGGAGAGAATGCTTCTGGAACAGCCCAGAACACAAAAATCCAGTGATTCCAGCCATGAAAGCCTTTGACAACACAAATGCCGCTGGAGTTTTAACTCTTCCACATGCTATCCAAAACTTATATATATATATGGCTCAAGTTACACTTTAAAATGTACCTGTTCCAACTTACATATAAATACAATTTAAGAACAAGATTTCAGAACCTATCTTGTATGTAACTTGAGGACTACCTGAACTTTTAATTTAAAAAAAAAAGGTTGCCCTGAACTAGAGACATCAAAAAGGAATGCAGAGTTCTGTTACATTTTTAAAAGCTATTGTGGAAGAGCATTTTTCCATATCTGTTCTACCTTAAATAGCCTTTATCGATTCATAGTCTTCACTAGGATCTAGCTCATTTGCTTTGATTTTTTGAGCACATTTCTTTCATATACTTTACTTTTTTCTTTCATATAAGCTGCCTCTGTCCTCCTTGCCCTGCCCATACAAGTCATCTGAGGCACAAATGCTCAGACGGCAGTTGCCTTCCAATTTCTCTGCTTTTGTTCTCTTCCTCTTCCCCATGAATTGGCATTTTGCAATACCCACACAGGAGTATATATTCAAGGGAAAAGCTGTGTCATCTCCAGCACTCATCTTAAAGACCATACCATTGAGTTTGTTATTGCAAAAGAGCACTTTCCTTTTTTTCTATGTCCGAAAGAGAACACAAACTTTTTTGCTGGTTTTTCACAAGGTCAGTAGGACTTCTGTTCCCAAATTAGATCATTTGTTACCTAGTACGCATCTCTTCCTACGAACCCACCAGGAAGTTAAGATCATCTGAGGAGGCCCTGCTCTCGATCCCGTCTGCTTCGCAAGCACGCTTGGCGGGGACGAGAGACAGGGCCTTCTCTGTGGTGGCCCCTCGGCTGTGGAACTCCCTGCCTAGGGATATTAGATCAGCCCCCTCCCTCCTGACCTTTCATAAGAGAGTGAAAACCTGGCTCTTCGAGCAGGCATTCGGAACCCCGGAATAGATAGTCAAGCTTGAGATGGAGAATGACCCAGGAACGGCCAAGACGATGAAATGGACGAGGATTGGAATGAGAGGATATAGCTCTTTTTAAATTGTTATTGCACTGTCTTTTTTGTCTAAATGCACTTAATTGTTTTTGCTTTTGTATTGTATTGATGGCATCGAATTGTGCCGATATGTAGACCGCCCTGAGTCGCCTGCGGGCTGATATGGGCGGGATATAAGTGATGTAAAATAAATAAAATAATAATAATAATAATAATAATAATAGTAAGAAAGAGAACCAACAAGATTCCAAGTAACATTTGGGTCTGAAAACCACCAGTTGATATAACACTCAATGACACCTACCTCATAACCTGTAATAGCTATCTGGTGCATTGAGTCATTAGCAGACTTGATGATATCAAGCACCGTGGCTAGAGCTTCTTCCAGTTCAGCAGTGCCTTCTGAATTTTTGCTGCATTTTAACATTTCCTGATTTGAAGGAAAAGATATACAACAGAAGCTCAGTGTTAGAAGATGTGTCTAATGTTTGGAAGCATCTTTTAAGAACAGTTCTGCTGTTTGTTTTCATCTGGATCAGACACGACTCATCATTACTGGATTGCCTTAAGATGATAAAACATTTGTTGTTGTTTAGAAAAGGACAGAAGGACACATACCAAAGAATGAAAGATTCAAAGGGAGGAAAATACATGGAGAGAGAATGGGAAATGGAAGTGCGAGGAGACAGCAGGGGAGAAAGAGAAGAATAAATGTCTCTGGTTTCATTTTAAAAGAGTCTTAGAATCACACAATCAAACCAAAATTGAAGGTGCCAAATTTGAACATGTTCTAGAGATTGTTGTTTTAACTAGATCAACAGCTTCCTTCTTTACTCTGGCAGCATTCCTGATTTTCCTACTGTACTCTAGGGCAGAATGAGTTTTTTTAAACAAAGCTGTTGCCAGATGGTCTGTTTCACTTTCTCCCCACTTCCTAGGAATATCCGGTATATCATCAAGTGTGAGATGATATCATCACACAAGGCAATTTATTGTTGTGTTGTGACAACCAATTACATGAGGTGAATGTAAGAAGCAAAAAACAGTGTGTTGATATCCACCAGAGCCTGTGCAACTAGACATTACTAGAATTCGAGACATGAAGCAACAACAGCTCCAAGCTTTTTGTAATGTCTGTATGTGGCTCTCAATAGTTATATTAATAATAATGATAAGAAAGCAAAATGTCTAATGGGACATTTTGTGAGTGAACATAATTGTTAGCAAATCTACCTTGAATAGGAATCTTTAAGACCTACAGAACAGAGTATTTTTTCCAGAAATTGCATTACACATGGGAGCACAATGCTGCATGAGACAGACCCGTGTCTTGATCGAACAAGGTTTTTTCCTAACTATCCACAAAGATAACTGTGTACTGTATTTTTGTTTTTACTTTCTGTGTGCAATTTACTTTTGGTGCAATTGGTAGGAGCCTTTTAAGTGATGTTTTGAAAACAGTGTGTGCAAGAGAGATGTTCTGTTTCTTGGGTGGTTGTCTTGCAAGGTGTGGTGATGTCCTTTTGTATAAGTATTGCTGCAATGCAAGCAACCAAACCACAACTGAAAGGCATGTAACTGCAGTTAACGGAAGCGAAACTGTTCACAGACATCTATGGCTCTGTTGCGACAGTGTGTAGCTCAACGGCAGCCTCTTTAGCTCTACCGCCTCGATATGTTGGCCTACAGCTCCCATCATCCTTGTCTGCATAGCCATCTGGACAAAACCAGGCTGAGGAAAGCTGCCTCCTTGGGGAAATTGGATCATGTTTGGGTTACTATATATCCATAACACAAAGATGACAAGTGCCAGATATCACATCTATGAAATATTATGCAGTTGTTCCCCCACATTTGTGATTTTGACTTTTATGAGTTTGATTAAAAATCTTCTCTCTAGAAATCTCTGTCCTCTACTGTAACTCTATAAGTTAACTTCATTCAGTCATGCTGGAGGACCTAGATATTTCTAAAGAGAACACCTCTCCAGGAATCCAGGTCCTCCAGTGCAATTCCAGTGGATATTGAGAACTCAATGTGGCAGGCTGAAACTACAACAGCTCAAATACTATTTCCCACTTAATGGTAAAAGTAGCCTGTTAAGATAAATATACATTAAGGGAAACATATAAAAGATGACTACTATTATTAGTAGGAGTATTAGGAGGAGTAACAGCTAAAAGATATTGAGTTCAAAGAAAATGTGTGGGCCATGTGTAACCTAATTTATTTATTTATTTATTTATTTATTTATTTATTTATTAGGGGTTCTTTTACCCCGCCCTTCTCACCCCGAAGGGGACTCAGGGCGGCTTACAGGAGCAAAGGCACAATTTGATGCCTGCAGTACAGAACAATCAGAACACAGAATTACATCAATTCAACAACAGTTCATGCATTATACCAATAAAATCAATAAAATCAATAAAACCAATACAAACCCATTTCCTCCTCTTGCATGGTCAGCGTTCGCTAACTCATAGTTCTAGTTTTCAGTTCCACTACAACAGTCTTGTTGGTCTTACTCGCCTGATTGTCTTATTTAATTGCCAGATTGCCCAAAGGCCTGATCCCATAACCATGTCTTCACCCTCCTCCTGAAGGAGAGGAGGGATGATGATGCCCTGATTTCCCCCGGGAGTGAGTTCCACAGGTGGGGGGCCACCACTGAGAAAGCCCTGCTCCTCGTCCCCACCAGCCTCACTTGTGACAGTGGTGGGGTCGAGAGCAGGGCCTCCCCAGATGATCTCAGACTCCGGGGTGGGATGTAGAGGGAGATACATTCGGACAGATACACTGGACCAGAACCGAACAGGGTTTTGTAGGTCAAAACCAGCACCTTGAATTGTGCTCGGAACTGAACCGGCAGCCAGTGGAGCTGACACTGCAGTGGGGTGGTGTGCTCCCTGTATGTCGCTCCGGTGAGCAGTCTGGCTGCCGCTCGTTGACTAGTTGAAGTTTCCGAACAGTCTTCAAGGGCAACCCCACGTATGGCGCGTTGCAGTAGTCTATTTGGGATGTAACAAGAGCATGGACCACCGTGGCCAGATCAGACTTCCCATTCAAGTAACATAACAGGAAGATCTGCTTTTCTGCTGGCAAGTACTGTGAGCATTTAGTGAATCATGTGGGATTGTTAGTGTTCTAGGTGTCTAGGCCACATCAGACAGGTAACAATAGGAGACTCGGTATTATCTAACATTTTTGTTTATCCCATGTTCTGCTGGCCCATTTATGTCGGATAAGTGAGACTCTACTGTACTGCCTCCATGCAAAATCCAGGGGAGCTATAAGTGACCAGAAATCACTTCTATTTTAATTTATTGGACTTTGGGCAAGATTTTAAACAACCCCCTCCCCTCCTTTTAAGAGTGCAAGAGCTATGAGGAGTAAATAATCACAAACTGGCACATCTGAGGACATTTTACCATGGTTTAGACTATTTTCTTGCTTTTTAAAAATGACCTTGGACAGCCCAAGATTTATGGGAAGGGGTTTATCTCGGAGGCCTGCAGCCTCACATGGCCCATGTGTCTCACTTGCCCCCTTCTGCTTTGAATAGAGAGTGTTTATTTATTTTATAACCTACCTTTCTCCAAACACATGATTTGAGATGCCACACAACTACATTTATGAATACTGACCATGAATAGTGTAAATGTGTATGTTAGTATGAAAAGAGCTTTATGTGTCAGAAAGTGAAAGTAGAATAGATGCAGGAAAGTTGCTAAATACATAATACATTCAGATAAGGGCATACGCATGTGAGAGCCACATTCAATATGCTGAGATAAAAAGACACTATTATTCATTAGATTTTTCCTGCTAATAGTGGAAGTGGAAAGTGCAGACACAATGTTTCTTTGTGCCATGTCTTTCCACTGGGCGTTACGATTGCATTACATGCTGTTTCACATTGTTTCTTTCAGTTGTATATCATATATTTCACACTGTGATCATGCCTCGTGCATTGTTCATTGAAGCTGTCCATTGTATATTCTGCATTGTCAAATGGAACTTAGGCAATGACATGCAATATCTCTATTGGAATCATAGAACAGAATAATAGAGTTGGAAGAGACCACATGGGCCAACCCCCATCTAGTCCAACCCCCTGCCAAGCAGGAAAAGCACAATCAAAGTACCCTTGACAGATGGCCATCCAGCCTCTGTTTGAAAGATTCCAAGGAAGGAGCTTCCACCACACTCGGAGGCAGAAAGTTCCACTGTTGAACAGCTCTTCTTACGGTCAGGAAGTTCTACCTAATGTTCAGGTGGAATCTCCTTTCTTGTAATTTGAACCCATTGCTCTGAGTTCAATTTACAGGAAAGGAGATTCCACCTGAACATTAGGAAGAACTTCCTATTAGGTATTGGGTTTGTGTAGGGCTTGCATAGTTTATCTCCATGTGTGGACTGCATTTGTGGATGCTGGCTTGCAAAATGTTGTGGATCTATACAGATCTCCACTGAAAAACAACTTGTACTTCTCTACCAACAAATCTGAGTTCTACATGACACAAAGAGCAGCACAAAATGGGTCCATGTTGTTTTTATGTTTGACTTGAATAAGGATTCTGCTTGCCCTTAGCAATGTTCTCTGCTCTTGCTGAGGTCTGTCATGTCCCTGGCTAGGAAAGGCCACTAAAGGTCATCATCCTGTATAAGAAGTTGTTTTGAGCTTGCAATGCCACTGGAAATTCTGTCTTCCCAGTGCCGGTTTCTGGTGTTGCTACCGGAAGACGGCCCAGTGTGGTGAAACTATGTGACCTTTCGCTCCCAATTCTGGCAAACGTATTACTTGCTGACCTTTGGACAAAATAAGATTGGGTTTCAGACTAGCACAACATTTTAGACCACAGTTAAGGTTTTGACAAAGCTGCATGTTTGTTTTTACTGGAAGAAGGTTTACAACCTCAGGTTTTTCTGTCTGAGACCTATATAATCCTGCATCTTGCTCTAAGATTATTTTTCCCACCATACCTTTTGGAGCACCAATTTTGGACCAAACATTCACAATAGAAATAAAAAGTAGCAACATAATGGCTGAAAAAACCCAAACACAATTTAACATTATAATGAGAAGTTTGTTTTCTGTGTCAGGAGTGACTTGAGAAACTGCAAGTCACTTCTGATGTGAGAGAATTGGCCGTCTGCAAGGATGTTGCTCAGGGGATGCCTGGCTGTTTTACCATCCTGTGGGAGCCTTCTCTCATGCCCCCGTATGAGAAGCTGGAGGTGACAGACAGGAGCTCACCCTGCTCCCTGGATTTGAACCGCCTACCTTTCGGTCAGCAGTCCTACTAGCACAAGGATTTTACCTATTGTGCCACTGGGGTCTCCTCTATCATTATATTATATGGATTAACATAGGTGGGTCTAAGGCTCATATATTTCCCAGTCCCTCTTCTTTTCTGTCATACTTGAAAGAAAAAAGTGTGTTTTTTTACATTTTCAATTTTGATTGAATTAATAAGGAGATAGCATTTGGGTAAAATTTTCACATCTTTGTGTAATGTCTTCCTTTCCTACTTCCAACAGACCTCACTACCGCTGAGGATGCTTGCCATAGATGCAGGCGAAACGTCAGGAGAAAAATTGCCTCCAGAACATGGCCATATAGCCCGGAAAAACCTACAACAACCCAGTGATTCCGGCCATGAAAGCCTTCAACAATTCAATGTCTTCCTTGTTAATAAGAGGAAAAAGTCCTTGGTAAGGAAAAGCAAGCTTTCTATTGTAGAAAATGTGCATGTATGTTAAGAAAAAGAAGGACCAGGATTCAGAAATAATTCAAGATCAATTGGAAATGACATCAACCTGGGGGGGATTGGCTGGCTTTCCATGTTTTTGTGGAAGAGCAATTCCCCACATTTCTTACCATTGGCTATGCTGGCTACTAGGTCTGCTGGGAACTGATGTCCAACAATTGGAGGGGGGCTACCCAATTCCTACCGTGAACTAAATCCACTTTGTTACTCTCAACTAGAATAGAACCATTGAACCAAGAGTTGATAAGTCAAGTTTTGGTAAGTCAAAACCTACTGATTTAAGTTCCATGGATTCACATGCTTGCCAACTTCTCACAAATGGAAATTGGTATATGTATAGCCACAGAATATGTTCAAAATGGCAAAAGTTATTTGTGAAGAAGAAGACACAAGCTACAAGAGGTTACTCCCTTTTGCTTTTGCCCAGCTGGTAAAAGATTCCACATCCTCCTCTCCACTCCTCCTGCTGAGTACAAACCATTTTGGCACTTTGAACTCAGTTTGTAGCAATCTGAGTTAGACATGGAAAAGCCCTCACCTGAAGATCATAACACTCAGACAGGCTCCTATGGTAGGGACACAGGCTTTCAAACACTCTGGCCTGAAGTCATATAAGACTTCATAATGTGAAGACTAGCACTCTTGCTCAGCAAATTTGTAGCTATGGAAGGGTGCAGGAAAAAAATGGATAGTTGCCCTCCCAGGGAACCCTCTGACCTGTGGAGAGGTCAAATCTTTTGCATGGGAGAGACATGCCCTCATCCCTTCCCTGTGGTGCAATGGGTTATACCCTTGTGATGGCAGGACTGAAGACCAACAGGTTGGAGGTTCGTATCTGGAGAGAGCGCGTAAGAGCTCCCTCTGTCAGCTCCACATGAGGGGACATGAGAGAAGCCTTCCACAACCTGGAAAAACATCATACATCTGGGCGTCCTTGAGCAACGTCCTTGCAGATGGCCAATTCTTGCAGTTTCTTAAGTCGCTCCTGACACACACAAAAAACCTATACCTTGGTTGTTCAATTGCTCTTGCATACCTTTTTTGAGTCTATGATTATATGAATCAACTTATAAGGTGGGGGCGGGTGCTGCCCTGTACCCAAGTAGGATGCTTTAGCTCAGCTTCTAGATGTGATTTTTCCACCTCCCTTTTCTTATCCTATTGTCCCCAAATACAGATCTGTATCCTGCATCTCCATAGTATTCTCACAATTCTTGAGGTCTTTCCAATCCCTTGTAGCACACTACTGAGCAAAGGCAGAACTTGTCAAGCTGGTTTTTCTCCACTAGTCCCGCCAGAAGGTTTTACCAGACTGAGATCTAATCTCAGATCTGTTTACTTGTACTCTTTTTCTTCTCCTCAAACAGCAAGCCGATATAGAAAATCAGCAAAGCAAACCTAGATTGTTTCCAATTTCCCTCCAATCCACCCATGCAGTTTGTGATACTAAACGTCAGAATATTCTTTTAATGTGATGTCTCTATGGAATCTCAGGCATTGCAGGTTAGTGAGGCACCAATACTTTTGACAGAGAAAGCTAGAGACCTTGTAAAACTACATCTCCCATTATTCCAGGGCACTGAGACAGTTAAGGTGGTGTCAAATGCAGTCCTACTACAGCGTGAATGCACCCTGAATCAACTCACATGTAGTGCTATCTCTCTCTTTTCCTACAACTCTCCATTTTTCTCAGTATTTTTTTCAAGGAGCCAGATCATCTCATGACGATTCAGATTATGAAATCAGAATTTAACCATTTCATGGACCAGGTTGTGACGCAGCTAGTTAGTAGTCAGCTGCATTAAATCACTACTGACCAAGAGGTCATGAGTTTGAAGCCAGCCAGGGTTGGAATGAGCTCCCAACCATTAATAGTCTAGCTTGCTGTTGACCTATGCAGCCCAAAAGACAGCTGCATTTGTCAAGTAGGAAATTTAAATACCGCTTTATGCAGGGAGGCTAATTTAGCTTACGACACCAAAAACCTTCCAGCAGCGTGCGTAAGAATGAGGAAGTACTCCATCAAAGGACCCTGTGTCACAAGTGGACGGTGAAGTGGCAGCTCCCCCGTGGCCAGAATCGTGCATACCCTCATGAAGCCAGAAAAAGCTGGAATGTTACATTGCCTCTGTGTCTGTCTATATATGTTGTGTGTCTAAGTGGCATTGAATGTTTGCCATGCATTGTAATCCGCCCTGAGTCCCCTGAGGGATGAGAAGGCCAGAATATAAATACTGTAAATAAATAAATAATTTCCAAACCTACCCAAATAAATTAACACATGTGAATTAAATGTCAATCCCTATTCTTTTTGGTGATGCATTCCTTTTTCTGCCTCCCTTTTGCCATGTGTAACTGCCATCAAACCTCTGGAACTCTGGATCTGCATATTTTAGCAAGTGTGAACACAGCACCAAAATGCTGTGCTGACTGGGGGGAGATGGGAAGTATAATCTAAAACACCGGGAGGGCTCCAGATTGGTCACAGCTGGTGCTGCAGTAACCCACTGTTTCTCCTTGCCTTAAAGTGGTTTTCTGGAATGAATTCAGTCAATACCTTTAAAAGCAGCTGGTACTTGGTTATCCTCTGAACTGGCTTCAAGAGATAAGCATCAAGGGAAAGTTTATGGTCCAGTTTCCTCTGACATTCCTGGAAGTGGAGAAGAAAAGGAAAGTGAAAATGAACATAGTAGGCAGGAACACTAAGTACAGAATTACAGCTGTATAACCCGTTGCTTTTAGAATAGCCCTTCCGGTTTAAAAACATGGATATCCTCTGGCAACTTTAAAAAAAATTGTTTAAATTATAATTCAAAATGTGTTTGCTCAGATTTGAGGTGTAAGATTTACAATATGCTATTATTGAATCTTGTGAAAGACAGATCACAATCACGCTCTGAAAAATGAATCCATATAATATAAATTCAACTGAAATTCATTTATGCTTCATATACACCTTACACACCAAGGACTTTATTGCATGAAGGTGGCAAACCAATCTCGAAATAGGACTACTATGTTATCCCTGCTGGCACTGAAGTGACATCAGGAGGCAGGATTGTCCTCCTCTCCCTTACTCCACTTTGCAGTAATTAAATGATTTAAAGGTATATTTTAACCTGACCTTTGCTATACTTGTAAAGTTGCATTAAAAATAATTTTAAAAAACATTATGGAGCAGAAATCCAGGAAAGCAGGGTTATGATCCTAACCAGAAGTTGGGCCGCAGGACCGTGGATCAGTGTATTGTTGGATTGCTGTGAGTTTTCCAAGCTGCATGGCCATGTTCCAGAAGCATTCTCTCCTGACGTTTCACCCACATCTATGGCAGGCATCGTCAAAGGTGGTAAGGTCTATTGGAAACTAGGCAAGTGGGGTTTATGTGTCTGTGGAATGTCCAGAGTGGGAGAAAGAACTCTTGTCTCTTTGAGGCAAGTGTGAATGTTGCAAACTGGTCAGCTTGATTAGCATTGAATAGCCTTGCAGCTGATTGTCTCAGTTGCATGTCAATGGAGAAGTGTGATAACAAGAGTTATCATCCTGGTGAGTTGCTATTAGGCTTGGGCGGTTTCGTTCATTAATTTCGTAATTCGTTATTAATTCGTATTTAAATTAGCTTTCGATCCAATATTGAGCCATGCAGGAATAGTGCGAGGAGTAATTAAGATTCGAAACAATTTTTTCAATTTATTTCGTAATTATTTCGAAATTATTTCGTAATTATTTTGAAATTATTTCGTAATTATTTCGTAATTATTTTGTAATTATTTCGTAATTATTTTCGCATGTCTGGTGCAAGTTTTATAGTTGTTGTTTGTTTTATCACACCAACAGTCAACAACAGAGGGAGAGGGAAGCTTCAGAAGTTCCTCCTGTCCCATTTGGAGGATTTTTTAGCATATTGCGCAATCTCGTCCGCCATTAACGAATCGATTCGTAATTTTACGAAATTTCATAAATTTCGAAATTTTTTAAAGGAAAATTTTCGGAATTATTAAAAAAAACGAAACGCAAGGGCCCCCTAAAAACAAAACGAGTTTAGAACCAAATTTTTCCATGGTTACCCAAGCCTAGTTGCTATCCATGATTACGTGAATGCCGTGGGATTGTGGCATAAAGTGTGATGAAGTCCATAAACTGAATTTGATGCACAATATATTAATATTATTGTGCATGAAACAAAGTTTGCGTACACCGAATCATCAGAAAGCAAAGGTGGTACTGTCTCAGCCACCCATGTCAATGATTGTGGAATAGTTGGAATTCTGAATAATGAATGCTCAGCTCATAACAGGTTGTTTGCTGTGATTTACATATGAAGCCACTGAGCTGTTGAATTTGCTGACCGAAAGGTTGGCGGATTGAATCCGGGGAGCGGAGTGAGCTCCCACTGTTAGGCCCAGCTTCTGCCAACCTAGCAGTTCAAAAACATGCAAATGTGAGAACATCAATAGGTACCTTTTCTGTGAGAAGGTAACAGTGCTCCATGCAGTCATGCTGGCCACATGACCTTGGAAGTGTCTACGAACAACACTGGCTCTTCGGCTTAGAAATAGTCTCAGGGGAAACCTTTCCTTACATATGAAACATTATGATAGACTCAGCCACTTCAGTATTTTATTTTCCTATTTACAGTGTGTTTCTGTGTGTGTGTGGGGGGGGGGGGGAGGAGTTAAGCACAAAGAAGCAGTAATACATGGTATGTGTTGGTTTATGCAGTATATAGAGTCCCAGCTACTACCTCCTTCTGCCATATTTCTGAAGTGAGGCAGATATGTCATGCTGAAAAATAGAAGTAATGACTTGTGTTTGTTTGCCTCAATACTGAAGTGTCTAATGTTTCAGAAATAGTCAGAACAGCTTCCCAATTAGCTTCTTCCAGAGTTCCATGCCATTTGTCTCAAGATCAGTTAAGTTTTCTGCTTGAGTGAGCTGTTTTGCATTTTATGGCAGAAAAACACATTGTGAGAGTTCATTGTCAGGACTGTGGGAACGCAGAGAGGAGTCCTGCAGCCTATCTTAAGGAACATGACTTAAACGATACCCCCTGGAAGGGAATGTGCTTTATCAAGTGTGTGACTGGGGTTAAGATATTGTCCCCACATTTCCAACATTGTAGGGAATGAGACCACGAAAATAATTAACATCTAAAATGATTGTGTTTGCTGTGTTCTCATTCCCTTGGTCACTCTGCCTGCTCCTTTTCTTCTTGTATTCCCAAGAACAAAAATGAAATTTTAATTTAACGACAAAGTTAGAAATTAGGAGGCTGAATTTTTATTTGGAAGGGCAATATTATTATTATTATTATTATTAACTTTATTTGTACCCCGCTAGCATCTCCCGAAGGACTCGATGCGGCTTACACAGGCCGAAGCCTCAAAACACAATACAATAAAAACATAACACAACAATAGAAACAAAGCAAATCAAATAAGCAAAGTAACCACAATGACAAAACATCAAGACACTATTAAAAACTGGTTCGGCCAGCGCAGTGGGGTACAGGGTTAAAAGTGCTGAGATGGCAGGAGGAACGTAGGATTAAAGTGCGGTGTGCAGCCACATTAGTTGTGCCAAAGTGCATCTAGGACTTGGGATGGGGATTCCTAATCTGCGAAGGCACATCGGAACAGCCAAGTTTTTAGGTTCCTTTTGAAAACTGCTAGAGTAGGGGCCTGACGGAGCTCTTTTGGAAGGGCATTCCAAAGTCGGGGGGCCGCCACAGAGAAGGCCCTGTCCCGCGTCCCCACCAAGCGCGCTTGCGACGTAGGTGGGATCACGAGCAGGGCCTCCCCAGATGACCGGAGCGAGCGTGTGGGTTCGTAGATGGAGATGCGGTCACGCAGGTAGGGTGGTCCCAAACCGTTCAGGGCTTTGTAGGTGAGCACCTGCACCTTGAATTGGGCTCGGAAAATGAATGGCAGCCAGTGGAGCTCCTTAAACAGAGGGGTAGACCTCTCTTGATAATGAGCTCCAGTTAGCATCCTGGCTGCTGCCCGCTGGACCAATTGCAGTTTCCGAGCCGTCTTCAAGGGCAGCCCCACGTAGAGCGCATTGCAGTAATCCATTCTAGAGGTGACCAAGGCATGGACCACCCCGGCCAGATCAGCCTTCACGAGGTACGGTCGCAGCTGGCGCACAAGTCTCAGTTGTGCAAAGGCCCTCCCGGATGCCGCCGACACCTGAGCCTCAAGTGTAAGCGAAGAATCCAAGAGGACACCCAAACTGCGGACCTGTGGCTTCAGGGGGAGTGTAACCCCGTCCAACACAGGTTGCCACCCTATACCCCGATCCGGTTTACGATCGACCAGGAGGACCTCTGTCTTGTCGGGATTGATCTTCAGCTTGTTCTTCCTCATCCAGATCGACACAGCGGCCAGGGACTCGTCCAGCACCCGAGAAGGAAAAGTATTTAATTGATCTTACTAGTGTGAGAGCTGGACCATAGGGAAGGCTGAGGAAGGAAGATAGATGCTTTTGAACTGTGGTGTTGGAGGAAAGTGCTGAGAGTGCCTTGGACTGCGAGAAGATCCAACCAGTCCATACTTCAGGAAATAAAGCCCGACTGCTCATTGGAGGGAAGGATACTAGAGACAAAGTTGAAGTACTTTGGCCACATCATGAGGAGACAGGAAAGCCTAGAGAAGACAATTATGCTGGGGAAAGTGGAAGAAAAAAGGAAGAGGGGCCGACCAAGGGCAAGATGGATGGATGGCATCCTTGAAGTGACTGGACTGACCTTGAAGGAGCTGGGGGTGGTGACGGCCGACAGGGAGCTCTGGCGTGGGCTGGTCCATGAGGTCACGAAGAGTCACAGACGACTGAACGAATGAACAACAACAACAAAGTGTTGAAATCAAGGGCAGAAGAAACAGGCCTGAAGGAAAATCAACATGGAGTTCTTACAAGGCATGATATGGGTCGGATTTGGCAGTCGAAGCGAGGAGGCAGCAAGGCATAGCTGAACAACAATGGACAATAATGTGTATGACCGAGCATGTAAGGATTGTGCAGGAGGTCCCCCATAAGTCATGTGGTCTGGAATGTGAATGTCCTGAACTTGAAAAGAACAAGGACTTGAAAGGGACAGAACAGTGTGATTATTAAAAAGAAAAATAGATCTTGGCCTATGAATGCAGGGGAGCCCAAGAACATGCATGCTTCCTGATCCGCAGCAACGGAGCGTCCGCATCTCCTTGGAAAAGACTGATCATCTTCGCTGGAGGAGGCCTGTGTGTGTGCGAGTATGTGTGAATGTGTGTGTGCACGAGAACTCTCCCTTGATGTGATTCTGATATGATTCTGTGATGATTGTATTTCAATGAATGTTACATGAATAGTGTTAAAACCACATTTGGTCTCTAAAGTGCCTTATTGGTCTAAACTGCCATACTACTCCTTGAACACTCTGCACAAAAGAACAGGAACCTCTTTGGGTTCATAACATTAACAGCTTATCATTATAGAATTTGTTTTGCATTTTATTCCAGGATGAAATATTCCAGTAGTATTCTAATTGGGGCCACAGTGGGCTAAACCTTTGTGCTGCTGAACTGCTGACCTAAAAGGTCAGCAGTTCGAAACCGCAGGACGAGGTGAGCTCCTGCTGTTAGCCCTAGCTCCTGTCAACCTAGCAGTTAAAAAGGTAAATTTGAGTAGATAAATAGGTACCGCTTTGGCGGGAAAAGGCAAAAGATGCTCCAAGTGGTCTTGCTGGCTACATGACCAGGAGGCAACAACGCAGGCTCCTTGCCTTGAAAATGGAGAAGAACGTCACCGCCAGAGCCAGAGCTGAGCACCGCCTCCAGTAGCCAGAAATGAAAAAGGAGAAGCCTTTGCCTTGTCTGTGTTTGTGTGTCTCATTGTATGTGACGTAAGGCATTGAATGTTTGCCTATGTCTGCTGTAAATGCTGTAATCCATTCTGAGTCCCCTAGGGGAGAAGGGTGGAATATAAATAAAGTGCATTATTATTATTATTATTATTATTATTATTATTATTATTATTATTGAACTGTTGTGAAATTACAAGACTCTTCTTTTAAGTATTAATTTTAATATGCTTTTATCTTATTATTTTAGTTATTTTTATTCAGGTTCAAGTGGTGTAGTGGGATGAGCGTTGGATTACCAGACATCTGGTGACCAGGGTTTGAATCCATGTTCAGCCATGGAAACCTATTGACTCTGAACATGTCACAGTCTCTCAGTCTCAAAGAAAGGCAATGGCAAATCTTCACAGAACATATCTTGCCAAGAAAATCCTAGCATAGGTTCACCTTAGGATTCAAATAAGTTGGAAATGAGTTGAAGGCACAGAACAACAAAATTATAAAAATTGATATCACATTGTACCCTAAGATTCCTGTATATAAAATGAGAGATTAACTAATTGTTAATTAATAGAGGTAGTTCTTCACATATCTCATACGCTGCGATATTCACTATCACAACTGGGCAACACTTTGGATTACTTCAAAGGAATATTAGACAGCATAAGAGAATAAGGTTATGAATGTCTACAACTCAAGAGGTCCATTTTTGCAGTCGGCCACCTGCATCCACAGATTCTATATGCACTGATTCAATCATCTATGGCTTGAAAGCAGTAAAAATAATTCCTAAAAGCAAAGTTTGGTTTTATCATTTTACAAAAAGGGGAACTATTTTACTATGTCATTGTAGAGAATAGGACTTGAGCACCCATGGGATTTAGTATCTACTGGGTTTCCTGAAAGCAAACCCAGCAGATACCAAGGGCCACTGTGTGTCCAGTATCATGGACTATATACCTCTGGACAGTCACCAGTTGCTGGGGAACATGGACAGGGAATCGCTTTTGCACCCATGATTTGCTTGCAGGCTTCCTAGAGGCATCTGTTTGGCCTCTGTAGGGACAGAATGCTGGACTAAATAGGCCTTTGGTTTGATGCAACACAGCTTTTCTTACGGTTTTCAAAAACAACTCAATGGGAAAGATAATGTGGTATGAAGAGAAAGAAAATTGTGCTCTGACACATAGATATTTTGCCTGAAGAACAGACAAGCATCCCGAGCTCTGAAGATCACCTGGGAAGGAATCCCACTGGAGCATTGCAGCACACCCAAATACCTGGGAGTCACTCTGGACCGTGCTCTTACCTACAAGAAGCACTGCCTGAACATCAAGCAAAAAGTGGGTGATAGAAACAATATCATACGAAAGCTGACTGGCACAACCTGGGGATCACAACCAGATACAGTGAAGACATCTGCCCTTGCGCTGTGCTACTCTGCTGCTGAGTATGCATGCCCAGTGTGGAACACATCTCACCACACTAAAACAGTGGATGTGGCTCTTAATGAGACATGCCGCATTATCACAGGGTGCCTGCGCCCTACACCCCTGGAGAAATTACACTGCTTAGCCGGTATTGCACCACCTGACATCCGCCGGGAAGTAGCAGCCAATAGTGAAAGGGCCAAGGCAGAGACATCTCCAGCTCATCCCCTGTTTGGGTATCAGCCAGCACGTCAACGACTTAAATCTAGAAATAGTTTTCTAAGATCTACAGAGACACTCGCTGGAACACCTCAGCAAGCTAGAGTCCAAAAGTGGCAGGCTCAAACCCAGAACCTCAACCAATGGCTGATACCAAATGAGAGACTCCCCCCTGGGCACACAGAGGACTGGGCGACTTGGAAGGCGCTGAACAGACTGCGCTCTGGCACCACGAGATGCAGAGCCAACCTTCAGAAATGGGGCTACAAAGTGGAATCCTCGACATGCGAGTGTGGAGAAGAGCAAACCACTGACCACTTGCTGCAATGCAACCTGAGCCCTGCTACATGCACAATGGAGGACCTTGCAGCAACACCAGAAGCACTCCAAGTGGCCAGATACTGGTCAAAGGACATTTAATCAACTACCAAACTCACAAATTTTGTATTTTTCTGTTTGTTTGCTTTGTTCCTTTAGAAATGTAATATAATCGACTGGTTGCCCTGACACGATAAATAAATAAATAAATAAATAAATAAATAAATAAATAAATAAATAGGTATTTTGCAGTTCCCAAATTTCTTCTGACATTTGGGAAGCTTTGTGCAGCAAAAGATTTTCCTAAGGAAGAATAGCATAGGTTTCTTGAGGGGAAAAGGCATACATGATATAGGAAGGTTGGATTAATTCAAACATTCAGTTACTTAATTCCTTTGATGGGTCCACAAACACATCAAGCTGATTCAAGAAGCGGACATGCTACATTAATCAGGGTAAGATGAGATACTCTTCAGGAGCATTCAGTACCTTCAGCTATTTAGGACCCACCTGAAAGAAAAGGCTATCTCCACACTGCCTCCAAAGGGCTTCTGACCGTGGCTTGTTTTGGCAATATTTTTCATATATTTGGAGATCTTCCTTCTGCAACATAAAGGAAATAAATAATTTTAAAAAGTCAAAATACAGTGTCAGTAAGTTCTGAAGGAAACATGGTAAAATGGAGTATGGGTTGTTGTAGGTCCAGGTAGGGCTGTTGTAGGTAGGGCTATATGGCCATGTGCTAGAGGTATTTTCTCCTGACGTTTCGCCTACAACTATGGCAAGCATCCTCAGAGGTAGTGAGGTCTGTTGGAACTAGGAAAATGGGTTTATATATCTGTGGAATGACCAGGGTGGGACAAAGGACTCTTGTCTGTTGGAGCTAGGTGTGAATGTTTCAACAGACCCCCTTGATTAGCATTTGATGGCCTGGCAGTGCCTGGGGCAATCTTTTGTTGAGAGGTGATTAGATGTCCTTGATTGTTTCCTCTGTTTTGCTGTGCTGTTGTAATTTTAGAGTTTTTAAATACTGGTAGCCAGATTTTGTTCATTTTCATGGTTTCCTCCTTTCTGTTGAAATTGTCCACATGCTTGTGGATTTCAATGGCTTCTCTGTGTAGTCTGACATGGTGGTTGTTGGTGTGGTCCAGCATTTCTGTGTTCTCAAATAATATGCTGTGTCCAGGTTGGTTCATCAGGTGCTCTGCTATGGCTGACTTCTCTGGTTGAAGTAGTCTGCAGTGCCTTTCATGTTCCTTGGAGTATGTAGCACAATGAGACAATTCAGAGGTGGCTTCCAAAGAAAATCGGGATCCATCCCAAAGAACATACTGTACATTGTCTCTCCTTTGCCTTGGGCAAACCCTGTTCTCCTTCCATAACTACAATCAGACAGTCTCCTCTTAATCATAACTAAGGATTTCAAGATTTTCTGGATATCCAGGGGCGCTCCCTTCAAATCACGGTTTCAGAGCTTATTTACAGATACATACATAGATAGGGAGACAGAGAGAACTACAGACTATGATTCTGAACCGGTGGAACTAGTTTACATGAATGTTTTAATAACTGATTTTAACTGTTGTTTTAACTGTACCTGTTTTATAATTTATGTATTGGCATCAAATAGTTGCTTGTTGTGAAGCCGTCCTGAGTCCCCCTTCGTGGGTGAGAAGGATGGGATACAAATGTGTGAAATAAATCTATATAAATAAAAATGTAATGTTCGTTTGTGGGATTAACAGAACTCAAAAACCACTGGACGAATTGACACCAAATTTGGACACAAGACACCTAACAACCCAATGTATGTCCTTCACTCAAAAAAATTGATTTTGTCATTTGGGAGTTGTAGTTGCTGGGATCTACAATCACCTACAATCAAAGAGCATTCTAAACCCCACAAACGAACCAAACGTGGCAAACAGGACTCCCATGACCAACAGAAAACACTAGAAGGGTTTGGTGGGCAGTGTCCTTTGGTTCTGGAGTTGTAGTTCACCTACATTCAGAGATCACTGTGGACTCAAACAATGATGGATCTGGACCAAACTCTACACGAATACTCAATATGCCCAAATGTGAACACTGGTGAAGTTTGGGGAAAATAGAATCTTGACATGTGGGAGTTGTAGTTGCTGGGATTTATAGTTTACCTACAATCACAGAGTATTCTGAACCCCATCAACGACAGAATTGGGCCAAACCTCCCACACAGAACCCCCTTGTGGGCCACAGCAACGTTTGGCAGGGGACGGCTAGTAAATAAATAAATAACATTTAAGTAAAAACAATACACATCTAATGAAATTAACACAACTAAACCCCAACTACGAAAGTACTTCCACCTTCTTAACTCATGGTTGTAATTATCAAGTTAATAAACTTTGACAATGCAATATCTTAATTGCACTCCTACCAGAAGCATATCTCTATTATCCCTAGAAACCGAAGAGTGCTAGCTCTTCGGGGTTGTGGTGGAGCAATGCCTCAAACCAGTGAGCTGCTGAACTTGCTGACCAGAAGGTTGGTGGTTCAAATCTGTGGGACAGGGTGAGCTCCTGCTGTTAGCCCCAGCTCCTGCCAGCCTAGCAGTTCGAAAATATGTGAATAGATCAATAGGAACCACTGTCAGAATGTTTACATTATATCATTTCTTAAGTAAGTGTAAGGATCAGGGCCAACAAGTATTAAGAGTCAAACAATCTGGCTAGCACTGAGTAATCAACAGCCAGGGTGGAGTAATTATAAGTAATTATAAGTGTACTAATGATGGTGCTGAGAGGATAGAGTTGTTGTGTGTTGTTGAAGAGGAAGCTGCAAAGAGACTGAAAGATTGGTGAATAAAACCAGAGCGAGCCTATCGCCAAGAAGAAGGTGTGAACTAACCGACGGTATCAGGAAGAAGGGCTGGAGAAGAGACAAGATCTTCTGCTACACATATTTATGTATAAACTTTTCTACTGACAAGACAAGTTGTATTTGTCTGCTCCAGAGGGGAAGTGCTTCCACTATAGAAAGGGACTGTTTTGTTGCTACACACAGAACCCCAAATTTTTTGCTGCAACAACTGCCTCGGTGGGAAGGTAAACAGTGCTCCATGCAGTCATACTGGCCATATGACCAGGAGGTGTCTACGGACGACGCAGTCTCTTAGAAATGGAGATGAGCACCACCCCCCAGAGCCGGAGATGAAAGGGGAAGCCTTTACCTTTATCTGTGTGTCTTGTGTTTCATTGTTTTGAGGCATTGAATGTTTGCTTTGTGTCTCTGTATATGCTGGAATCTGCCCTGAGTCCCCTCAGGGAGATAGGACGGAATACAAATAAAGTGTTATTATTTATTTATTTACTAGCTGTCCCCTGCCACGCATTGCTGTGGCCCAGTCTGGTGATCTGGAAAATAAAGTAGTGGTTTCTAATATATGTAATTTCTTTCTGCTTGTGGGCAGAATCACAAGCAACACTTTGTCAGTGTTGATGTGGAGAGTGTCTTCTCTGGAATATGCAACATATCATTGTCCTTCTTTAGGGGTCCCTTTCAAATCTATGATATTATACCTCTGTGTGTGTGAATCACTAATATCTGTATCTATGGATGGATGGCTCTTTGTCAGGAGGGCTTTGGTTAGATTTTCTTGTCCTGGTGAAGGTAGTTGGACTGGATGGCCTTAAGTAGCTTTCTCTTGGTCCTGGGAGTTCTGTGTGGGAAGTTTGCCCCAATTCTGTCGTTTGTGGGGTTCAGAATGCTCTTTGATCATAGGTGAACTATAAATCCCAGTAACTAAACCTCCCAAATGTTAAGGTCTATTTCCCCCAAACCCCATCTGTGTTCATATTTGGGCATATGGAATATTCATGCCAAGTTTGGTCCAGATCCATCATTGTCTGAGTCCACAGTGCTCACTGGATGTAGGTGAACTACAACTCCCAAACTCAAGGTCAGTGCCCACCAAACTCTTCTAGTGTTGTCTGTTGATCATGGGAGTCCTGTGTGCCACGTTTGGTTTAATTCCATCGTTGATGGAGTTCAGAATGCTCTTTGATTGTAGGTGAACTATAAATCCCAAGAACTACAACTCCCAAATGACAAAATCAATTTTTTTTAGTGAACAACATACATTGGGTTGTTAGGTGTCTTATGTCCAAATTTGGTGTCAATTGGCCCACTGGTTTTTGAGTTCTGTTAATCCCACAAACGAACATTACATTTTTATTTATATAGAATTATTTATTTGTATTTAAATAAATAAATAAATAAAATTATTATCCCCACAACTTTGCCTCAAAACTCAAGTCCCAATTCTTTTTAAGTTTAAGAAAGTTTTGTCCTTGATTGATCCTGTCAGTTTGTTCATCTTTGCCAAGTTATATATTTTCCGAATTGTATTGGTAGCATAGTGTCTTTTCATCATTGAGCTTATATAAATGTTTCGCAGCCATGATCATATACTGGATAATTCTTCCATGCTTCTTCTTTAACTGTTCATCCATCATACCCAATAATAGACTTCAGGTTTCATTTAAAATATCTGCCAATATCCTATGGTTCGAGTCCAAAACTTCTTTGCTTTATCTTCATGTCCCTAAGTTGTTATTGCATTGTTAACATTTGTTCACAGCATCTCAGAAAGCCTCTTGGGAGTGAACTATACATCACTTTATAACTATTTCCCTTCAAATTATAACTCAAAGTGAATTTTAAACTTTTCATCCACAATTTTCCACACTGGTCCAAATGCAGCTATCCGCCAATGTTTTGTGGCCACTTTCTCATGCATTCCTTAACCTGTTTTTCTTCCATTTCTAGCAGCATTTTAGCACTCAAAGGGTCATCCTCTGAACAAAGTTAAATTTCAAATTCTGATGCAGTTATTTCTAATCAAAACAAGTAGAATGTTTGCTGTTTCAACGGCTGCGTTGGAAAACTTACAGTAGAAAAATGCATGGTTATTTTAATTTTCTTTTTTAAAAATCAGTGTTATTGTGTTTGGCAGCAGATGGAGAAGTTTCTCAGTGCCAAAGTAAACACGGCCACCCGTGAAACATCTGGCTCAGGCGGAGAGAAGGACCCCTCGCCGAGGAGGAGCAAACAGCCAAATGTTTTGGGAAGGCAGCCATACAAATGGACTTCTGTCTGGAACGCTTTTCTCCCAGCTACTATCTCAAAAAAAAAAAAAAAAAACCCACAACTTTTCAGGAGCTGCTGTATTTCTTTCTGGCCAACATTCTGCTATGTTAGGGATAGCCCAAGAACCAAACAGCATCAGCAGTGTATCTGGAAACAACCTCTGAGGATGCCTGTCATAGATGCAGGCGAAACGTCAGGAGAGAATGCTTCTAGAACATGGTCATACAGCCCGAAAAACCTACAACAACCCAATGATTCCAGTGATGAAAGCCTTCGACAATACATTGAACACCTAATAATGGGTTAGAATCATAGAATCATGGAGCTAGAAGAGACCACAAGGGCCATCCAGTCCAACCCCTGCCATGCAGAAAAAGCACAATCAAAGCAACCCCAACAAATGGCCATCCAGACTCTGTTTAAAGTCTCCAAAGAAGAAACTTCCACCAACTCCAAGACAGTGAGTTCCACTGTTAAATAGTTCTTATGGTCAGGTAGTTCAGCGGAATCTCCTTTTCTGTAATTTGAGGCAGATAACATGGCAAAGGATACATTTACACTATAGAATTAATGCATTTTGACACCACTTTAACTGCCATGGCTCAGTGCTATAGAATCCCAGGAGCTGTAGTTTAGTGAGGTATCAGCAGTCTTTTGCAGAGAAGGTGAAAGGTTTCATAAAACTACAACTCCCAGAATTCTATAACACTGAGTCATGCCACTGAAGTGCTACCAAACTGCATTAATTATACAGTACAGATGCACCCTAAGATATGATTTAGCCCTCATCTGGAAACTTTATTTTGGTTGCTGTAGTTCACAAAAGTACCTTAACCCTTTTTCAAGTTCTTGCCTCAGTCTAGAATGTTTCAGTGCTTCAAATGTTTCAGTGCTTCAAAGATGAAGGACAGGAACAAATAGTTTGCTTCAGAACTGTTGAACAACTCTCATTGTCTTCAGGAGATCTATAGTATAATTGCTGGAGTTCTTGCTGATGAAACCCATGCATCGGTGTTTTAACCAGGCAGCAAACAAAGGTTAATGGACCGGTTAAAAAAAAACTGGTAACAGTTGATTTGTTTTAGGAATCTAAATAACTCATCATGTTCTTCCATGCCCGGAAAATAAAGAAGTAACCAAAGCAACAGGAAAATAAATCCAAGGAACTACATGCAATGCAAACTGGATCATGATGCAGGAGCACATTGACCTCACGCTAATTTTTCCACAGAATCCTTCAAAATAGTATTGTATGCAATCCTGAACTTTAAGAAGTTGGGTGAAGTCCTGAAAAAAGAAGAAATGTCATGGCTAGGCTATACTTCAAAACTGCTACACTATTTTTCCTTTAACAACATCAGACCAGGATTCAGGAATCAGATCTCTCACTAGGGGTGTGCATCTAGACTGTAGAATTAATGCAATGTGACACACTTTCACTGCCATGGCTCAGTGCTATGGAATCCTAGAAGATGTAGTTGGTAAGGCACCAGCCCTCTTTGGCAGAGAAAGGTAAAGACTTTGTAAAACAACAACTCTTTGGAGTCCTCCATAGCACTGAGCTATGGCAGTTAAAGCAATAGTGTAAGGTCCAGCCTAAGAAAAGCAAGCTGTTCCAGCTATGAAATCCTGGCTTGCAGCTGGGGCGTTTCCAGTCTGTATACATCTGTGCCAGCATCCTCAGGATGTTTCTCGCTTTAGTAAAGGAGCTTTCTCTTTGGTTTCCATGGGGGAAAAAGCAGCGTGAGTGTCTGCATTCTGCTGAATTAGCAAGAACGCGCTGGAACTATCTCACTTTAGTGGAACAACTAAACTCAATCATTTGCACTTTTAAAATTGTTATTGTCATCTCATTTGTGCTTACAGGTTTGCCATTTCAGATCACCAGTGTTTCCCTTCTTTGTGTTATGTGGCCTGATTCTCAGAAGTTTCCAGAGGAAAAGAGGAGGAGGGAGATGCCAGTTCCGTGTAGAGATAACATGAAACTCTACCATCATCTAGTTATCCAGGGGTGCATCGGCACTGTAGAACTACTGCAGATTGACACCAATTTAACTGTCACGGCTCAATACTATGCAATCATGGGAGCTGAGGTTTTGCAAGATATTGAGCATTCCTTGCCTCGCCAAACTACAGCTCCCATGATCCCATAGCACTGAGACTTGGCAGCTAAAGTGGTATCAAACAGCATTAATTCTGCAAGGTAGATGCACCCTTAGTGATTGTAACATTCCAAATCCACTAAACAGTGATACCTTTGGGTTGCTGTAAGTTTTCTGCACTATATGGCCATGTTTCAGAAGCATTCTCTCCTGAAGTTTCACTCACATCTATGGCAGGCATCACTCACATCTATGGCAGGGTGGGAAAAATAACTCTTGTCTGCTTGAGACAGGTGTGAATATTGCAATTGGCCACCTTGATTAGCACTGAATGGCTTGCAGCTTCAAAGCTTGACTGATTGCTGCCTGGGGGAATCCTTTGTTTGGAAGTGTTAGCTGGCCCTTATTGATCCTTGTCTGGAATTCTCCTGCTTTTTGAGTGTTGCTCTTTATTTACAGTCCTGATTTAAGAGTTTTTTAGAAATAATGGTACCCAGATTTTGTTCATTTTCATGTTCTCCTCCTTTTTGTTGAAATTGTCCACATGCTTGTGAACTTCAGTGGCTTTTCTGTGTCGCCTGACATGGTGCTTGTTAAGGGTGGTCCAGCATTTCTGTGTTCTCAAATAATATGCTGTGTCCAGGTTGGTTTATCAGTTGCTCTGCTATGGCTGACTTTTCAGGCTGAATTAGTCTGCAGTGGCTTTGAAGTTCCTTGATTCATCTTTGGGCACTGCGTTTGGTGACACCTTTATTAGGCCAACCAAAAATGCTTTAGAAGCTCCACTGGCCTCTTCATTAAGCAAAAGCATGAAGAGTTGTATAGGAGATGAAAAATATGACAGTGTTGGAGTCACAGGCCTACAATTTGTCAATACGTGTTGTTGCTGTTGTGGCTGTCGTCATTGTCATCAGTTAATATGGCACGGAGAGATATCCAGGGGAGCTTTGAAAGTTACATCATGCATTTTAGGTTGGCCCAATACAGGTATCACTGTTTTGTTGAATTTGAATGTTATTTTATTTTGCTATATGACCAACTGAATACATCTTCAGATACATGATTGACCAAACAAATACAATTCACTTACTCTTTTTAAAAAGCACCGACCAAGAAACTCTGGATTCTCAATGCAGTTTTCTAGCTCTTTGAGGAAGATTCTGCAATTCAGATAAAAGAAAAAAGGTGAAAAAAACAAGAAGAAAATTATTGTATTGTGCCTACAGTATAACACCTTTTGCGTCACATTTTGAAACCCCTTTTCTATTCCAAGACTGAGGGGGAAATGATCCATAGGTAGCTACTCAAACAGTACAACCATGCTGTGCTCTTGACAATGGCATCTGTAATATTTTGTTCTTGTGGGGGTTATTTTTGTAAAAGCCACAAGAGAGTGAGGCATGGAATTAAGTTGTGCTAAATGCTGTGCAAGACTTTACAACTGGTCTCGGAATGGTTTTTTCCCTATAGGTTTCAATTCCATGCTGGTGTTTCTCCACAACAGCTTCCTTCTGTGCCCTTATTATAGAATTCTTGCTATCATTATATTTTCAAAGGAAAAAGCAAGCTGTTGATAATATAAAAGCCTTCTGACCAAGGTGTAGGAAGGAACCCACATCCAAGAGCCATTTGCAAGAAGTACTTCTATTCTGTATACAGGCAGTCCTCTAGTTACAAACATCCAACTTATAAGCAACTTATAGTTACAAACAGGGATGAGGACACAGGAAGTCCTCACCCCTGTTTGGAAGGGAAATATACTCCCCCTTGGAAGGGAAATATACTCCTGAAAGAGTTATCACGGTGAAAAGGTGTTTCCATTGAGGCTTTCTCACCAATCTTTGTTTCCAAGCTAAATTTTCCAAAATCAAATTCTCAAAAGGACAGAAAGTGAGGTGAAATCTTCTGAACAGGGCGTGGACAGCAAAACAAACACAGCAGGGTGCTAACTCTTCCCTATGCCAAAAGTGATATACGTATGTGTGTTTATGTGTCTGTTACACTTAAAAATGTACCTGTTCATTACTGTTGTAGTACAGCCTGAGGCTGATGGGTTCACTGATGATTTAGTGAAATTTGTGGGATTTCCTGTGGAATTTCCTGGGGTGCAAAGTGATGAAGGTTCAAGTCAGGAAAACAATGGTTCTAGGAGAAACTGGACTGAGAAAGTGCAGGGCTTCAAGGTCAGTCAGAGGAGCCAGAAACTGCAACATTAGATAAGGAGTCAGGCAAAGAGTTAAGTGATGCAGAAGGCTCCCAGGGAAAAACACCTGGTGCTATGGACATCAACAAAAGTCTTCGGTTACAGATTAGAGCAGAAAATAGGCTATGCCAGTCAGAGCAATTACACGAGGAAGGTGGGGAGAAAATTTATGGGAAAAGAAATTACTTCATGGGTGCCTATTAATAAGCAAGTTGTTTACCTAAGGATTAGTTCACGCAATGTAGTGTTTGAGTAAGAAGCAAGGCCTGAGTTCTCTGCTTCTTGTTTCAAGTCAAGCCTTGGTTTTGGATTTAAGTATCCTGAAAGCTTTCTATGTTCTTGTTTTTGTATTCCTGCTCAGGTTTTACTAAGTATACCTTTTGCTCGTGGACTTACGCTGTACTTGAGACTTTTTGGCTATTCCTGGACTGTGTTACCTTGGTATCTGCAGGAGACATTGGGATTACTGTTTGGTTATCACATATTGCTAATCCTTTTTTGAATTATACATATTCTTTCTTTATTCCAGATTTTTCATACATTTTATGTGTTTTTACAATAAACTGTTTGCTTAAACTCTGGACTCTTGTGTGGTGCTGTGGTCATTGGTGTTTCCAGGCCTGAGGTGCAACAATTACATACAAGTTCAACTTAAAAACAAACCTACAGGACCTGTATTGTTTGTAACCTGGGGACTGCCTGTATTCACTTCTTAACATATATTAAATGGGGGAAATGAAGGGAGGAATCTAAATTTAGAATGTGTTCAAACTGTTTAGATGCATATAACTTGCAAATAATTTACCAAACTTGACAAATTTGTTCATATTCAAAATGGAAAGAGCTTGCATTATGCATCTACTCCACGATCTGAAACGGGAACTTTTGGTTTTAATCCTAAAGTAAAAGTTGCCTGACTAGGGCAAAAGAACCAGGATATGTAATGTATGGCTGCATACAGATATATGTTGTGTGACTTTTGAATTTAAATTTGTAGGGAACAGCAAAAAGATCACTCAACTTATTTGTATGTTGATCTATCCTGAATCTCTATGGATTCAACTAAACAGAACCAAACTAAAGCAGACGCCAGGGGCTAGTTGTACCTGTTTTTTGTCTAGAATCACTCTAAACTATGGTTTTAGACACAGTTTGGAATCATTACTATTTTTGGAAAACTATTCCTGGAAGGCTAAAAAAAACAATCAAAAGCATGTATGTTATTTTTTTCCCCCCCCCCCCCCAATATGAAATTGAAGAATGCCCAAGTTCTGGTTTCAGTTGAGATTGGGATATGGACAAGTGCTTGGATATCACTGTTTGCAATGTATTATCACATGTATATTAGAGGCTACAGATCAAAATTAATGGGTATCCTACATCTTCTCATAGTCTGATAGCACACTATGCCAGCAAACCTGTTGTGAAATTCGTAGATTTCTGAGAGATTTCCAAAAAGAACTTCCCTCCTGTTCAAAACTGCAGTTGGGATCAAGTGAATTAAATCAGGATTGTCCATTTCTGATGCATAGCCCTATTAAAGAAGAAGAAGAAAGCATATAGGGAGAATGGAAGATGGAAAATATGAGCTCCCCACCACCTCCACTTTTGGCCAATTGAAACAAAAACAGCAAACGTAAGAAACTAGTCTCCTGGGCCACTGATTCATGTAGTCCTTATTTTGGACTATCTTCAATTTAGTCAAATCTTGGGCAAAAATAAAGAAATTCTGCACCAAAGAAACCTAGATTCTGCAATATGAAACTCTGAATTCTACAACTAGTTGGAAGTGCAAGCAAATGTGCCTGATTTATTTCAGCTTACATTATTTATTATACTCCATCCAATCAATATTGGGATTGTTAGAAAATTAAGCATCACTTGTCCATAGTCAGTCAATAAATCACACCATTATATAGGATGGAAGCTCTAGTGTGGCATAGTGGTTTGAACATTGGACTGGGTGCATCTACACTGCAAAATTAATGCAGTTTGACACCACTTTAACCACCATTGCTCAGTGCTATGGAATCATAAGAGGCATAGTTTGGTGAGCACTGGTGATGTTATAATGTACAGACACCAATGATGTCATTAAGCATAATACATGAAGCATCAATCACAGTTGCACTGAATGTGCCGTTGTGGCAACCCTTGTGCTGCTGAACTGCTGACTTGAAGGTTGGCTGAACTACCAACCTGAGCTGAGGGTTGGCAGGTCGAATCCACAAGACCCTTCCACATAGCCCTATATCCTAGAATATCAAGGCAGAAAATCCCATATTATCTGAGTGTGGTCTCAGATAACCCAGTTCAAAAGAGATATTGTGGGATTTTCTGCCTTGATATTCTGGGTTGTGTGAAAGGGCCCTGGATGAGCTCCTGCCTGTCAGCTCTAGTTCCTGCCAACCTAGCAGCTCAAAAACATGCAAATGTGAGTAGATAAATAGGTACCGCTTCGGCGGGAAAAGCCAAAGAGATGCTCCAAGCAGTTTTGCTAGGCACACAGCCAGGAAGTGAAAGAAGAAACCTCTGCTTTTGTTTGTGAGTCTCAAAACAAAAATTGTGTATGATTGTAAAAGCCATTGAATTTTTGCCTAGGTATGTAAATGCTTTAATCTGCTCCGGGTCCCCTAGGAGAGAAGGATGGAATATAAATAAAGTGTATCTTCCCCTCTTATTGACCTTTTGGGTGTCTCAAAATGGCCACTGGAAAACATTAGAAGGCTTGGGTTTGCCCTTCATTTTCTACATACATAACTCAACTTACCTCTAATATACTTTGGAGCTCCTCTACATAGACCCGTTCTGTTTCTATCAATTCATTTATTATATGGCTAAAGGAGAGAGAGAGAGAGAGAGAGAGAGAGAGATTTAGTAGACTATGTTACAAAACATGTTTTACCTTTAATTAAAAAATCATGTAAATTGAAGACTTTTGCAGAGTATATTTGATATAAGATTGTCTGGACCTAGAAGGTCTTACAATTAGCAAGAGCTGGCATTTCTCCCTCTCTGCAGAATGACCCTTGACTTATCCACAGGTCATATCAAATTCCATAATTTTAGCCCTAACATGTGCCTGCGAATTATACACAATATTTACTTATATATAGCTATATACACTTTTGTTGTGATTGTCATTTTTATTACTAGTGCTATATTAAAATAGCACCCCCAGTGACATGGTGCTCCACAGGGTAATTGACCTCAGGGTACCTAAAAAAATCTATAAATTGAAAGATAGCAAGAGTTTTAGACAGTTTCTATTTTAGGATCTGCATGAGGAAACACTGTATTATTTCGTATGCACCATTTCAGTTGCAAATAATGGTTGGGCAGTTAAAAGGTTAGGCCAATGTGGATTTTCAAAACAGACTAGAAGCAGTAGTACAAAGCAATGTAGCACAAAGATGGACTTGATGGTATGAGCTACAAGATCATTTGTTACTTCAGATTTACACTCATTTCTACAGGAATATAAAGCTCACACTTTGCATATTGGTGAATATTTCATGTTCCTGCAGTGCTGATTTGGTGCAGAAAGAATGGGAGATGATATGATTATACTCTGGCTTTGCTCATTACAGGCTGAATCTCCCACATTTGATTTTAATCATGGTTTAACCATTCTTTCCTGCCCTACCACCAGTGATACAACCCACAAATCATAGTAATATTTGCAATATGCACAGGATGCAACCCAAAATACTGGATGCAATGCAGGGTCACCACAATATCCCAACTCATCCAATGTGTCAGAGTGTCCTGATTTTCTATCACTGGTAAATCACTGCCCCGTTTTTCTCCCTGCGTTTCACCTCTGGGGTTTGGTAGTGCCTTCTTAAGACATCCTTTAGCTCAAGTTCTCACTTGTCAGCATTTATTATTTCAAGTAAAGTGAAAATGCCTTGTTTCCCAATAATTCCTCAGCCACAGTCACACAAAGCCTCCAACTCAATATTCTATATCAAACAAACATATCTTAAGCTGATACATGTCGTCGTAATATATTCAGCCATATGTTCATTGCTGCCACACTTTTGATCTAATATGAATGATTCTGCTTTTTCAAAAAAAAATCTCAAGGTCTCTGTACTTTTGTAATGTAAATGATTCAATAAATAATAAATCAAAATATGTAAGTCTGAAACACTCACACCAGTCCTTGCCATGGGCTTACGATTCGCTCTGAGCTGCCACAACTGTCTCACAGCTGGAGATCAAATCACTGGGGGAATAATACATTTCTCTTCTTTTGTGCCCCTCCCAATATACATCTAAGGGCATGAAATTCCATCTTATGGCTTCCTTTACACACCTCTTCAAATCCCTGGCCTTCCTGTCCCTATAGAAAAGGCTGCTCAGTATGTTTGAGCTGCCTCTCATTTGTAACAAATGCAACCTAACATCCTCGCCATGTGCAGAGTAAAAGAGGCCATTGCCACACACACCATACCCTATCATCTGCATGCCTTATCGTAGAAAAAAAAGATTTCTTTTTGTCCCCTGACTGATATGAGGAACAACGAGGCAGTATTTTTGTCCTAAAGCTTCAGACCGTTTGGAAACTACACAGTTTTAGATGTAACTTTCCTAATAGGAAGGAAGTTGCACAGCATTCAAACTGGCAAAGGCAAAACTAGGCAAAAAATCACCCCCAAGTTTATTTTCCTGTCGTGTAACATTTGGTTTATGCAACATGCAAATCAGCAAAGATGGTACATGAAAGGATTGAGAGAATAGTTCCCCCCCCCCCCCAGCAAAGCTGCACATTTTCTCAAACTCCTGTCTAGTTTTAAACAAAACTATATACTGTAGTTTAATGCCAGAGGCAAAACAAATGTCCCTGCAAGTTGTGGCAACTTTCGGCATGACCATTTAATTCTCAGATGAATTTCTCAAGGGTTCAGAAACCTGAAATTCAACAATCCTCAGGAGACTGGCAAATTCCCCTTTCTAGTCCTATCTGGCTCAGCCCCTTGGGTCTCCATTTGCCAAAAGAAAAACGGAAGGGAATGCCAACTGTAGTCCCAGAGGTCTGGACTGTATGGGGAGCTTGCAAAAGTTACGCTGTTTCCTGCCTTCAGGCCATATGAGAATGCCCAAAGGTCAGAAGGATAGAGACACCCCGATATGTGAAGATTTCAGGAATGGAGCTAGGAGACAACCTGCCTTTCCCAACCTCTTAGTTCAAGACTTGAATGTGTCAAAAGTGCTTAGGAAATTAAATATTCTATTTATTATTATTATTATTATCATTATATTTTAAACTATGCTGGTTCACATATACCACTTTTGAAGCTAATAATGGTCACTACATGTGGTATCAGCCACAGCTAATATGCCTTTGGTGTGCTGCCTTCCTTCCTTCTCCAAACAAGTCTTCTGTATTGAGATCCTGACATGGAATTGTTTGGAAAGAGGAGGGCTCTCTAATAGGCCCTGGTTTTCTTGGTCCAGACTGGGGACTCTACAATGAAATGCTCTTAGTCTGATGGAAAGGAGAGATATAGATACCTTTTCTGACTATTGGTTCATTTCTAGGCTGGCTTAGGTTCGGACTGTCTGGAAAGCTATATTCCCCCACTTGAGGCTATCCAAGTTTGATGACCTGCGGAGGGAGGTTTTCTCATAAACCTGAAGCCCTCATGGGCTTTTCCAATGAAGACATGAGTTCCTAAGTGATGGAGCTCTATTCCAAAGGAAACTCAGGTAATTTACTTCTTTGCTCTCTTTCTGCTGGTAGGCAAAGACCTGCTGATTTAAATAGTACTTCAACTTTTAGTTGGATGTAGCAGAATGTTTTTTTAAATGATTGGGTGGTATTAATTTTTTAACAGTGCCTTAAATTCTAGTTCTAAATGGATTGTTGAATACTTTCAAAACTTTGAAATTATACAAGGGTGGGTCAAAAAGTTTTGCCTCCTGTGTCATAAAGAGGTCCAAAAAGACAACTTATGTGGTATCAGATTCAATAACTCAAATGACATTAAAGCAGCTTTAAAATCATGGGCCACGAAGCAAAACCCTGATTTTTCCCCAAAATGGATTTGATGCCTGGGTTAAATGATAGTGCAAATGTATACAAATTGATGGTGACTATGTTGAATGGTAGTTTTGTGCAGAGGATAGTTCCGGTTATGACATGTAGCAACTTCTGCTGTTTTGACAGAGGAGGCAAAAACATTTGACCCACCCTCTTATATTGTTTTAGGTAGCAGGGAAGGAAGATTTGTTTGACAGCAAAATGCATTACTTTGAAAGATTATTCATTATGTATTCTTTAATTATTCAATGAGCTATATAACCTTTCTGTTATGATCTATTTTATGCTGTCAATTATTCTGTTAAAAAGGTATTTCTACAAATACAGAATCTTCTGTAGGAATTTGCAGGAGGGTTGCATTCGGTTTTCAAAAGGGGAATACATTAGACTAGGCAATATGTGATTAACTTCAAATGAGAGTTTGAATCTTGTCTCCTGTAGCTGTTTCTACGCCCAGCAGAGAGATTTAGGTCACAACAAAAATGTTCAAAACCCATTATTTGCCATTAGGAACAATGGTGTAATTACACAAAAGGGTGTTTTCTCCTTTAGAGATAAGTCGGAAAACACAATGGGGAATGGGGAGTAATTACAGCATGCAATTGTCTTGTTGCAGGAATGTAGTCATAGATATTAACTATATACTTGAATTTGTCTCCAATGGTAGATTTCTGGCATCTCTTTGAGTTGAATTATACATTCAGCAAAATTACAAGGCTTCTTGTACTGGTTTGTTTTTTGACTGCAGGGTGGGTAAGAATAGGATTTTGGATTTATGAATATTTCCCCATGTAAAAAAAACAACCAAATACATATAAGAAGAAAAGTAGAATCTGAGAAGAAAATGTTCTTCCTAAATATACTAATTTTCTATGGATTTTTTAAAAAGATGTATAGATTTTACTGCTATATTATTTGCTTTAGAGGTTATGATTTTCATCCAAGAAGGGAAGAAACAAATTGGGGACAATAGCGTATCAAACAAGAGTCTACATTTTCCACATTGTTAGTTAACAGCAACTGTAACCTGGGGAAAGGGGCAAATTGGATACTCACAGGAACATTTTGGGAATAAGGTGTTTAATCTTTTCCTACATGACATTTTACCATCTATCTCTGTTCTGCTAATGTGTGTCTTTTTACCCCTTGTGGAAGGGGTGCAATTAGAGATGTTTTTAAAATGTGGGTTTTGGAGGCCAGTAAGGAAGGATTCACCTTTCTTCCACCAGCACCAAGATACTATCAAAATAACATTTGTTGTCACTTGCTATTACATCAAGCTTTGGCCCCTTCCACAGAGCTGTATAAAATCCACATTGAACTGGAATATATGACAGTGTGGACACATATAATCCAGTTCAAAGTAGATATAATGGATTATCTCCCTTGATATTCTGGGTTATAGATATAATGGATTATCAACTTTGACATTCTGGGTTATATGGCTGTGTGGAAGCGACCTTTAACTCATATTTAGCCAATGAGAGATTTCCAAGAGCCTCAGCTACCAATGACCCTATTCAGATCTTGCAAAAGTCGGGCCAGGGCTTTCTTTATTGAATCAATCCATCTACTATGTGGTTTTCTCATTTCCTACTGCTTTTCATTTTGCTGAACATTGTAATATTTTCCAGTGAGTCATGCCATCTCAGGATGTGCCCAAAGTATGAGAGCCTCTGTTTACTCAATTTGGGCTCTAGTGAAATTTCAGGCTTGATTTGTTTTCAGAGGCATTTATTTGCCGTTCTTTTGAGTTATGGGTTTTACAGCCCTTATCTTTATTTGTTTTTAGCTTTACCTTTAGAAAGCCTTTAATTTTATCTGTGTTTGGTTGTTTCTAGGCACTGAATGTTTGTCTTCATGTTTGGGTATGCTGGAATCTGCTCTGAGTTCCCTTGGGGAGATAGGACGGAATACAAATAAAGTATTATTATTACAGAACTCTCTTCCAGTACATATGAAAAAGCTGATCTAGAAGTCCTGTTTACTTAGTAGAAGTAAATAGGACTTCTAAATAAGCTTTTTCATATGTACTAAAAGAGAGTAGATATTTTGTTGCATACATAACTAATTTTTCCTTTATAAAGAAAGGGATCAACAGCACACCAAACGTTCAACTCCAGTCACAGGACTCTTTTTCACCTCTCTCCTTTCTATTGTTTTTTCCCCTTCAGTCCAACCCAGCAAAGATGCTTCAGCAGAGATTTTGGGAAGCTCAAAGTAACTAACATGATATCTCTCACATCAGATCTAATCAGACTGTTTGCACATGTTCTATGTGTGTAAGCTAAATGTATGACAGATAATAAAAATATGTTTGGGTTGTTGTAAGTTTTCCAAGCTGTATCGCCATGTTCCAGACATTTCACTTCCCTCTACGGAGCCCCCGGTGGCGCAGTGGGTTAAACCCCTGTGCTGGCAGGACTGAAGACCGACAGGTCGCAGGTTCAAATCCGGGGAGAGGCGGATGAGCTCCCTCTATCAGCTCCAGCTCCTCATGCGGGGACATGAGAGAAGCCTCCCACAAGGATGATAAAAAAATCAAATCATCCAGGCGTCCCCTGGGCAATGTCCTTGCAGACAGCCAATTCTCTCACACCAGAAGCGACTTGCAGTTTCTCAAGTTGCTCCTGACACAAAAAACAAAAAAACAAAACAAAATCCAAACCTGCCTCTATGGCAAGCATCCTCAGAGGTTGTGTGGTCTGTTGGAAACTAGGAAAATGGGGTTTATATATCTGTGGAATGTCCTGGGTGGGAGAAAGAAGTCAGACCTTGAAACGTCTAGGCCATTAAATGTTAATCAAGGTGGCCAATTGAAACATTCACACCTACCTCAAACAGACAATAGTTCTTTCCCCCACCCTAGACATTCCACAGATATATGAACCCCATTTTCCTAGTTTCCAATAGACCTCACAACCTCTGAGGATGCCTGCTATAGATGCAGGTGAAACGACAGGAGAGAATGCTTCTGGAACATGGCCATACTGCCATGAAAGCCTTTGACAATATAAAAATGTGTTTAATTCCACAATGATTACACAAGCAACTAATTGAACCTTGCAACAGTCTTGGCAAAGCAAGAATTACTGGCTCATTTTTTGCAGAGCAGTGAAAGCACCATATGCTTTTGCTATTTGAGAGAAGAAAACAGAGACACAGTTTTATGGAATGTTAATGACGGTTTCGTTGTATGACAGCAAAGAAGTCAAGAGGTCAGCCTTTTCCTGGTAGGATGGTCACCCTTATTCTCATTTGCATCCAGTCACCCATATTTTCTGGCACTGAACACCATAAATACATTTCAGTTCACTTATTCTATATACTCGTGTATAGGTCTAGAAATTCTAATCAAGACACCAACCCAGAAAACCAAAGTCAAAGTTAATACTGTAACTTAAATCTGATCAAATCTGACTAGAGGGGTGAACAGCGAAAACTTAGTCTGTCCTAGAAGAACCTAAAAGATCCACCAGCCCTCTTTACTCTCTCTGCCGAGATGACGGCCAGGGGCAGATCGGCCCCTGAGGCAGCGTTGGTGCTTTCCACTCTCTGCAAAATAACCCTCGACTTACCTATGTGTCATATCAAACTGTACAACTTTGTCCTGAAAAATCAGCCCTTGAATTATACATGAGATTGATTTATTCAAGGCTCTTTGTTAAAACTGTCACAGATTCCGGACTGAAAGTGAATGAGTCAATATGGAAAGTGCAGCCAACCAGTGTACTTTCATTCGGATCCTTCTGAACACGATCTTTCCAGGCAAACAGCACAATTCCCAACTATGTTTTCTTCTGTGGGGTAGACACATGAAAGATTTCCATTCCCTGTTCTACTCTGAATTGGTTGGACATCAAAGGCAGGGTATTAATGGACATGCCTTCCAACACAGATGAAACCACGACATGTGTGACCTATCTGCATCAGAGGGTGGTCAAGATGGGCAAAAGGATTAATGAGGAAGAACACATAAGGGAGCAGTTTGCTTTTGCCTAAGCTTACTGGGAAGGGCATGCTTATGCTGCTTCCTATTCGCTCCCTCTTTTGCATTTTGAACTCAGTTTGCAGCTACTGAAATAAGCAGAAGATCAAGGAGGAAAGTGGGAAGAAGGGACAGAAATGAAGCATATCCTTGCATCCCTACTTGTAGAAGCTATTTGATTTGAAAAACAACAACTCAACTGAAAATTGAAGCCTCTAGCCACCACTGATTTTTTAAAAATCATTTCATTCACACATTAGTATCACTCTATTTAGTGAAGTTTAGCCTCATTTGAGCATTCACCAGCAGTGGAGTCTTGCAATGCAATGGATTTTACTGCAAGAAAACTCTTGTTTCCCTTTTTGCAGGGTTTAGAGCTCTTGAATAAAATTTCCGAAAGGAGTGCTTAAAATGACTTTTTCTGCTAGGGCAGAACCAAGGACAGATGCCTGCTGTTTGGTGGATATTGTTGCTCAGAACACCCTTTTCAAGGATCAGCTTTGCTGAGGCCAAATTCCTCTTTCAGGGAGTTGGATGCATATTATTCATTCACTCTTTCATACCTTACGTCCACCCCCCGCCAAAAAACCCTGGGCCTATAAACAAACAAATAAATGCAAATATAAATACAGCAGTAAAACCTTACACAAAAAGTTACTGTTAAGATACAGTTCAATTACTCAGAATTAAACAAATCCATTCAAAAGACAAAATATGAGAGTAAATAAAACAGCATGCTAATAAAAGCTCTTGCAGTCATTTCCTTAAAACCTGTAGGAATAGAAAATATTTCATTCTCTCACATCAAGGAAGGCGCAATCCTGTCCTCTTTAGGGTGAGCATTAGGGGTGTTTTGAGTATTAAGTCCAATATATTGCATAAGTAGGAAAGTGTGACCCATGTTGTCCCCAATTTCTTTTTGGAAAGAAAAAAAAGAGAGGGAAGGGATGAATTTTTGCCCAATGCCTCCAAAACAATGAAACAACGTGAGACAATTTTGTTCTAATCCTTGTGAATTGTCTTAAATCCAGAAGAAGTTTTTTTTTTCCAATAGGAAAAATTCCTTGGCAGCAAATCATAGAGTTGGAAGAGAACTTGTGGGCCATCCAGTCCAACCCCCTGCCAAGAAGCAGGACATTCGCATTCAAAGCACCCCCAACAGATGCCCATCCAGCCTCTGTTTAAAAGCCTCCATAGAAGGAGCCTCCACCACACTTCGGGGTACAGAGTTCCACTGCTGAACAGCTCTCACAGTCAGAAAGTTCTTCCTTTCTCCTTTCCTGTAGTTTGAAGTTATTGACAGATCTGCTATTATCTATTTATTTAAATTAGATCCTGGTCCCCCCCCCCCCCAAATGGAACTATTTTTTAACATGGTTAAGTGATATAGTATGTCTATTTGGTGCATCAGTTGCCATACTAACTTGAGCCAAAAAAATCATCCCAGGAAAATGAGACTTTGGGGCAATTCTACTGGATATGATAGAATGTCGTCATGTTCCAACAACTCCGTGTGTCATCAGCCAGAATGCACACACTCTTTTAAAAAATATTTTTCTATTACCACACAAAAAGCTTATGTGTGTGTGAGAGAGAGAAAGAATGAGAACAACATCATGGGAAACAAACCTACATACACAAACTGCACACATTAAATAGCACAAACAGCACTAGACATTAAACCCAATACTACACACTACAGGAAGGGCTGATATGGCTTACTGTCCCTTAATCAGAGATTGTTACTAATCTATCTATCTATCTATCATCAATCATCTATTTATCTATCCATCCATCCATGAACTTCAATTATAGATTATCTTTATTACACTTTTACGAACTGCATATTTCATATTTTATAGAAATATGTTTTAATATGTGCATTATATAAAATATTTACCATGATCATATGTTTTAATTATGTTGTAACCTGCCTCAATCACAAGTAGAGGTGGGAAAGAAATAATAATAATAATAATAATAATAATAATAATAATAATAATAATAATTGTATTATCGATCTAACAAAAGTCAAAGCTGCAATATAGCCTTCTCCTTGATCAGCCATGTTAGTTCACTGGGTTGCTGTGAGTTTTCTGGGCTGTATGGCCATGTTCCAGAAGCATTCTCTCCTGATGTTTCGCTTGCAGGCATCCTCCGAGGTTGTGAGGTCTGTTGGAAACTAGGCAAGTGGGGTTTATACATCTGTGGAATGTCTATGGTGGGAGAAAGAGCTCTTGTCTGTTTGAGGCAGGTGTGAATGTTGCCATTGGTCACCTTGATTAGCATTTAATGGCCTTGCAAGAAGCCAGTAATTATGGCCATGAAAGCCTGCGACAATACATATTAGTTCATCCATTTTTGCCAACCAATCCCTGTTTGCTGGCATAAGTTGCAATCTATAATTTACAATTAATGCTGTTTGACACCACTTTAACTGTCATACACTAATGCTATGGTATCATGGGAATTGCACCTTTGTGAGGTATTAGCATTCTTTGGCAGAATAGGTTAAAGACCCTTGTAAAACTACAGCTCTCATGACTCCATAGCATTGAGCCATGACAGTCAAAGGTGCTGAACAGACTGCGCTCTGGCACCACAAGATGCAGAGCCAATCTTAAGAAATGGGGCTACAAAGTGGAGTCCACGACATGCGAGTGTGGAGAAGAGCAAACCACTGACCACCTGCTGCAATGCAACCTGAGCCCTGCTACATGCACAATGGAGGGCCTTCTTGCGGCAACACCAGAGGCACTCCAAGTGGCCAGATACTGGTCAAAGGACATTTAATCAGCTACCAAGCTTGCAAACTTTGTGTTTTGTCTGTTAGAAATGTAATACAATTGTCTGGTTGCCTCTGACACGATAAATAAATATGGTAGTCAAAACCATGTTGAACTGCATTCGTTCTACAGTGTAGATCAGGCTTGGGCAAACTTTGACCCTCCGGGTGTTTTGGACTTGAACTCCCACAATTCTTAACAGTTTACCAACTGTTAGGAATTGTGGAAGTTGAAGTCCAAAACACCCGGAGGGCCAAAGTTAGCCCAAGGCTGGTGTAGATGCACCCATAGCTGTGTCTTTTCATCTTTTAAGACCATATAATCTCTCAAATTGTGTGAAAGGTGAAATTCCAATGAGCACAGATGTTATATGGCTCCTCCCTTCATAGGAGACATAGTGTATCAGAGGGGAGTGTTTTCAGTCTGAGGGCCATTTGCAGTTTCAGAGATGTTTGGAAGGGGGGGGGCATGTTCCAGTGGTTGACAAAACTAGAAGCAAAGGCGTAGGACCCCAAATACTGGCATCATTTAGCCGAAAGCTCCTATCCAGTGACTAAATCTAAAAGAGGCATTTCAAACATTTAGAATATGGAGGGGTGGGATGTGTACTAAAGTTGGGAAACCCACGAAACAATGGAGAAGGGGGTCCTTGGAGGAATTTAGAAGAGCTGGCTTAGGTCTCAAGGACTGAGATTCCCTGTTGCTACTATAGAGATTTCTTGACTTAGCCTTCCATCCCTGAGTCAATACAAATATTCAGCTGAGATTGTAGGTAAGGGATGGGATCAAAGTGTGTGTGTATGAAGGGAACCATATTAGAGTTTCATGCTGGAGGCAATGTATGAAAATAGACAAGTACTTTTGTGTCTTTAAAGTTCAAAGAACCTATGGAACAAAGAAACAAAAAGGAAATATGAGGAAGTGTTCCATGTGGAATTTTACTAGCCTGAAACTCAGCACTTTGCCTACATGAATGCCACAGTAGTTAGTGGAGGACACAACTGACTCATGCCCAAGCAATGGGAATGCGTAGGACTGATTTGTGTTGCAAACAACTCTTGGATCTTGTGCAAGCTTACTTGATGGGGATCCTGAGTCAGGAATGTGGCAGAAGGTATGTAGCAGATCTTCCCTAAAAAGAAATGAGCTGAATGCAAATATGGAAAGGATTCCAAGTATAATACTCCAAACTATCCCTACTACTTGGAAGCAAACGTCAGAACATAGTAAAGGGGCTTACTGCGAAATGAATGGTTATATGAGTGAGGTCAGAATCAGGGCTAGAAACATAGAAGGTTCCAAATTCACCAACATTTCTAGCTCGACCTGGGAATGATTAATCAATAGATAGTACTGTGTTTTGTTGTATCATAGTGGGATATCTATACTGTTCTTTCGCTTCAGAGGACGAACCCAGACTACCAAATTGTGTCATTTCGTTGCTGCTTGGTGTGTTTTCCACTGGAAGAGGGTTCTGAAAGATCTGAAAGATCACTGATTATTATATGTTTTTAATGTTTTTATATGGTTTTATGTTATGTGCTAAATGTTTTTAAACTGTGTTTTATGTCTGTTGTGGCACTGAATTGCTGCCAACTTGTAAGCCGCCTTGAGTCGCCTTTGGGCTGAGAAAGGCAGGATAGAAATACTGTAAATAAATAATAAGTAAATAAATCATAATAAAGCATCCACTCTGCCTCACAATAATGATGGAAAATAATGGTGACCCCCAAAAATGGGTAGATGAAGGAGAGTATAGATAAGGATTTTTTGACTGACAGCAAAGAGGCAGGAGGATTGGGAAAGGAGTAGAGCTGTGGCACAACAAGAACAACAGCAGTAAAATAATTGTGGAGGCTGTGAATCATTGTTAGATATGTGCAGCATAAGGAAGGGGAACATCTGGATAAGGTAGGCTGGAGGGGAACGGCAGGAAAAAACATTAGAAAATACAGGGAAATGGTAAGGATATAATCAGAACAATGTGGAAATTGATGTTTTAAAGTGATCTTTCCCAGAATGATAAAGGGAGGGAGGTAAAATAAAGTTTTTGTCTGGCCTCTTGATCGAGGCATCTACAAAAACTATTGATTGAAACCTTGAGGGCCACTGTTGATGCTAAGCTACATGAAACAATTGTTTGACTCGGGATGAATGAAACCACTCCCAAATTCCCAGATCGTTTGAGTTTATGTGTGAGGACATCCTGTGGCCCTTCATCATTGCTAGACTGTCTCCTGCTGGGATGCCCAACTTTGCTCCTCGGACAATAGAAAATCAAAGCATTTCAGGTATTTGAAGTCCTATCACTGCCACCCTCAATTATTATCTCTTCTCCAAACCAGACATGCACAGCTCCTTCAAGTTTTCCCCATAGGATTGTTTACATACTAATGAACACCTGACTTCCCATTTCAGTCTGTCTCCATCCTTTCTAACAGCAGAATATAGCCCTCTATTTAGGTGTGGAAGAGCACAGTATAAGGTGGAACTATTACGCCTCATGATTTGCAAAAAGTGATTGTATTGATCTTAGAGATGGGTGCACAGACTATAACTGAAAACATCATTAGACAACAGAAAAAACTGTTTTACTTCCTTTTGCTCTTCAGAAACAACCTAACCTGGAAACTTTGTTTATAATAACATCTAGGTTTTGCATTTCATACCCTCTCATGATTGGTTTTTGTTTATGGATGCTTAGGAATTCAGCTTTTAGCACCTCTGTGGGATCTTCTCTTCCTCTCTAACAATGTATTAAATTCTCATTCTGACCCATGCTTACAGACACACTGGACACAGGCAATATTTTTGCATTGATGAATATGATGGTACAATGTAAATGACCATAGAGCAAATTCATAGACGTTTGTTTAATACATGGCTGGCAACTATGCTTGCGGTGGACAGTGAATTTTCACCCTCCAACACTCCAACCCCACTTTCCCTATCATGGCTTTATTCTGCACCAGAGTTCCTAAGAAATGGCCTTGTATCACATTTAGCTGCCATTTGGGGCCAATATAAAGCTGCAGAAATAGGTTTTGTAGGGTTTGAGGAATGCAAACTTTCCATTTAAACATTATTTTAAGCATTTTGGTATAGTTTTTAGGTGAACATCACTCAAAAATATACAGCCTTTTTAACAATTGAAAGTGAAGTTGAAGAGTATTGGGATGACAAAGGTGTGACTGGGAGCTGCAAGTGGACTATCAATTGAACTGTCCCCATCCCAATTTAATTTATTCTAATTCTAGAATTAGATTTGTGTTTAAACTATAAGCATTATATATAATATCCTGAAGGCATCAGATCCTGTCTCTTTGGGGCCAAACAGGGTTGACCCTGTTTTGTACTTAGTTGGGAGACCACCAAGAAACACTGGGTGCTGTAGGTTGTATTATAGGTAATTAATTTTTGTTATCAACCTTTGTTCCAACATCCAGTGATGACTGTGACTGTCAGTCATTGAACACAATATCCCAGACAACAGGGGCTGAATTACATTCATTTACTCATCTCATCCTGGTTAGAGAACGGTTGCAACCCCATCTGCATCCCTTGCAAGCTGACTGACATGATGGCAGATGTTCTGCTTGCCTGGAACATCTCAGGTGTCCATCAGTTTGGAAAACAGCTCTATGTCAGACTCTGTGTCAGATTTATTCACCCCTTTCACATTGAGAAATCCCTGATGAAAACATACTTTGTTTCAGGACAAAATGTGGACCTGAGGTAGCATGTGACAACCCCAACAATTTTGTGTCTCTTGACACCTCCAAAATCCTCAGACCAACCTTTTCCTGGCTAAAAAAAAAAAAAGGGGGGGGTGAGTTGTTGATCCTGGAAGTTTCCAGGTGCAAGGGTTACCCTTCATATAATTTGTAAGGCTTCCTTGTACTTTTTTGACATGCACACACACACCTCTATATATATATACACACACACTTCTGAGAAAAATAAATTATTTCCAACCACTGTTGAGTTTTTGCTTTGATCCCAGGGCATAAAAATGGTCCCCAAACCTGATGTGCTTGCCCATCCCTGCTTTATTCCAAGTATTCCCTTGCTTTCTAGTTCTCTAGGAATTATTCTGTTTGTTTGAGATTGTAATGTAGCATCATTAGCACTTTCAACTTACACCCAACCGTTCCAGTTTGGAAGGGATGGCCCTGATTAAACTACCACCTCTCTTTTCGGTCCCACTTTTCAGTCCCAGTTTAGTTATAAGCACTGATAGATTGATTTGTTACTTTAACATTCACTATTCCTCTAATAAACTGAAGGAGGCATACATAGTCCTCCCTCTACCCATTTTATCCTCACAAAATGGTGAGCAACTGTCTCAACACAATCTCAGAAGTGTCATGACTTAATGGGGACTATTCTTAATACAGTCTTGTATCTACTATGTTACACTGTTTCACCTGCACAGTTTGTTTTTTTGTTTGGTTATATCCCACTGGCTCTTATTTAGTTAAAACAAAATACAACTAAAGCAATTTGTGATACAAAAAAGCAAACCAGTAACTGGGTATAGTTTTGAAACATATGAACAAAGATAAAAGTAAACAGCTAAAAGACTGTATTGTCGAAGGCTTTCATGGCTGGAATCACTAGGTTCTTGTGGGTTTTTTCAGGCTATAGAGCCATGTTCTAGAGGCATTTCTCCTGACGTTTCGCCTGCATCTATGGCAAGCATCCTCAGAGGTAGTGAGGTCTGTTGGAATTAGGAATGGGTTTATATATCTGTGGAATGGCTGGGGTGGGGCAAGGAGCTCTTCCCTGCTGCAGTTAGGTGTGAATGTTTAGCTGATCACCTTCATTAGCATTTGAAGGCCTGCCTGAGTCTGGGAAAATCTGTTGCTGGGAGTTGTTAATCTGTGCCTGGTTTTTTCCTCTCTGTTGTTTAGCTGTTATAATTTTAGAGTTTTTTAATACTGGTAGCCAGATTTTGTTCATTTTCATGGTCTCTTCCTTTCTGTTGAAATTGTCCACATGCTTGTGGATTTCAATGGCTTCTCTGTGTAGTCTGACATGTGGTTGTTGGTGTGGTCCAGCATTTCTGTGTTCTCAAATAATATGCTGTGTCCAGGCTGGTTCATCAGGTGCTCTGCTATGGCTGACTTCTCTGGTTGAAGTAGTCTGCAGTGCCTTTCATGTTCCTTGATGCGTGTCTGGGCGCTGCGTTTGGTGGTCCCTATGTAGACTTGTCCACAGCTGCATGGTATACGGTAGACTCCTGCAGAGGTGAGAGGATCCCTCTTGTCCTTTGCTGAACGTAGCATTTGTTGGATTTTCTTGGTGGGTTTGTAGATTGTTTGTATGTTGTGTTTCCTCATCAGCTTCCCTATGCGGTCGGTGGTTCCCTTGATGTATGGCAGGAACACTTTTCCTCTGGGTGGATCTTCATCTTTACTCTCATGGCTTGTTCTTGGTCTTGCAGCTCTTCTGATGTCTGAGGTGGAGTATCCATTGGCCTGGAGAGCCCAGTTGAGGTGGTTCAGTTCATCTTGGAGGAGGTGGGGTTCGCTCTCAAGCTAAATACAAACGACAAACTGATCAGCTTCGATGTGGTATCTCTATTTACCATGGTCCCGGTAGCAGACACCATGGCACTCATCAACCAGAGGTTCCCAGAAGACATCACGGCTCTGTTTCACCATTGCCTTACCACCAGTTACTTTCAGTGGGACAATGATTCTACGAACAGAAAGATGGAGTAGCTATGGGGAGCCCTCTCAGCCCGGTCATAGCTAACTTCTACATGGAACACTTTGAAGAACAAGCCCTGGAAACAGCAACCAAAAAGCCCACAATATGGTTCAGATATGTGGATGACACCTTCACCATTTGGAGCCATGGAGAAGAAGAACTCAACAGGTTCCTGGACCATCTTAACAGCATCCACCCAAACATCCAGTTCACCATGGAAAAAGAAAATGAAGGAAGACTGCCTTTTCTAGATGTCCTAGTCATCCGCAAACCAGATCAACAATTGGGTCACACCGTCTACAGAAAACCCACACACACAGATAGATATCTACATAAAAACTCCAACCATCACCCAAGTCAAAAAAGAAGCACCATTAAAGCCTTGGCAGACCGTGCAAAAAGAATCTGCGAAACCCCACCTCCTCCAAGATGAACTGAACCACCTCAACTGGGCTCTCCAGGCCAATGGATACTCCACCTCAGACATCAGAAGAGCTGCAAGACCAAGAACAAGCCATGAGAGTAAAGATGAAGATCCACCCAGAGGAAAAGTGTTCCTGCCATACATCAAGGGAACCACCGACCGCATAGGGAAGCTGATGAGGAAACACAACATACAAACAATCTACAAACCCACCAAGAAAATCCAACAAATGCTACGTTCAGCAAAGGACAAGAGGGATCCTCTCACCTCTGCAGGAGTCTACCGTACCATGCAGCTGTGGACAAGTCTACATAGGGACCACCAAACGCAGCGCCCAGACACGCATCAAGGAACATGAAAGGCACTGCAGACTACTTCAACCAGAGAAGTCAGCCATAGCAGAGCACCTGATGAACCAGCCTGGACACAGCATATTATTTGAGAACACAGAAATGCTGGACCACACCACAACCACCATGTCAGACTACACAGAGAAGCCATTGAAATCCACAAGCATGTGGACAATTTCAACAGAAAGAAGAGACCATGAAAATGAACAAAATCTGGCTACCAGTATTAAAAAACTCTAAAATTATAACAGCTAAACAACAGAGAGGAAAAAACCAGGCACAGATTAACACCTCCCAGCAACAGATTTTCCCAGACTCAGGCAGGCCTTCAAATGCTAATGAAGGTGATCAGCTAAACATTCACACCTAACTGCAGCAGGGAAGAGCTCCTTGCCCCACCCCAGCCATTCCACAGATATATAAACCCATTTTTCCTACTTCCAACAGACCTTCTCAACCTCTGAGGATGCTTGCCATAGATGCAGGCGAAACGTCAGGAGAAATGCCTCTAGAACATGGCTCTATAGCCCGAAAAAACCCACAAGAACCTAACTAAAAGACTGCAACAGCCTGTTAAATATGACCTCACAATATAAGTCCAATTCCCTCCACATTATATGTCTGACCTTTTAAAATCCATTGGCTTTTTGAGGCTGGATCTAAATATTATTACCCAAAGCACATCCTAGTATATTCAGCTGAGATAACTTAAGGTAAATGCAGAAACAACCACAGCCTTGATATGTTGTCATACTCAATGAATATGCTGCTTATAGATATATGGCAATTACTGTTATATGTCAACACAGACTTAACGTGACCAAGATTTTTTTCAGAGGATGTTTACCATTGCCGTCCCCTAAGGCTAAGGAGAGTGCAATTTGTTTAACGTCATCCAGTGGCTTTCCATTGCTGAGCAAGGATTCACACCCTGGTCTCCTTTGAACACTCCAACCACCACACAACACTGACTCCCAATATATATAATTGCTCAGAAAAAGATCTCTCAGCTTAATTTGAGTATCAATGACTCTCCATCCTTCTGTTTGTTAGTAAACAAACATTCCACTGCTATCTGGCAAAGTTGTGAAGGCCTCCTGCTGCAACCTTAATCCCTCTGTGTGATTTCCATAAACAAACAGATTTGTCTGATAGTCTCACGAAAGGCAATTTTGTAAGCTCAAAGTGCATTCCACAAACACAATAAATATCTATCCAGCTGTATAAAAGATAAACCTAAACAAAAAGGGTCTCAGGAAAGGCAGGGGAAGACAGAGAGAGAAAGAGAGAAACCCCTGAGCGCTGAATACATCCCACTTCCAAATTTTTCAGAGATAGACTTTGCTGCTCAAAAAATAAGTGTAGGTTTCATAAATAAATGAACTCATTTCTCATTATGCTTGAGGTATATACTTAGGTTATTTGGAGTATACATACAAAATGAAGCAAAGATGAAGCAGCATTTTGTATGCAATATACATACAAAATGAAACAAAGATGAAGCAGGCTGTACCATTCGAGAAATTAAGACACAGAGCAATGGATTCAAACTGTAGGGAAATGACCTCACTGAATATTAGGAAAACTTCTTGATGGCAAGAGTTGTTCAACAGAGGAACAGACTACCAAAGTGTGGTGGAATCTCCTTCTTTGGATATTTTTAAACAGAGGTTGTATGGTCATCTGTCATTAATGCTTTGACTGCATTAATGAGACCTTGAGCTGGATAGCCTCAGGGTCTCTTCCAACTCTTTGATTCTATGAGTGTGCCTTTGCAAATATCCATTACATGCGGAGAAATGCATCAGAGACCTATGTTCAAAAGTGTATTCCTCTTTCATATTATATTAATAGGGGAAATGCAGTGTATAATCAAGTATTTTGAGGTGAGGAAGTGTGGCAGGTCTGGGGTCACTTTTATATCCTCTGTGGACTGCACGGACTCTTGAAATATTAAACAAATAAACAAAGGAGCCAGAAGTCTACTTCTGATTCTGAATTAAATGTTTAAAATGAAAACAATGAAGATACTGATACAGTCAAAGTTTTCCTACACCTTGGCTCAGCCATTGATCAAAACTGAGACTGCAATCAAGAAGAGTAGGACTAGGAAGGGCAGCTATGAAGAAACTAGGAAATATCCTAGCTGTAAGTAATACTGTCACATAGTCTCTTGATTTCATTTTACTTTTAGGCACTGGTACAGTACTATATTTAGATATTGACAGTCTGTTGATGTCAGGATAAACAGAGACCTGATGATTAGTGAGCATCATTTTTCATAGAATATACCCTGCTATCGTTTTTAATCTAGCGTTTGGCAGCCAGGTGGAATATGCTTACATTTGTAGACTTTTGCATTTGTTTGCCAGAAACCACTCCACTGGATAGAGTCTTATCTAAAGCTATCTTCCAATCTCTGACAAACATGGAACTCAACTTTGTCCTAAAGCTGCTCTTGTTAACATGTAGATCTGTGTTACACCCAAACCTGTTCTTTATCTATGGCCATGATGTGAAACAGCCACTGCAGCTTAGACAAAGGTAATGGGAGTGGGCTGTGTATCTTTCACCATGAATGTGGTCAGTTCTGCTGGAAACCTGCAGAATATTCTCAGGAAGGCACAGGCAGCTGCTCATAAGAGCCTCCAACAGGCACAAGTCCAAAATGTATGACTAGTGTGCCAAAGAACGCTGTTTTGAGATGGGGGATCAAGTGATAGTCTTGAAAATGATCCGATTTAACAAGATGGAAACTTTATGGCATAGGCTGTGCACAGTGACTGAGTGCATCAAGGCTGTGAACTACCTTATACAGTTTCCAGACTCTGGTGCCAAGCAGAAAGTGTGTCATGTGAATTCATGCTAGACCCAGGCATCTTCTCACACTTGCAGTTCCAGAGTCTGAAAAAAGTGGCCCAAATATGCTTTTAATGGCAGGACAAATGGTGGTAGCTGGAATATGTTAAGCTCCTTCCAACACTCAATGTGAAGCAGCACATTTACTGTCCTCTCTTCACTTGTTATCAGATGCTAAACATGTTGTTGCTGCAGAGGATAGCATGCCATGATGGGTGTCACTTGCAGAGAAACAGGTGACCAACAATGAGGTGCAGGAGATTTTAAACACGGGGACTATTCAACCCACCTGAGCAGTTATCCCTGTGCTCAAGAAGGGGGTGACAGAAATTATTTTTTGTGTGGATTACAGAAAATTGAACTCAGTGACATGCCCTGGACATTTCTCTATGTCTGGAGGGGTGGGGGGTGAACTGCTGGAGAAACTGGGACCTGCTGAGTATTTGTCCAAGTTGGATCTCAGGGCTATTGGTAGGTTACCCTGACAAAAGAGTCCAAGCACAAACTTGCACGTATCACCCACATAGGCCTGTAAGAATGCAGTGTGGTTTTTTGTGGCGCTAGCACCTCTTCATAGTCTGGTGGACTCTATGCTGAGATGTTCTGAAGACATTGCTGTACACAATTTGGATGATACTGTAATGTTTCTTATTCCTGGGAGAATCATCTGAAACACCTTAATACCATCTTCCATTAGAGATGCTGGGTTGATAGTCAAGGTCAAGAAGTGCCAAGTTTAATCTTTCCTTGGTAATGCACAAGGTTTGTGCCCAACTACAGCTAAATGGCAGCACTTTTAACAGATCTGACAGGTGCATGAAATCTAAGATGAAGTGGACATCTAAGTGTCAAGAGGCATTTCAATCACTGTTTCACTAGTCCTTATGGCAGATCCTGTGCTAATGCTGCCTGTCTTTGGCAAGCTGTTCATCATGGCTACAGATGCTTCCAACTGAGTAGAAGTCCTGAGGCAAGAGAGTCCAGATGGCACCTTACACCTCGCTCTATTCCACAGCAAGAAGCTGATGGCATCACACTGTTCAGGGAGCTAACAAGAAGTTGGTTCAGTGGGCCCTATCATTTTAAGACTTTTGACATTCAACACGTGTCTGGAAGTTTCAACATTACAGCCAACTCCTGAAAGGAATATGGGAACATGAAGAGGAATGTTTTCTACATATTTGCTGGTTGTCATTATAGCTAACCTGTAATATGGAATGTTTGCAAGTATATTTTAATGCTGTTCTTTTTTAGCTTACTGGATGAAATCACAACTGATGTGGTTCTAACCTCCAGCTGTCCCTAGACTATCTGAAATTTGGGAGCTTGTGATTATGGTCTATCCCATTATCTGGGTATACAAAAGGTTAATAAGGTATTGAGTTTAAAGTTACCCGTATCACAGGAGGGAATCAAAGATTCCAAAAGATGATGACCAGACATAAGAGAGTGCAAAGTGCTACAAAAGATTCAGGATCATGAGGCTGAGTGAGGAGATTTCTGTCTTACTAAAGAGATGCTTGGGAGCACTCTGGGCCAAAACACCCAGGCTCCCAGTCCCAAGAACATTCAGTTCAGAACTCCATCTGTATTCATAGGTAGCTTAGATAAGTGTTTAGTTTAGACATGTTACGGATTATGCTTCCTTTTGAACACTTGAGGAGAATGTGATTTAGACTGTTTTGCAACTTAGTAATTTTTCCAAATATGTCTGAAGGAAAAACCTTCATGTAGTAGGGTTCTTTCTACCAATGCAGATTTCTTGCTTATGCTAGAAGATCTCCAACTTGCCATACTCCTTCAAGTCTCTGCTCTCACTTGTTATGCATGGTGCATGATTCTTGTCTCCCAACTGAGAGGGAGGGAAAATTTCTGAGGTGACAGAAAAGAGGAAAGTGCAATGAACAGCCAACTGTGTTGCTGGTCATAGGGATTTAAATCAGTAGGTGGTGGCAGCCTAGAATAGATGATCTCTGGGGAAGTCCACTCTCTTGCTAGGAAACAGGAGTAAAATCCTTGACACCCCCATATGGTCAAACATTGTTCCACAAACTAATTGTAACCTAAAATATAGTCAACAGGTTTTCTATTTTATAAATTATTTAAATGTCAACAGCTAAATAATTAGAAGTTTCAGTAGAAGCTGCCAGGATTCTCCAAACAGATACCATAGGCCAGGTGCTATAAGTGTAGTAGTCAAGTGCTACCACCTGATAAATCAGAAAGCTGCCAGTCTGAATGTTGATGTGTAAAACAATGTATTTGTTACCGGAAATCAGTTCACTTGGGTTCAAAACCTTTTCTAAGAAGATTCCTTTTGTTACATCTGCCGTACATGTAACATAAGAAATTATCACAGAGAAGATTATCACAGAGAAGATTTTGAACCCAATCTGGAAGCAGATTTATTGTTTTCACACATCAGCACCTACTGGTGACTGTAAAGATCTGAATCGCCTTATGCCTCACACAACCCTCTGAAAGTTTAGGGAAAGGGGCATGAATCTTGCTAAACCCTATTACGTGTCCTCCTATTTCCAGTTGTGTAAATCGCTCTGATTGAATGTGTATTTGAGTTCAGTTGTTGTTATTGTTGTTGTTGAGAGTCGTCAAATTGACTCTAATTCAACAGTGGTTTTCTTGGCAAGATTTATTAAAAAGAGTTTTGCTTTTGTCTTCCTCTGAGGGTGAGAGTGTGTGACCTGACCAATGTCTTCCATTGGGCAGGTCACATTTTTCCATTTTTCTCTATAGGCAAAGAATGGAAATTGAAATAAAATGTTTTCCAAGAGTTAAGAGATGAGGACATTTGCAAGTCTGATGTAATTTATTTTTAACCCGCAGGCCTCGTGTGGATTGCTTTTCTGTATTTTCCTTGTTTTGCTGTAAAATGACAACTGGCTATGTCACCATCAGAGATATATATATATAAAAACCTTAAGATAATATTCAAATTTGACTTCTCATCACTTTACAGAGATGATAATGAAGACTTCCAGTAACATTCTGTTAGCCATGTATTTGCATGTAAGCATGCAACTTAACATCAGACATTAGAGTACTAATTTCCCTGAAGAAATGGGGGGAAAGGCTATTAAAGAGAAAGACACACTGGAAACAAACTTCAATACTACTTTTCCTTACTCTGATGTCAGACGCCAGAAAATAACAACAACCAGGAACACACTGTTGGTTTTGATGCATAAAGCAGAAAGGAAAATTAGATCCAAGAGTATAGGAATAGGTTTCAACCGAGCAACACCCAAATGCAAACCATTACTTTTCAAATATTTGAATAAGTTAATGGTCAGGAATATTTGGCAGTGTTAGCAAATGCTGAAAGGAGAAAGTTAACTGATATCTTTTCTCACATCACAAGTGGAGAGTGTATGTACACACCTCTACAATGAGATTGTGAGGTTTTACAAGATCTTTAGCCTTTTCTGCTAAAGAGTGCTGTTGCATTGCCAAACTACAAATTTCAAGAATTAGCACTGAGCCATGGGAGTCAAAATGGTATCAAACTGTGTTAATTCTACAGTGTAGATGCACCCTAAGACTTTGATAAAGTTGCAGAAGATGCTGTTCTCATATGTCCTCAATGCAAGTAGATGTGGGGAATACAGACTATTGTTGAAAATCCAGTCTTATTTCTTATTCTGTCCTGGCCCTTTAGTGGCTGCTTGACCTGCTTCCACATTTTGTAAGGTTAATTCTAAGTCCATTTTTCAATCTCTTTTGCTGACAATCCATTCTGCTCTTGAGGTGAGAGTAAAGTAAATGCTCCGGGAGATGGTGATTGGTTATTTGGAAAACATGGCTAGTCCATGAAGTTGATGGTGGACAATCATTGATTCAATGCTGTTGTCTTCTTCCAGAACACTGATGTTTGTGTGCCTGTCTTCTTCCAAAGAGATTTTCACGATTTTTCAGAGGCAACACTGATTGAATCCTTGCAGAAGCTGAGAGTGACATTTGTAGACAGTCCGTGTTTCGCAGGAGTATAACAGAGTTTGAAGGACAATAGCTTTATTTAAAAAAGCATCTTGGTATCCCTACAAATGTCCTGATTCTCAGACATTCTCTGTTTCATTTTAAAAATGCTGCACTTGCAGAGTTCAAATGGTGTTGTATTTTGGCACTGATGTCAGCTTTCATGGAGAGGTGACTGCCTAGACCAGTAGTTCTCAACCTGTGGGTCCCCAGGTGTTTTGGCCTACAACTCCCAGAAATCCCAGCCAGTTTACCAGCTGTTAGGATTTCTGGGAATTGGAGGCCAAAACATCTGGGGACCCACAGGTTGAGAACCACTGGCCTAGACAGTGAAAATGGTCAACATTTTCTAGTTATACACCATTAAGCTTTATTTCTGGCATTACAGAGAGATTGGTTGGTGTCTGCTGATAGAGCACTTTGGTTTTCTTGTGGTCAGTGAGAGGCCAAGCTTTTCGTGTGCTTCTGCAAAGGTGTTTAAAGTGGCTTGTAGATCTTCTTCAGAATGAGGAAGAACGTAGTTCTGAACTGCCTCAGAATGAGGAAGAAGTACGTAGTTCTGAACTTCCTCAGAACTACGTTATCATCAACATGTTGTCGTTCTATCATAGCAGGCGAAACATCAGGAGAAAATGCCTCTAGAACATGGCCATATAACCCGGAAAAACCTACAACAACCCAGTGATTCCGGCCATGAAAGCCTTCGACAATACATTGAATACTTCAATTTGTGAATACAACAATAGGCATTGATACAGATATAAACAGCAAAGATGCAAGTGCTATCAGCCATTAATGCCCGTGGAAATCATAAAATCAATAATCATAGAGTTGAAAGAAACTACAATGGCCCTTCCATCAAACCCATTTCTGCCATGCAGAAACACACAATCAAAGCACTCATGTCAGATGGCCCTCCAGCCTCTGTTTTAAAATCTCCCAAAAAGAAGTCTCCAGCACCTTTCCAGGAAGCTTGTTTCACTGTTAAACAGCTCTTTATGTCCTTCCTAATATTTCGGTGGGATTTTTCTTGTAGTTCGAATCTACTGCTCTGTGTTTCAGTTTCTTGCAGAGAGCAAGCTTGCTCTCTCCTCCATGTGATATCCTTTCAAATTTTTGTCTACATTTTAATAATGTTGTGCATGAAACAAAGTTTGTATACACTGAACTATTAGAAAGCAAAAATATTGGTGATCTCAGCCAGCCATGTGGACAATTTTGAGTGATTTGGATTTTGGAACTCCCTAGGGATATCAGATCGGCCCCCTCCCTCCTAACATTTCGAAAGAGAGTTAAAACCTGGCTTTTTGAGCAGGCATTTGCAGATGCAGTGTAACAGATTAATTTAGATCCACAGAACGATTGGACAATGCGATGGAAAAATGATTTTAGTGATGAGACACTGAGGACTTTATGGTTTTTATTGTTCTACTGCTTTTATATGATCTATATTATATCTTAATGTTTTTAACTATATTTTTATGTTGTTGGGGGCATTGATTGCCGCCTGTAAATTGCCTCGAATCACCTTCGGGTTGAGTGAGGCGGTATAGAAATATGGTAAATAAATAATAAATAAAGGATGCTCAACCTGTACCATATTTGGGGTTTTTCCAGGCATCCCACTAGCATTAAATGCATTTCAATAAAATTTAAAATCTACAAATATACAAACATTAAAACAGGATTAAATTCAATTGATATTTAAAAAATAAGTGAAAATCCATAAAAACAAATTCAAAATTAAAAACCACAACACCCCCTGACTTAAAAACCTTCTTCAAAAGCCTACCTGAATAAAAAGGTTTTAACCTACTGCAGGAATGATAGCTGGGAGGGGGCTATACTGGCTTTCCTGGGCAGGGAGTTCCAGAGTCGATGGGCAGCCACCAAGAAAGAAGGTCCGCTCTCTTGTTCCCACCAACCAAACTTGAGATGGAGGTGGGACTGAGAGATGGGCCTCTCCTGAAGATGGCAGGGCCCGAGCAGGTTTGTACAAGGGGATGCAGTTAGCCAAATAGCCAGGATCTGAGCCACCTACGGCTTTAAAGGTCATAACCAGCATTATGAATTGTGCCTGGAAACAGACTAGCAGCCAGTATAGCTGCTGTAACAGGGGAGTTGTATGCTCCCTGTAGCCAGCCCCAGTTAGTAACCTGGCTGCAGCTATTTGGACCAGCTGAAGTTTCTGAGCACTCTTCAGAGGTGGCCCCACATAGAGCGCGTTACAGTAATCCAGATGGGATGTAACTAAGAGATGTACCACTGTGGCCAGATCTGGCTTCTGAGGGAAATGGTGCAGTTGACAGACAAGTTCTAATTATGCAAAGGACCTCGTGGCCACCACAGATACCTGGGCCTTCAGGTTCAACACTGAGTCCAGGAGGAAACCCAAACTGCAGATCTGTGTCTTCAGGGGGAGTGTAACCCCACCCAGCACAGGCTGGAATCTCTTTGAGTCCCCCCAGGGGTGAGAAAGGTAGTATATAAATACTGTAAAAAAATAAACCTTCCCTGATCTACCTTCTGACCTGTGTCTTGTCTGGAATAGGCTTCAATTTGTTTGCCCTTATCCAGTCCATTATTGACAGATACTAGCTTAGAGTCAAGATAACTTCATTTGCTTTAGGTGGGAAAGAATAGTAGAATTGGATGTCATCTGCATATCGATGGCACCATATTCCAAAACTCCAGATGGCTTCTCTCTGTGGTTTCATGTATATGTTAAACAACATGGGGGGCAAAACAGAATCCCAAGGAACCCCGCAGGTTAATGGCCAGAGGTTTAAACAGGAGTCCCCCAGCACCAATTTCTGGTATAGCTCTCCAGGGAGGAACACAGCCACTGTATACCAGAGCCTCCCAGTCCTATCTCAGCAAGATGACCCAGGAGGATACCATGGTTAATGGTAGCAAAAGATACTAAGAGATGCTATCTAGCTCTCTGTGTAGGCAATCCACCAAGGTGATCAAAACTGTCTCTGTTCCACAGCTAGGCCAGAAACCAGATTGAAATTGATCTAGATAATCCATTTCATCCAGAAATCCTTAGAGTTGGGAGGCTATCACATGCTCCAAAACCTTGCTCAAAAAGGAAAGGTTGGACACTGGCTGATAGCTGTCCATTATAGAGCAGTTCGGAGATAGTTTTTTAAAATATAGGTCTTACAAGTTCTAATTTAGGTAAGTTGGAATTTTGCCTAGTTCCAAGGATGTATTGACCATCACCTTCAACCATTCTGCCAGTCCCTCTCTGGTCTGTTTGATCCGCCAGGAAGAGCAAGGATCTAGAATACATGTGATAGCTCTCACCTCTCTAAGGATCCTGTCCACATCCTCAGACTGCACAAATTGAAAAATATCCATCAGCACTGGATACAAACACCTATTGGAACTGCATCAATAATAGCATCAAAGACGGAATGGAGCTGAGCATCATTATCTGCAAAGTGCTGTGCAAATTCTTCATAGCAAGTTGTTGAATGGTCAGAAATTTCTACTTGAGGACCAGTATGCAATAGCCTGCTGACCACTTGAAACAGCCCAGCTGGATGGTTCCAAGAGCTCAGACAGATACAGGAGCTCAGGTTTTAACAGCTTTATTCTTGGCTAAGACTGGTGGACCCATCTTTTATAAGATTCTTTAGACATGCACAGTTTATCTCATACATAAGTTTTGATATCCCTGAAATCACGAGTTTTAAAAGAAATCACGCTTATCCCATTCAGGCACATGCACACTTCAAACAACATAATCACTTCCTCCGACATATACTCTTGGCCATATTTGTACTGAAGACACAAGGGCGTGGACCAGAGCCATTTATCTGTTGGTTGTTAGCTTCTCAAGATTATCCTTATACATAATTTTTTAAAAAAAATCTAACTATGAGTCTCCCTCAAACAAGCATACATAGTCCACAGTCACAGGTTCATGTATGTTTGTTCAAGGAAAATTTCCGCAAGACCAACAAAACTAACTTTCAGTTCTCCTGCCTCAAACTGTTGATTCACTTGGATGTTCAATTCAATCCAATTGGGCTTACTTTTCCAGCAAAATGTTTATATTGGTTCACAAACAGAGCACATTGATATGCCACTTTCTATTTTCTGTGCTGAAATTACCATAAAAACCATTTTTAGCCAATGTTGGTTTTAACTTTAGCTGTTTAGAGTAGCATTTAATAAAGCTGAAAATTCACACATTTAGATAAAGCACAATAACAAATGTTTCTTGCATTAAAAGATGCAAGAAAACAAGGAAGGTCACCAAAATGAGATGTCAAGCAAAACCTGTTATTGTGGTCAAAAAGGACTTCTGTTGGGAGAAATCATATACTTACCTATTACACAAATCTTGTTTGCCTAGATATTTGGGTAAGATTAAGTGAATACTCTGATCCTGGTATGTTTATACTTCGAGCACAGAGCAACTCTGTGACTATAACAATGCCAGAGGAAGAAAAGTTCCTTTCTGAAGCTTTCGTTGTTGTTTATTCATTCAGTTGCTTCTGATTCTTCATGATCTCATGGACCAGCCCACGCCATAGGTCTCTGTTGGCTGTCGCCACCCCCAGCTCCTTCAAGGACACCATCCATCCATCTTGCTCTTGGTCGGCCCCTCTTCCTTTTTCCTTCCCTTTTCCCCAGCATCAATATCTTCTCTAAGCTTTCCTGTCTTCTCATTATGTGGCCAAAGTACTTCATCTTTGCCTTTAATATTCTTCCTTCCAGTGAGAAGTCAGGCTTTATGTCTTGGAGTATGGACTGGTTTGATCTTCTCGCAGTCCAAGGCACTCTCAGAATTTTCCTCTAGCACCACAGTTCCAAAGCATCTAAAAAGATAGGTAAAGATAGTCCCCTGACATTAAGTCCAGTCATGTCTGACCCTGGGGTGTGGTGCTCATCTCCATTTCTAAGCCGAAGAGCCAGCGTTGTCCGTAGACACCTCCAAGGTCATGTGGCTGGCATGACTGCATGGAGCGCCGTTACCTTCCCGCCGGAGCGGTACCTATTGATCTACTCACATTTGCATGTTTTCGAACTGCTAGGTTGGCAGAAGCTAGGGCTGACAGCGGAAGCTCACGCCGCTCCCCGGAATCGAACCTGCGACCTTTCAATCAACAAGCTCAGCAGCTCAGTGCTTTAACCCACTGCACCACCGGTCTATCTTCCTTTTTTTGAAGCTACAAACTCCAGAATGCTAAACATACTGGTGAGGATTCTGTGAACTGCGATCCAAAGGTGGTTGCCAGGTACAGTATATGTTTTGTCCTACTGACTGGTGGGAATTATGGGAGCTGAAGTCCAAAACACCTGGAGAGCTGAAGTTTGCCCATGTCTGTTATAACCTCTCATTGTCTCATCATCTCAATGTGATTTGGGAAGCTTAAAAGAAACTCAAGGCAGTGACAGACTTTGTATTTCTAGGCACAAAGATTACTGCAGACACAGACTGCAGCCAGGAAATCAGAAGACATTTACTTCTGATTTCCTGGAGACCAATCTTGATAAAATAATGAAGAGTAGAGACATCGCATTGGTAATGAAGATCTGCATAGTTAAAGCAATGGTATTCCACATAGTAACCTATGGATGTGAGAACTGAATCATAAGGAAGGCTGAGCAAAGGAAGATACACACTTTTGAACGGTGGTGTTAGAGGAAAATTCTGAGAGTGCTTTGGAAAGTAAGAAGATTCAACCAGTTCATACTCTATGAAATAAAACCAAGCTGCTCACTGGAGAGAAGAATATTAGAGGCAAAGATGAAGTACTTTGGCCAAACAATGAGAAGACAGGAAAGCTTGGAGAAAATAATGATTCTGAGGAAAATGGAAGGAAAAAGGAAGAGGGACTGACCAAGGGCAAGATGGATGGATGGTATCCTTGAAGTGACTGGTTAGACCTTGAAGGAGGTGGAGGTGGCCATGGCTGGCAGGGAGCTCTAATGTGGCCTGGTCCATGAAGTCATGAAGAGTCGGAAGTGACTGAACGAATAAAGAACATGATCACCAGCTATTGGGAATAATGGGAGTTGATGTTCAAAACATCTGGAGAACCGAAGTTTGTCTATGCCTGTTATAAAGCCTCACTGTCTCACCATCTCAATGTGATATGGGACAGAATTATAGAATCATTGAGTTGGAAGAGACATCGTGGGCCATGAAGCAGGAAAACTGCATTCAAAGCACCCCTGACAGATGGCCACCCAGCATCTGCTTAAAAGCCTCCAAAGAGGGCACCTCCATCACACTCTGAGGCAGAGAGTTTCACTGCTGAACAGCTCTCACCATTAGGAAGTTCTTCCTCATGTTCAGGTAGAATCTCCTTTCTTGTAGTTTGAAGCCATTGTTCCGTGTCCTAGTCTCCAGAGCAGGATAAAACAAACTTGCTCCCTCCTCTCTATGACTTCCCCTCACATCTTTATCCATGGCCTTCATCATGTCTCCTCTCAGCTTTCTCTTCTGAAGACTAAACATGCCCAGCTCTTTAAGCCGCTCCTCATAGGGCTTGTTCTCCAGGCCCTTGACGCTTAAAAGAAGCAGATACTCTGTTCTCAGTACCCTTCTCTAGGCATGGTTTGATGGCTAATTCCTGGCAGCTGGCTTGTAGCACTACCAAACAAAAGAGACGAGGAATGATGCAATTTGACACCACTTTAACTGCAATGGCTCGGTGCCAATGGAATCCTAGGTCTCTGTAGTTTCGCTAAGCACCAGCCTGCTTTGGCAGAGAGAGCTGGTGAAACTCCAACTCCCACGGCAACTCGTGATGTCACGCTTCCTTTCCACAGTACACTCCGGTGGTTTGTGTTGTGTGTTGCAAAGCGAGGGCGGCCGGCTGTGAAGTTGGAGGGGCGCTCCCTTCCCGGGCTGGGGCCAATCAGCGCGGCGCCTCGCCAAAGGCCTGAATGAAAGAAAGGCGAAGAGGCGGGAGGTGGAGGTTCCCCGCTCGCCTCTTACTTTGCGCCTGACTTCGCCATGGAGGCGCAGGAGTAGCCGCCCTCTCCCTTGGCTCGGTGGTGGAGGGACCCTTGCCTTGGTAAGCACTGAAGAATTTGGGGGGGGGGGGGGGCGCTTTGAAATGGGTGCCTTGGACAACTTGGGTTCCTTAGCAAAGCTGCCTGAACTAGAACAAAAGGAAATCCTCATCAAACTTGCCTTACTCCTTAAAATTTCGGGAGGGATTTGCTTGTTCTTCCCTACCAACTCTCCTGGTTTTAAAGGGAGGAGGAGAGAAGCATCCATTCAGCCCAAAACTCTGGAAAGAAGCTGAAAAGAAGCGCCTCTTTCCCAAAACTCCTCACGCCTCTTCAAAGGAGGACTTGCTTTCTTGCTCTTTTTCGGGCTTTCTTCCCTTGATTTACTTGGAAAGTCTTCCGAGTGAGGATGAGAAAGGACTCCCTGCACCAAAGGGAAGGCACGAGGAGACTTTCAATCATTGGAGTGTGTCTCCAGGGCTACTTTTGGGGGAGACGGGGGCGGTCTCCCCTCCTGCTTCGCCTCCTTCCAGAAAGAACTTTCCCAAAAGGAGCTCGAAATGCAACTGTTGGGAATTGGAGAAGGGTCATGTCTCTGCTCGTGTCCATCTCTGGGGTGTTTCCTACCCGGCAAAAGGAGCAAATCCTGCTCCCGTGCGCCTTGGCTGCTGGCGAGATTGCCACATCCCGAAAGAAAACGCGTTGGGGTTTAAAACAATGCCCAGCAGTTTGAAGGAGAGCAGTTGTTCCCCCCAGGTAGGGTCCTCTTGGGTGGGGGCATGACCTGGAGTGCTCCCCTGAATCTTTTCAGCTGCCCCGCCTGCCTTTCCTCTTCCTCGCTGGGATTTCTCAAAACGCCCCCAAGTTTCCCCTTTCTTCCCCAGCTAGTCGCCCAAAATGGCACATGGAGAGGGAAGGAGGTCGCCTAGGAGAGTCTCCTCAAGGCTGCCTTGCTTAGCTCTCCTACGTTTCACGGCTGCATTTTTCAACTTTCCTCCTTTATGAATAAACTCGGTGCATGCCAAATCATACAATGTATTAGGAGAAACCGTTCTTTCTTTGGTTGGAGGAGGGAAAAGGCGTTTCCATGGCCGCCTGCTCTTGCTTGGTTGGAAAAATAGATGCTTTTTGCTCGGAAGGACTGGATTTCTTTGGAGGCGGACCCAGTCTCTGTGGCTCTCTCTAGAGAGTTGGTTCTACACTTTATATTAATTTAGCTTTAGCTTGCCTGGCTCAATGCTATGGAATCCTGGGATTATTTTTTTTAGTGAGCCACCAGCACTTTGGCAGAAAAGGCTTTGTAAATCTACAATTCCCATGATTCTATAGCATTGAACTATGGCTAGTCAAGTGGTGTCAAACAGGTGGAATTGCAAACCTTGGAAAAGTTTACTTTGTTGGACTGCAGTATATATAGCTAAAGGGGGATTCTGGGCATGATAGTCCAAAAGGTCACCTTTCCGAACTCTGGAGTCTTTGCAGTGGTAGCAGTTGGCAGATTACTGTGTGCAAATTCTGTACTCTGTGTCCCCTGGACGACACACCCAAGCCCTTCCTCATTGTTTTCTGATTCTCATCTTGAACATTGGGAAACAGTTATCTTTCCGTTTCAAACAGCTGATGAGAAATGAGTTGGCCCTTCTTAGAATCGCATTACCATGTTTACGCAAGTGATACTTCCCTTTGCGTGAGTGTAAGCGTGTTGGGGAGTATGGTTTGTATTTCGTTAGACCTTTAATTCAGAAATCAATTAGCCCAGAGAGTGTATGCTATTGACTCTAAGCTTGTTCTAGAAGAGAATTGATGGTGGGAAGGGCTGGGAAGACATTTCTAACAGTCCCAGTCCTCTAGTAATTATACCGTGTTGAATTGCCAGCAGAGCTTCTCTGAAACCTTGAGGCATTTGCCGGTTATGAAATCATGCTCACCTTTTGCTGCCAATGGAGACACATACCCCTGGGAGAAATTGCTTGCGTGTTCACCCTAAAAACAAGGACACCTAAATAACTATGACTCTATACCAGTGGCAGCTGATGCCCATGGTATCAGTAGAGTGAAAAATGAGGTTACTAGAGGTAACAAGGTATAGTTAATAAGGACGCTGATAAAATAAGTTCCCTTTTATGCCTGACAAGCTCCCTCTTTCCCTCCTAGCAATGATAGCACTGGGGAGATGCTGGAGGAGAGTTGAAGGCACAAGAGTTTCAGTGTGAAGTCATAACAGTGTGTCCTCGCAAAACAATGACATAAACTGGGAATTAGTGTAATTCTACTCTAGTATCCTTCACTAGTATCTTACAACAGGCAAGGTAAACAGTAGGATGTGGAATCCCTACTTATCTCTTTCTATTAAGTAATGTCCAGAAAAAAACTACTTTGCTGCTCATCTGCCTTTTTTGCAATGTCTATGCTTGCCTTACATTCTTTGACTGGTTGTGAAGCAAGTTGATAGCTATTTATGCAGTACTCAAGTAGGACCACCTCTGATCCAATGCCTAAATCCATTTGTTATTCCCATGTGGAACAGATCTACTGAAACAATAGAAACCATTAACACACTTGTATACATTCCCTTGATTGCTTAGGTTTGCTTCAGCTGGTACTAATAATTGAATTTAGATCCTGAATGTGGGGTCATAGGAGGCTTGTGTATTTGTGTTTGTCTTAAAAGTGCAGCATGACTGCTTCTTGTTCTGTGTATTGATAGCATGTGAAGTAACATTTATAGCTTCCCGGAGGGAGGATGGAAATTATGTTGCTTTGCATTTCCTGGTAGTGAAGTGTTTATGAAATAAATAGCTTTGGTCCTATTGCAGGATCAAGGATGTAATTTTCTCTATGGCTATTATTGATTCTCAACAGTTATCTCCCTATCTCTTCTAATGTTCGCTATTGCGGATTTCCTTTTGAATATACACTCAGTTGGTTTAGTGAGTGTTGGTTGGGTTAAAGAATCCAAAAATCTGATACAGAAGCTTGTGGAAAACAGCCTGTGTTATACTTCTACAATGAAATTATCTTCATTCTACATTTAAAAGCCTGGATAATTTTGTTATCTAAAGAATCCTCATAACTGAAATTGTGAATGTGCCAAGAGTTGCAGAATGTGCCAAGATAACCGTTGCAGTTTCCAGTATTTCCAGAGAAAAGGAATAACTATTTTGGGAGTTTTTGATTGTGGTAGGGATATGCTTTGGCTAAAACCTAACAATATGTTGGTAGGGGAACCTCAGATTTCAAAGATACGCCTACTCAAATGCAAGTGCCCTTTCAAACTGCACAATTAAAGCACTATGATTACACTTTAACTGCCATGGCAATCTCATCTGGAATCCAGAGGTTTGAAGCTTTGAGAGAGGTATTTATGTATCACCTCAGTACAAGCCCCTGGATTTGATACCATGCAACCATGGAAATTAAGGTGGAGTTTGCTTTAATGGAGCAATGTGAAAACCTAGATTAAGGCATCTCTTGAGAAGCATAGTACAGAAGGAAGAATTGAGCTTGTTCTTTTTAGGCAGTATGCACTTCTCTGATGTTTTTTAGATTAGCATTGATTCCAACATTGATAATTGTCTACAGTCTCTTGAACCAAAGCAGTGTTCCATATAAATCCTGCACAGTCAGGCTTGCAGAAATAGTTCATTCAGGCTGTAGTCTTGCTTTGGCCTCAATGCCCTGTAGCACAAGAAGGCTCCTTCGCCCCCTCCCCCAAGTTCTCTGTGAATGAAAAGGATTTGCAGAAGCTTGTGTCTCACTGTGTTATGCTGTGTGTAAGAAATCCTCCCCTCAATTTGGCAACATTTCCAGTTATCTGCTGGAGGTGTGGAAGCCCCTTTAAAAGGAAAACAAGTGTATAGGGCCTGAGAAATAAGGTATTTTTTGCTAAAATTTTGGGAACCCAGTGTTACACTGGCAGGTACAGCATGTTGCAAAGGCAGGCGCAAACCTGTTTTTCCAGATCAGTTCCAGATATAAAGACAACATTTTTTCCTGTTAAACTATGGGTAAGGTTCTAGTGTATGCCATCAATTCAATACATTATTGTCCTTTGACTGGGTTGACAAACACAAGTTGTCTATAACAGCTATTTGCTAAACAGTATTACTGGATATAACTCCCCCCCTCCCCCCCGGTGGCGCAGTGGGTTAAACTACTGAAGTTGCTGACTGAAAGATCAGAGGTTCGAATTTGGGAAGCAGGGTGAGCTCCCGCCGTTAGCCCCAGCTTCTGCCAACCTAGAAGTTCGAAATCATGCAAATGTGAGTAGATCAATAGGTACTGCTTCTGTGGGAAGGTAACAGCACTCCATGTAATCATGCCAGCCACATGGCCTTAGAGGCATCTACAGACAACGGCGGCTCTTTGGTTTCGAAACTGAGATGAGCACCACCCCCTAGAGTCAGACACAACTAGACTTAATGTCAAGGGGAAACCTTTACCTTTTATTACTGGATATTTGCTCTCTGCAGAATTTGGGAAGGTGTTTAAGACTCGTGAGAAGCTCTTAGACTAGCATCTTTTTGGAGTGGGACAGTAGGATAGAGATATACTTTATTATTCTTGTACTAGTTGCTGTGATTTTTGATTAGAAATGTGAGCCCAAGACTACCAACTGGCTCAGATCGGTAAGGTTATGATAATTCCCAACAAACCTTTCCAACAAACCTTGATCTAATATCAATCAGTAAGTAAAGTGTAGTATTCTGAGTGTGGACTATTTATTTATTTAAAACATTTATATTCTACCCTTCTCACCCCCAAGGGGACTTGGGGTAGAGCACAGCATATACATGGCAAACATTCAATGCCAGGACACAAATTCACATACAATACATAAACATTAAAAAAAATCAAAATATTAAAATCCACCATTTAAAACCATCCTAGTCAACCACATCAAATCTAATTGGCCTGGTAATTTTTTGTATTGCTGCTTTATTGCCCTGTCCCGAAAGCTTGGACTAGGAGTCCAGGAGACCAATGTTTGAATGCCTGCTCAGCCATGGAAACCCAAATGGCATTATGACACTTCCCAACCAAAGGGGATGTTGATGGCAACCCTCAACACAGTCTTGCCAAGAAAGAAACATCTAAATCAGAGCTGACTTGAAGGCACATAACAAAGAGAATAACAAACAACAAAAGCACAAAGACCAAATACACAAAAGACTGAATTAGTCACCACTGAAGGCACTAAAGCAGACATTAGCTTAAAATCTAGGGGCGTCCATTTGCATCAAAACAGGCCCAAAAGTGAACTATATACACATGACAATTTGACATGTCTTGGGTGTAACAGCTGGCTATTTTTTCTATTGAAAAAATAGAAAAGTAGTCCACGCTCTGGTTACATCCCGTCTTGACTACTGCAACGCTCTCTACGTGGGGTTGCCTTTGAAGATCAGCCCCTTCGCTGATGGTATTTCGAAAAAGGTTGAAGACATGGATGTTTAAACAAGCATTCGATTAATCTGGTGCAACGAAACTGATGAACAAGGATTGGTTAATCACAGACGACGAAATTGAATTGCGACTACAATTAAGAGATGCATTGGATTATTATTGGTGGCCCAATAATATTGTGTATTGTGTATGTGTTTTTATGCTTTTTAATGGAATATTGCTGCTTGTCATTGTGTTGTAAACCGCGTTGAGTCGCCGATTTAGGCTGAGAAACGGCGGTATATAAGCACAGTAATAATAATAATAATAATAATAATAATAATAATGGAACTGACTTTAAATAGGACAGGTTTTCTAAGGCTCTGCACAAATGCCTTAATTTTTGTATGTCACAAGGAAGCTTGTGTTGCTGCCCCCATGTGGACCTGGAAGGGTTGCTTCCTGACAGGTATGTTGGGTGTGAGTGTAGATGGCTGAACTTAAATACCCTTGCTTCTCAGCCTAATATTTCGCATAGTTAGCAAAGCATAAACATTTAATAAACCTGGTTTTGGGCAAACAATCTACTCTGGTCCGATTTACAGTTAACCAAGCAAACTGGTTAGGAAAAAAGGAACAGAAGTACTTATTCCCTAAATTTGCTTAAAATAATCCTGCCCATTTAAAAACCACCATAGTTCTTGCCGGATTACTCTGACAAATTTCCTTTCCTGTTTTTGTTTGTTGGATTTTTGTCTGTAAACATTTATACCTAAAATTGCAGACGGGGGCAGAAAAGATTTGTTTACTGATGATGTACCTCTAATTTCAGGCTTGAGTATACATAGGGCCAAAGTCAGTCCTAGCCAGCAAGGATGATGGGGATGAATGATAGTAATATCAAACTATTATTACTCTACTATGTAGAGTAGATGCACCTCTTCCATCTAGGGACTCCTCTAATGCTGACAAGTGAAAACTCTTTGGCCACTGCTATACAGCTGTAATTCAAAATACTCATTTAACGTATTTCATAGAATCATAGAGTTGGAAGAGACTTCATGGGCCATCCAGTCCAATTCCCTGCCAAGCAGAAAAATCACATTCAAAACACCCCTGGCAGGTTATAAACATCTATATTTATTATAGATGTTTATAACATTGCTTTCTGCCCCTCTTAAGTGTTGTGAAGTATTAAAAACCTAATGTAGTCAAATTAGCAATTAAAACTCAAATGGAGACAACTTAAAAACCTAAATCAGACCAGTGGTGAGTAAATACTCTCACTAGATAATCAAAACATAACATAGATTCTGTGTTGTTTTGCTTATTTTGTTTACTTTCATTTAAAATAAACACCTTCAAAATAAAAAAGGTACTAGCACACATTTCACATTTTCCTACTTATCAGATTCAAATCACACCTCGCTATTTACATAGGTATTTTGGATTTTTATCCCAGTATATGCCTCATTTATGTCAACCAATATGAATTCTAATTATTTATCATACTGAACTCCTCCACTTAAGGAAACAATAACTTTTCACAAACCAAGGTGTGATGCTCTAAATCAGGGATCCTCAAAATTTTAAAAATGAACAATTTTAACCAACATAAACTTACCAGGATTTCAATGGGAATTACAATGGGAAGTGTGGAACTGCTTTTTACTGATGAGATAGTCAAGTTGAGGCACTACAGTAATCATGGTTCCATCCTATGAGTTTTCAAGATTTTGCCAGAGAGATTTAGTCTGCAGTTCATGGGAATAGCAGCCTTTTAAAAGTATATATAATGGTGTTAGTCAAGGGTGCAAATGAGGAAAGGGGTCCAATAGAGTCCCAAAAAGAACATGTATTTGCAAAGAAATGGATGTTGTATTTGCAAAGAAATGGATGCCAGTTTGGATATGCTGTGAGCTGCCTTGGATGCCATATTGGGAGCAATATATAGATTAAGTTAATAAATAAATATAAACGAATAAGTGTGTTTATAGTCTTTCTGTATCATCCCATCCATTTAAAAATTGGCAGTGCAGTTTACTATCCTTTCCCCGCGACATTCCCTTGAAGATGGAATAGATCAGCCCATTCATCTGTCAGATTAGAAGTTGCATGAAAGTCAAAAGAATTGATAAAAAGAGATCAATTCCTTTGGGTTACAGGGTTCCCTGAGCAACTTAACACAGAAGTATGACTTGGTCACATGTTCTGTCGCCTTGCCAGTCCCAACTCCTCCTCCCTTGATGTGGGACATGCTCTTTGAATGACTCCTTTTCACAAATTGCCATATGCCAAAGATGACTGGGGACAGAACACTTGGTTACATGATACACCACAACTTGAGAAGTACTAAATATTATACTTCTGATAAGAAGGTGCATAATTTATGTAGCTGCAGCACAACCTGGAAAAATAAAGCAATACAAAATATGCTTTGAACAGGGAGCATATGCAGGAACAATAGTCAAAAAAGCTCTTTAAGCGTGGTCAGAATCCTGTTCTAAAAAAAACAAAACCCTGTCAATTTAGCATATGCCCGAGAGTAACCAGTTATGCATCTTAAGAAGAAACAGAGTTTTCATATTTTTGATTTACGACATTGTGCAGGTACAGCTGTACCAGGAGCTCCAATTTTGTTTGCTTTGCATTGAATGTTTGTTGTAGTCCTAAGTTTCAGGGACTCTGCAGATAGGTGGCTTCTTTTGGCTGCAATCATAGGGCAAGCCACCTGTCAATTATAGTTAGGTTCCCTGGTCCCGCCCCCTTTTGGGTTTCTGGAGGGAATAGGAGCCTTTTTGGTTCAGTCCACACAGAGAAGCCTTTCACACAGGGCATAATACCAAGAGCTCCTGTAGAAAGCTTAGTCTTCTACAGATTATTGAGAAAGCCTTGAAATTCCTGTTTGATTTCAATAATAAAGAACTTTGTTGAACCTTTAAGCAATCTAAAGACTCTGTTTTAAGGAAATCCAAAGGCCTTTAATCTGAGGTAGCCTCGGCGTCCCGTTGGGCACACAGAATTTATGTCCTGTCTACAGTCTTATGCACAGGCCCAGCGAGCGACAGCACAGACATCTTTATTTTCCTTGCTATTGGCAAAAGGAACTATTTATATAAATTATGCACAGAAGAAGTGGGAATACTTATTTTTTGTTACTAGGCTTCCCAGTTAGTGAAAACACTACTGGAATGGTATTCTTAAATCTCAAAGGCTATATTATTACACAGGTTTATTTAATGTTCCTTTGACATCAGCAGCGGTTTTCTCTTGAGTACACGTCTAATATTTCATAGTAACTTCGTATAGGACACTTTTGAGTTCTTATTAAATGGTGGAATAAGGAAATTTTAGCATTTCTAACTTTATTTAAACCAAGTGGGTTACATCCAGTCCCTTGGGTTGGAGATAAAAAGGTAAAGGTAGTCCCCTGACACTAAGTCCAGTCATGTCTGGCTCTGGGGTGTGGTGCTCATCTCCATTTCTAGGCCGAAGAGCCAGCGTTGTCCGTAGACACCTCCAAGGTCATGTGGCCGGCATGACTGCATGGAGCGCCGTTACCTTCCCCCGGAGCGGTACCTATTGATCTACTCACATTTGCATGTTTTCGAACTGCTAGGTTGGCAGAAGCTAGGGCTGACAGCGGAAGCTCACACAGCTCCCTGGAATCGAACCTGCGACCTTTCGATCAACAAGCTCAGCAGCTCAGTGCTTTAACCCACTGCGCCACCGGGGGCTCCGAATTCATATATAATTCCGTTCTTCCTTCCTATTACATAAGTTTTCCAATTCTTCCTTTTGGCCTGCTATTCATTTATTAATTCCCTACACAGATTCTTACAGGTTAAATTATGAAGCCTTCTATAAAAACTTTTACTTCTTTTTTAAAAACATAATTTGGAAATGGTACCAGTCCTTGATAGAGTTTTTTTTTGTTTTTTCTTTGTTCATCATTGCTAATTTGTCAATTTCTACTATTTAAAAGACTTTAACTATCCTTTCTTCTATCATTGGAAGGTCTGCTTGCTTTCAAAACATAACCAAACATGAATATTATATAGATCAGGTATGGGCAAACTTGAGCCCTCCAGGTGTTTTGGACTTCAACTCCCACAATTCCTAGCAGCCTCAGGCCCTTTCCTTTTCCCCCTTAGCTGTGCGAATGCTCCCCTGGTCACCGCCGAGACCTGGGGCTCCAGGCTCAGCGACGAATCCAGGATCACACCCAAGCTGCGAACCTGCGCCTTCAGGGGGAGTGCGACCCCATCCAGCACAGGCTGTAACCCTATACCCTGTTCGGCCTTGCGACTGACCAGGAGTACCTCTGTCTTGTCTGGATTCAATTTCAATTTGTTCGCCCTCATCCAGACCGTCACAGCGGCCAGACACCGGTTCAGGACCTCGACAGCCTCCTTAGTAGCAGGTGGAAAGGAGTGACAGAGTTGGACATCATCTGCGTACAGATGACACCGTACCCCGAAACTCCGGATGATCTCCCCCAGCGGCTTCATGTAGATGTTAAACAACATGGGAGACAGTATTGAGCCCTGAGGAACCCCACAAGACAAAGGTTGTGGGGTTGAACAGGTGTCCCCCAATAACACCTTCTGGGACCGGCCCTCCAGGAATGACCGGAGCCACTGTAAAACAGTGCCCCCGAGACCCATCCCTGCGAGGATGATAAAAAACATCAAATCATCCAGGCATCCCCTGGGCAACGTCCTTGCAGACGGCCAATTCTCTCACACCAAGAGTCACTCCTGACACGACAAAAAAAAAAACATGTCTCCTCTCAGCCTTCTCTTCTTCAGGCTAAACATTCCCAGCTCTTTAAGCCACTCCTCATAGGGCGTGTTCTCCAAAACCTAGATCATTTTAGTCACCTTTCTCTGGACATATTCCAGCTTCTCAACATCTCCCTTCAATTGTGGTGCCCAGAATTGGACACAGTATGATTCCAGGTGTGGTCTCACCAAGGCAGAACAGAGGGACAGCATGACTTCCCTGGATCTAGTCACGATGCTCCTATCTATGCAGGCCAAAATCCCATTGGCTTTTTTTGTCACCACCACATTGTGGGCTCATGTTTAACTTGTTGTCCACGAGGACTCCAAGATCTTTTCCACATGTACTGCTGTTCTCATCCTTCATATAGATCTTTACAATTTCCTTCACATAAAGCTGAAGGAAATCTTCCTCCACACTCATGGCTTCTGAGGCCCCTTCCACACAGCTGAATAAAATCCCACATTATCTGCTTTGAATTGGGATATATAACAGTTTGGACTCAGATAATTCAGTTCAAAGCAGATATGGTGGGACTTTCTGCCTTAATATTCTGAGTTATATGGCTATGTGGAAGGACCCTGAGTAAAAATAAATACAAATCATCCTCTTGTCTGAGGTTCCTTCCACACAGCCCTATATCGTGGAATATCAAAGCAAACAATCTCACAATATCTGCTTTGAACTGGGTTATCTGAGTCCACACTGCCATATATTCCAGTTCAAAGCTGATAATATAGTATTTTCTTCCTTGGTATTCTGAGAAATAAGGCTGTGTGGAAGGACCCTGAGTTTCTTCCCCTCAGATTTGGGATGCATTTTCTCCTCAGATTTGGGATGCGTCTTCTCTGTAGAATTAACGAATTCTGGCACCACTTTAAACAGCCATCACTCAAGTGTTATGGGATCCTGGGATTTGTAGTTTGGTGAGAGAAACTACATATCCCACAACCCAATAGCATTGAGCCTTGACGTTTAAAGTGGTGTCTGAGGATGCCTGCCAAAGATGCAGGCGAAACGTCAGGAGAGAATGCTTCTAGAACATAGCCATACAGTCCGAAAAACCTACAACAAGCCAGTGATTTCGGCCATGAAAGCCTTCAACAATACATATAAGAGTATTCTTCAGTAAATATGCCATCAAAATGGAGGCAAGCTGAAGAAATTAATGTGAGGCCTAGTATTGTTCTCAACTGAGAGGCCTAGAACTGGAAACGAAGAATACAGCAAATGTTCTGCTAATGGGAGTGTTTCTATACATCCATTTCTATCTATTTATGATCACCATTATGTCCTTACAGATTAGTAGCTTCTTTCTGAGGTGAAAGACGATGTTTTGTAATGAGAGGAAAAACAAACAATTTCACAAACGTGACTAAATGGGCCCTTACTCGAAAAATAGGCCTTGAAAAACTTTCTGACTGGAAACTAGTCATTCTGCTAGTTTCAAAGTATGGGAGTGTTTGTGTGTGTGTATTCTGAAAATGTTACCAAATGTTAACATTTTAATCAGCAGGTTATCAGTTAGTATCTTATTGATAAGAAATTATTTCTTTTACTGCTATGTCTTTGCCTTGAGCAAATGATACGCAAGCTGGGCTTTGAATGAGACAAAGGAAGGCGTATCTGTGGGAAATTAGGGTTTCTCAACAGACTAGGCCAGGCATGAGCAAACTTTGGCCCTTCAAGTGTGTTGGACTTCAACTCCCACAATTCCTAACAGCCTCGGGCCCCTTCCTTCCCCCCCCCCCCCAGTCACTTAGGGGTTATTGAAAGTCTTGGGATCCCATTTCATGCATCTACAACAGGCATGAGCAAACTTGGGCCCTCCAAGTGTGTTGGACTTCAACTCCCATAATTCCCAACAGCCTCAGGCCTCTTCCGTTCCCCCCTCAGCCTCTTAAGCCACTTAGGGGTTATTGAAAGTCTTGGGATCCCATTTCATGGATCTACAACAGGCATGGGCAAACTTGGCCCCTCCAAGTGTGTTGGACTTCAACTCCCACAATTCCTAACAGCCTCGGGCCCCTTCCTTCCCCCCCCCCCCTTAGTCACTTAGGGGTTATTGAAAGTCTTGTGATCCCATTTCATGGATTTACAACAGGCATGGGCAAACTTGGGCCCTCCAAGTGTGTTGGACTTCAACTCCCATAATTCCCAACAGCCTCAGGCCTCTTCCGTTCCCCCCTCAGCCTCTTAAGCCACTTAGGGGTTATTGAAAGTCTTGGGATCCCATTTCATGGATCTACAACAGGCATGGGCAAACTTGGCCCCTCCAAGGTGTTTTGGACTTCAACTCCCACAATTCCTAATAGCCTCGGGCCTCTTCCTTTCCCCCCTCAGCCTCTTAAGCCACTTAGGGGTTATTGAAAATCTTGGGATCCCATTTCATGGATCTACAACAGGCATGGGCAAACTTTGTCCCTCCAGGTGTTTTAGACTTCAACTCCCACAATTCCTAACAACCTTGGTCCCCTTCCTTTCCCCCCTCAGCCACTTAGGGGTTATTGAAAGTCTTTGGATCCCATTTCATGGATCTACAACCGGACCTGGGCAAACTTGGGCCCTCCAAGTGTGTTGGACTTCAACTTCCACAATTCCTAACAATCTGTAGGCTGTCAGGAATTGTGGGATTTGAAGTCCAAAACACCTGGAGGGCCCAAGTTTGCCCATGCCTGTTCTACAAGATGGCCTTCCCCAAGGCAAAAGCAGAGAGTGGGAAGATGAAGACATAGTTCCATCTATTCATTTGGACACAAGGACAGAAAGCCACAGAGAGTACAGATGCATTTCCAACTATATAATCCAAGGCATTGGGAGATTTGGGTTATCCTAATGGTTAGGATTCTGAGAAGACGACAGTGAATTTTGATAGACAGAATTTCCAATTAACGGGCTATGGTTAGATCTTAAGTGGGGTTATGAAGAAATAGGCAGTGGTGAGTTAAGGGTGCTTAGGTACTTCTACCAATAGCAGGTATGGAGCCCTGGTGAGTATTTATTGGCTTCATTTTTGTTAGGAACGAATATCTAGGTATTCCTTGCCTAAGAAAACGCAGTGAATTTTATGGGGTCTCCATAAGTTGATACTTGTATTGTCAAAGGCTTTCATGGCCGGAATCACTGGGTTGTTGTAGGTTTTTTCGGGCTATATGGCCATATTCTAGAGGCATTTCTCCTGACATTTTGCCTGCATCTATGGCAAGCATCCTCAGAGGTAGTGAGGTCTGTTGGAACTAGGAAAAAGGGTTTATATAGGTGGTCAGTTGAAACATTCACACCTAGCTCCAGCAGACAAGAGTCCTTTGTCTCACACTGGTCATTCCACAGATATATAAACCCTTTTTCCTAGTTCGAACAGACCTCACTACCTTTGAGGATGCTTGCCATAAATGCAGGCGAAACGTCAGGAGAGAATGCCTCTAGAACATGGCCATATAACCCGAAAAAACCTACAACAACCCAGTTGATACTTGACTTGAAGGCAAGTCTTTCACCTCAGAAGGAAGCTACTAATGTGTAAGGACACGATGGTGATCATAAATGGATAGAAAGGAATGTATAGAATGTATTAGGAAGAACTACCTGACTGTGAGAGCCATTCAGCAGTGGAACTCTCTGCCCCGGGGTGTGGTGGAGGCTCCTTCTTTGGAAGCTTTTAAACAGAGGCTGGATGGCCATCTGTCAGGGGTGCTTTGAATGCAGTTTTCCTGCTTCTTGGCAGGGGTTGGACTGTATGGCCCATGAGGTCTCTTCCAACTTAGTGATTCTATGATTCTATCCCATTAGCAGGACATTTGCTGTATTCTTCGTTTCCAGTTCTAGGCATCTCAGTTTAGAACACTCCAGTACTAGGCCTCGCATTAATTTCTTCAGCTTGCCTCCCTTTAGATGGCACATTTACTGAAGAATACTCTTATAGGGTTGTTGTAGGTTTTTTCGGGCTATATGGCCATGGGTCTAGAGGCATTTTGTTCATTTGTTCAAGGAAGAAACCATGAAAATGAACAAAATCTGGCTACCAGTATTAAAAAACTCAAAAATTACAACAGCAAAACAACAGAGAGTAAACAATCAGGCACATCAAATCACCTCTCAACAAAAGATTCCCCCAGGCACTTCCAAGCCATTAAATGCTAATCAAGGTGGTCAGTTGAAACATTCACACCTAGCTCCAGCAGACAAAAGTCCTTTGTCCCACCCTGGTCATTCCACAGATATATAAACCCTTTTCCTACTTCCAACAGACCTCACTACCTCTGAGGATGCTTGCCATAGATGCAGGCGAAACATCAGGAGAGAATGCCTCTAGACCATGGCCATATAGCCCGAAAAAAACCTATAACAACCCAGTGATTCCGGCCATGAAAGCCTTCGACAATACTCTTATATGTATTGTTGAAGGTTTTCATGGCCGGAATCACTGGGTCATTGTTGGTTTTTCGGGCTATATGGCCATGTGAAGACACAACTTTTTAAAAAAGAATTTTTAAAAAAAAGTGTTTAAGAAGGTGCTCAGTTGTTCTGAAGTAAAGCAAAAAATGCCTCTTACTTAGTAACCCTCTTCACTGTTTGATGAGTCAACAATGTTTCTGTCAACAGGGGTTTATGTAGTGAAATGAAAGGCATGGAACTCTAGATTCTGTAAAGATAAACTGGAAATGGGTGGGGAAGATGAGATTGGGGTTAATGTGGAGATCTGTTTTTACGATAATCTATACTTAGAGGTTATTGTCTCTTTTGATCAATGCAGTAGTCAAACCATTTTAGAACCTTGTGATTTGCACTTAAAATTGAATAAACTGCTAACATATTTCTTTTCCTGTTTTGTTTTTGCAGATCACTGTCGATCACTTTTCTGTCTACTGAAGCTGTAACAACATTTGTTTTGAGAGTGCAGTTAGATCTGTTGAAGATGCAGCAGAGGAAGTTGTATATTCAGCAGGTGATATCGTCAAGACCTTCCTGCATATCATCTGTACTAACAAAACAACTTGGGAAGAAATATGACTTGTAAAAAAGTATGTTGTTTATATTACAACTACTGTGCAGAGATAGGATGCCTCTACAATGAACACTATCTCTAAAGGAGAGAGATTGAACTTTCTCACAAGAACTCTGTTGGAAGAATACAAACATTTAACCGGAACCAGACGCAAGAAAGTGCATCAGAATGTATGTTTATCCAAGAAGAGTTAGAAGATGCCAAATTGTGCCGCTGTTTGCCACTTGCTTTCTTCTTTGTCTCATGATTTTTTGGGGACCACTTGATGAGAGTAATATTGTGGGCCACATGAAATCTTACTCCTACAGATACCTCATAAATAGCTATAGTTTTGTGAATGATAGCCTGTCTGTTAGCAGAGATAACCTGGACAGAGGAACAGGCTATCAATACTTGATCAATCACAAGGAGAAATGTCAAGGGCAAGATGTCCTCCTCTTGCTGTTTGTCAAAACTGCACCTCAAAATTACCACCGGAGAGATGCAATTCGACAGACGTGGGGTAATGAAAAGTATGTCCATTACTACCTTAAGACCAACATAAAGACCCTCTTTGTATTAGGGCTGCCAAGCAACCTTACACAGAGAGACCAACAGCAAAGAAGGCTCCAGGCAGAAGACAAGATGTATGGTGATCTGATTCAGCAAGACTTCTTGGATACTTTTTACAATCTTACTCATAAATTACTCTTGCAGTTCAGTTGGGTAAATAAATTTTGCCCTCATGCCAAGTTTGTTATGTCAGCAGATGATGATATATTTATTCACATGCCAAACCTTGTTGCTTACCTCCAAAGTCTAGCACAAATTGGTGTTCAAAATTTTTGGATTGGACGTGTTCATCGGGGAGCACCTCCCGTAAGAGATAAGAAGAGCAAATATTATGTTCCATACGACATGTATCCTTGGCTTGCTTATCCTGATTATACAGCAGGAGCTGCATATGTGATATCGAGTGATGTAGCAGCTAAAGTCTATGAAGCCTCACTGACTCTTAATTCAACCCTATATATAGATGATGTTTTCATGGGTCTCTGTGCCAACAAAATGGGAATTGTTCCACAATATCATCTGTTTTTTTCTGGGGAAGGCAAAGCTCCATATCATCCTTGCATTTACAACAAAATGATGACCTCTCATGGACATGTAGATGACCTTCACTATCTTTGGAAGCAAATTACAGACCCCAAAGTGAAAAACGTTTCATCTGGCATTTGGGGTACAGTATATTGCAGAATAGTTAACATTATGCTTCTTTGCAAATTATACTATCAGGACACCTATCCCTGTTTAGCTGCATTCTCCTAATACTTGAAGATAAAACAAAGATTAACTGAGCCAAAACAAATAAGAGATCTTGGCCGTTTCCTCCAAGACACATGCAAAAGCGAACGTGAAATGTTGCATAAAAACTTAGAATGTGAAAGCTTACCTGTGTACTACATTATTTTCACCAGTTTCCTGAAAGTTGAACACTTTGGTTTCCATAAACTACAGTTACTCCAACTCACTTTGAGAACAGGTTAGATAGTACTAAAAATCAGAATGTTTACGCTTTTAAATGTGAACAAAATTCAATATAAAATTAAATTGAATTTTGAAAAACACATTCATTGATGACAATGTAAATGGATACTGTAGGCCAGTCAAATAAATTCCTCACTGTATTGGATAAGCAGCATTTCGCCCTCCTTCCTCCCATATGCCTCCAAAGCACAAGCACATTTCAATCCAAGGTCTTAATGAGTGGCTACACATTTTACCACTATGTTGTACAGATCACTCAAAATCAACTTGGGAAACCTTATTCCCATGGAAGTGGTGCTAGCATTGGTTTAAGCACTTGTTGGATTAATCCTAAAACTGGCACGCTCAATAGATAATTTATGGGAAAATATAATTATCCTTGCAGAATTTTGTAAAAATCAGTCACTATCCACCAATGGAATGTACTGCAAGTTAGATGAGGATTTGTGCTGGAGTGGTGGGATGAAGCATTCTTTGTCCATGCTTAGATGTTAGGTCACTGGTGCTTAAAGTATGAGAAACTTAAAAATCATTACAGCTGGTGTATGCTTTGAAGAAAATAGGTCCAAACACTCCAGTTCATTTTTGAAGAATGAGCACAATTACAAGTTCCTCACTGCTAAATTGGTTTTCACTCTAAATATATTTACTTTTCCATTCGTTCACATTACATTTGAGAACCAGGAAACATTTTTAAATACAACTACTGAATAAAAATTTCTGAGGAATATACCTGGATTATATACTTTCCTCAAATTTAACAATGTACAAAACTCCCAATTTATACAATTATACTCTAAAAAATAATGTTCTTTAAAATTCAGAAAGATATAAAATGTACGTTGGTGCCAACTTCATACGTAAAAAAAAAAGCTTGTCTCAAGTAAAGTTTGGAATTATTTTACTACTTAGTAGTTTTACAACAGAAAATACCTCTCCCTATTTGTGTTTAACTTAACAGTAGGTAGATATTAAAACAGCTGTACCATCTCTTTCTTAAAAGTGAAATGAAATGGTATGTGTGGGCAGAAGTCATACCATGTCTTCTAATGTGTGGTGGTAAAAATATCTTTTGGCCTTAATTTGGGCAGAGAGAGAAAATTGCTGGATTGTATTGTCGAAGGCTTTCATGGCCGGAATCACTGGGTTGTTGTAGGTTTTTTCGGGCTATATGGCCATGGTCTAAAGGCATTCTCTCCTGACGTTTCGCCTGCATCTATGGCAAGCAACCTCTGAGGATGCTTGCCATAGATGCAGACAAAACGTCAGGAGAGAATGCCTCTAGATCCTGATCATATAGCCCAAAAAAACCTACAACAACCCAATTGTTGGATTTGCGTATAAACCCAAACAGTACAGAAAGAGTAATCTAAATATGGATTTAACTGGGTACGGTTTCTATATTACTCTAACCCAGGTATTTCTGTCCCTCCCAATATCATTGGACTATAGTGCCCTGTAGCTCTAGCCAGCACAGCCACTGGTCAATAGTGCTGGGATTTGCTGTCCAACCAAATCTCCACCTGAGTCCCACTCCTGCTCTAACAATTTTCAGAATAATATCACAATGCTGTGGGAACTCCAATAATAATTAGCCAAATTGGGCTTGACAGTCTTGAATGTCGCAAGCAGGTATATAATGTCTGCCTCAGATGAATTCCTTAAGCGTTTTGATAAACATCAGGAATAAGCTGTTCCTATAACTTGTGTTGACTTCTTGAAATGGCTGTTATGTGTTTGTGTTTTACAGCAGGTCTGTTGTGTTTAAAAATTATTTATTAGCTAGCTTTAAAAGGGACAGATAGTTGTGTACTACTTTAGCATAGGAGGACAATTCAAAGAAATGATGGAGGCACTCTTTTTCTAAGAAAGGGGAGCCTGATGGTTTCTTAGGTATTTGGGCTTCGAGTACCGTGTTTAGATTTCTAAAACTGGAAATTTCTTGGTTTTTCAGTGTTTCAAATGCAGGGCTCTTAGTTTTTCTTCATTTTGCTTACAAGTAAAATTGCATCAGCTTGAATGGTCACTTCAGGTACCAGTTTGACACTGTTATACACAAGTGTTTATTTCTTATGCTAGTTTTTACTTGTTTGGTTTGCAGCTATTGGATATAATTTTTTTTTACAAAAAATGACAATTATTTATTCTTGACTCTTGCTCTGTCACCATATGTTTTGTACAAATCCTGTTTTCAATAAACAATTTTGTGTATTTTGTAAAAGTGTTGGGCACTGATTCATGTAGTCACATTTGGTATTCTTAAAAACTCTCTCTACAGAACACTTATTTTTCTTAAGGTAAGTTATTAGCAACACCAGTAAATATAATTTCTTGTTCTGTCATGATGAATACCTCCTTTATAGTAAAAATAATAATCTTGAATTAAGAAGTTTTAAAAGCATTATTCCAAACTGTTTATTTACTTGATATTTATAGCAGTGAGAATGGAGGAGCATTTTCTGTGTGATAGGGAAGACTTTTGAAGGTAAGTATGGTATTTTGATACAAAAATAATGCAATTCCTTTTAAGCTGTCATAAGTGTGGGTGACAATGATGTATGGAAAAAACTGTAACAGGACAAAATACACAAGAACACGGAAGACAGCTATTGTAATGTGGTCTAAATAGAATGTTAAAATAATCAGAACTAATCTAATGTCTGAAAAAAGTATCAATCCAAAAATAAGAAGTATTATTTATGTCAACAGTGATGATAATGTTTCTGTTTGGACTACTACATCAGCAATACTTTCCAAACAATTTACCAAATATCTGTAAACATTGTTTCAACCAATATACATTTTAGTGTGCAATTTTACTGGATACATGCAATTTTCTTACTGTTCTTTCATTTTGGGTTTCAACTGGAGAACTTGGAACATTGTGAATTATGAAAGATAATTGAATTTCTTCTGGTACTTGTTTGAAATGGTAGAAATGTGGTCGATTTTGGCATTTCTGAACCATTTGTGAACCAAACAAGTTGCTCCTTCACCTATACTTGGCATCATATGATATGGAACATGGTGTGACAAATAGAAGCCTAATATTTATTTTCATGTCCTCCTTTATTTAACTTCTATATCAGAGTTAACTGAGCAATTGCAACCAGGACAGAGATTGTTTTCCTTCCTGTGCCTGGTCAGTGGGCAAAGCATTGCAATTCAGCATGCTTAAAGGGATGTGATGTCACACCTAGCTGTCATTTGGCTAATCTTTAGCCATTTATGTTCTGTTTGGGGGAGCTGGGGTGGAATAGAGAAATAAACTGTTGCTTTTCTAAGTAGTTTTGAGAGATTTAAATTGGTTCACAGGTCAAAAATCGTGGTGGGATCCCGTGGGTCACATTTAGATGTTTCTTAAGTTTCATGTTTCTCAGGGCTGCACTTTGCCAGCCCTTATTTTAGAGATTGGGGTGGCACTTGTATTCTAAAGAAAGACAATTATAAAAATTCAAGATAATAACCATTTTTTTTTTAAAAAAAAGCAAACTGAAGTTAATGGCTATAGTTTAGTAATGCCATGTTCTACAAATCCAAGAGAAGACCCTAACAAATAAGAGACAGCTGGAATATTTATTACTCTTGCTTAATCCTTACCTTCTCCTGGTAGATAGGTTTTCTTCACTTTCACTCATCACTAAGATTCTGCTTGAACCTCCTTGACTTGCTTCGTGCATAACTTCAATCTGGATAATGATTTTGAAAAACATCAGAAAAGATTATGGCTAAAAGTTCATTTCTTCTGCAATACAATAGTGTAATACCCGAACTCAGAAACCCTTCAGAAGTCATAGAACCACAGTTAGAAAAGACAAGGGTCATCCAACAACCCTCACTATGAAGGAATACACAATTGAAGTCATTTGTCTAATTGATTTGTCTCAAAAACTTAGAACTATTTCCACATGCCACAAAAGGCCTACTCAGCAGTCCTTCACATGTGAAATAGATAATTATGCTGACCATACAGGGTTGTTTTTGTCATTCTGAACACAATATTTGTGTTAAAGAACTATAGTAAAAGATATCTATTAAGAGTGTGTGTTCATATGGAGCTTTAATATAATGTCAGGCCATTCGCCCATACAGCTTAGTACTATTTATCCTGATTGAGTTTTGGTCTTTTCCAATATATACTACCCAATTTTCAAACTGAAATGTAAATCTGGGATTTTTTTAATGCATGTATGCATGCAAAGTGGGCTATGTTTGTGTTATAAGCAAACTATACTATAACATACATGGATTTAACTGAACAGACATTGCTTTCTTTTGTCTTTTTTTTTACAGTGGTGTGGCTAGATTTGATTTAGAGTGGAGGTGGGCACCTTTTGGGTGCCATGGGATCAATTTTAGCTCTGCCAACCTTATTGTGGACTGTAATCCCACCCATTCCCTGCATAAATGGTTCTAAGACTGGTTCTCAACCTGGGGTCCCCATATGTTTTTGGCCTACAACTCCCAGAAATCCCAGCCAGTTTACCAGCTGTTAGGATTTCTGGGAGTTGAAGGCTAAAAACATCTGGGGACCCCAGGCTGAGAACCACTGTTCTAAGATATGGCGGCAATCACAATTGGGAAGGGAAAGGGTCCTGGTTAACAGAAATTAATAATAATAATAATAATAATAATAATAATAATAATAATACACTTTATTTATATACCGCCCTATCTTCCCAAGAGGACTCAGGCGGTTTCCAACATAAGGCAAAACATTCACTTTCTGGAAGGGAAAACCATACAAACAAATTAAAATAAACATCATAAAACATAAGTATAAAATCCTGTTAAAACAAACACAAAAATTCAAAAACAAATTTCATCATAACTCCATCAGACAGGTTCAAACTACCAATGGCCAGACTTACAAAATGGTCATGGCCAACTGTGAAAGGGGTGGGCAAGGGCTAGTGCAATAAAGTGTCATAGGGCTGCAGAAGTGGATAAAGTGCAGAGAAGGGTCCTAGCTAATGGCCAAGGGAAGGGCCTAGGGACTAATCAGTTCACGGAGACCTGCTGGAACATCCAGGTTTTCAGGTCCCTACAGAAGGACAGTGTGGGGACTTGCCTAATCTCTCTGAGGAGGAAATTCCAAAATCGGGGGGCCACCACAGAAGGCCCTCTCTCTCATCTCCGCCAACCATGCTTGTGGCGGTGGCAGAGGTGAGATCTTAGGGCCCACACTGGTTCATAGCGGGAGATGTGATCATGAAGATAGACAGGGCCCAAACCATTTAGGGCTTTTAGAGATGCCTTTCCCTGCAGTAAAACAAAGCACATGGCAACAGAGTTCTAGAGAAGAATCACACTTCCTGAAATGTTCTGGAGAAAAGTCTTCTCTAAAATAGATGGGGAAAATAAATGAGTGGTATACTCCAAAACATATTGGGGACTAAGGGGCATGTATACTCTGGCTAAATATTACCTCCTTTTTCCATGCAGAATTATAATATCAAGGGTGGGCAAATATGAAAGGCTAGAGAGCTGCATTAGCACCTTACAATATCTTAAGAGGGCTGTAACTTCCACTGCTTCCCTAGCAACAGCAACAAAAAACAACAGTGTTTTGCCCCTGAATATTGAGAGTTGGGTGATTTTTACCATGTTTCTTGCCTCCCTGGCCCATTTTAAGTTCAGGAAAAGCTTGTTTTAATAGTTGCTTCCTGTTCATTACCTGATTCAAAAAGAGATATCTACTGTGCCTAAATAGATTCACATTTTGCACAGAACTGGGTTACACGAATAAGCCTCAAACTCATTTGTGCACTTTCAAAGAGACAAAAAAAAAAATCCACATCTTTAAGCTGCAGCTTAGTGTTCTGTCTGGGCCTAAACAAACTGTGGTTAGTCTTCAGAATGGTCAAACAATACAAAACAGCTACAAACCATGTCTAGCCATTTCCCAGTGACTACAAGAAACCTCAAATGAAGATGCCAGCATGGAAGTACCAAATTATAGTTTATCCAGAAATCTAATTCTGCCACATAGATTCACCTTTATACAGTGATCTGTTTGAATGCTTGTTTTCCACTAATCTTAGATCTGAGATGTGGAAAACCTAACATAAGCCTATCACAGGGTTTTATTTGCAAGATCTCTTTGGAAGGGGATGGTTTTCTAAATATGCTGGACTATAGTACTGTCATCATTTCAATGATTGACTGTGCTAGCCGGAGATTATGGGGACTGTAAGCAAAGGCATCTTGTACAGCATAATATTGGGGAAGGGTAATTTAGAGCAATGCCTTAAGAAACAATGGTCTCAGTAACTTGGTTTTTCTCCAACAGAGAAACAGAACTTCCTACCTTAATTCCACCTTTAGTCTTCTTTACACTTTTCTTTTTTGACAAGTCTGCATCAGAAACAGATTTTGGAGGACTAGAAATTTCTAGCGATCTCCTATGGGTAGCTGAAATGACACAAACAGGCCTCATATAATATCAGAAGATGAAACACAGTGAAATCAAAAGCAAAGAATACCATCATTTTAAAGTTCTGCAAGCTTAATTATTTTTTTGGACTAGACAAAAGTTTGATTAGTTTATTGGACAAGCAAAGCATTTGTTTTAGGTGTTTATAAAATCAGGACTACTAGTCCCCCTCTACACTGCCATATAATCCATATTATCAAAGCAGATAATCCACGTTACCTGTTTTGAACTGGATTATATGTCTACACTGCCATATAATGCAGTTCAATTTAAATAATCTGTTACCCACCACCATGACTCAGAGAGCAAATTCTGTAAATTAAGTATATGATAATTTACAAGAAACCAAAAGCAGTAGAAGCATTATGAGATGGGGGAAGACAGCTATAGTCCTCAACTAGTAATCGTTTCTAGAAGCAGCTAAAATTCTGGTATATCCATTTGAAATAAAATAAATGTTCACTGCCATTACACTGTTTATTGGAACATGTGGGGCTTTCTCTCGGTGAACAAAATGTAGGAAGGAATGTATGAAACTAAAGCCTGTGCTGAATAACGTCATTGGAAAAACTACCGTGTATGTTGAAAAAAATAAACCATGCAGTTACTGTAAAAAGAGAATGATGAATTGTTGATTCTAGCAGTGAAGATGGTGAGAAAAGGCAGATATGTAGCATCTGGATTGAATCCTAACTTTCCTTCCAGGAACAGAACAGAGTTCATGTTCACAAAATGCGGCTTTCTCGCCTCCCTTTTTTAGTGACCTGTGGCCCACCTTTAAGAATTTGCTCTCTTGGCATTAAGGAGAAAATGTGGGAGGGGAAACGGTTGCAAACTGAGAATGAGGAGTTGGTGGAGTAAATCTGATCTTACATAAATAGAGGAGCAAATTCAGGACCTGAGTTTCTGTGCCTCAAGGTCTACTGTTCTAACCTTTTATGGCTTTATTAAGTGTGAGAGATCCTTACTGCTTTCAGTTAAAGATACTTTCACAGCCAAAAAAGGAACTAGTAGGTTTATCCAAGATGATACCTCACTTCCTCTCTAAACACCCACCAAAATATCTTGACCAGAATCCCGTATCAGCTCCTTATTTGCATATACTTAGTTGCAATTATTTAACTCAGTAAACTCTCCTGGGCAGACACTCCTTAATTAAGTAAACTCTCCTGGCCTGACATGCCTTTACTAAGTAAACTCTCTTGCCTTCCTGCCACCAACTGGTAGGAAACATCCTTTACTCATGCTCCAGTTGCCAGTGGAATGGACCTCCTCCTTATGCAGCTGATGCCTGGTAAAGTGGATAGTGGTGGTAGAGTTACAATCATGGCAATAGTGTCACAATGGTGACTGAATACCTGTCACAAATACTGAACAATTACTTATCCATAACTGTTTCTTATTCATGATTGCTAACTTAAGCTGGGTCTATACTGTAGAATTAATGCCATTTTCCAGCACTTTAGCTCAATACTATGGAATTTGTAGTTGGTTGAGGCACCAGGACAATTAGGTACAGAATGCTAAAGATCTTGTAAAACTACAGGACTTGTGATTTCATAGCTTTGAGCCATAGCAAAGTGGTTTCAACTGCATTCATTCTAGGATGTAGATACCACCCAATGCCATGATGAATGACATGATTGTTACAATTATAACCCACCTATTCCACTTTATCAGGCACCAGCTGCATGGGGGAAAGGATGCCCATTGTACCAGTATTTGGAGCACAGATGAAGAATGTTTCCTCTTGATTTGGAGAGATTATGCCAGGAGATTACTTAGTTAAGTATAGTGAATGAATAAACTGGTACATAATCCAGGCCTTTGTTTTTAAATATTACCTTTCCTTTTTTTAAACTCCATCTCTCTATCCAGTTACAGATAGAAAATATGTGAATCACTGGCACTTCCTTCCTGCCCTATTTTCCCCCTGCCCTATTTCCTATGTCTAAATGACATAAAGAAATATATATGTGTTCATCTCATGCATCTGATAATAGGGTCTTGGCTCCATGAAAGTGTATGCCAAATAAAACATATTAGGACACCACCAGCATTTCCAAATTTCACAGATGAAACCTGGGATATATTTGGCCAAATAACATCAGATTGCGGTAGAAAATTACTAATATGGAAGAACACACAAACCAGGAGAAGCTTTAACATCACGACCTTATGAGAATGTTGATCTTGGTTTGGAGATTCTTTATCAAACAGGGCTGATTGACAGGTTACCAAGATCTACCAAAGAACAGGTAGTAGCCCAGGGTAGGAGCCCCCAGTGACGCAATGGGTTAAACCTTTGTGCCAGCAATAGATCAGCGAATTGAATCTGGGGAGAGCGGGTTGAGTTTCCTCTGTCAGCTCCAGCTCCCCATGCAGAGACATTAGATAAGCTTCCCACAAGGACGGTAAAACATCAAACATCTGGGTGTCCCCTGGACAACGTCCTTGCAGACAGCCAATTCTTTCCCACTAGAAACGGCTTGCAGTTTCTGAAGTCACTACTGACACGAAAAAAACAAAAACCCAGCTCAGAGTGTGAGTCATGAAGCAAGAAATCTCTAGGTCAGATCTCACCTCAGCTGTGAATGCTTCAGATTCTGACAAATTATCAATCAAAAGCCAAATTAGATTGATCCAGACAGATTGAGAAGGTGTCTGAATGCAAACACTTTTGAAGACTTGCTAACTATTGGGGATTTGGAAGGACACGGAGATGGAAACCATTTATCTCCCAAAACTTGCTTTTCTCGCCAAGTTTTCCATATATGTAAACCTCTTAGGATAGGGATAGGTAAAAGGGAGAGGATGGGGTGTAGCTTTGGAATTAGCAGTTCTAACTTCTATAAATAGAGAACATGTTTTCTAGTGCTCACAAGACTCAGTGCTTGGCAATGTTGAAGTAATATACTTCACCAAATCAGGACTGATTTGGTGTTTGTGTTAGTTTTCAGCCCCCAAAGAAGGAAGGGCGCACACTTTGGTAGAGTCTGTGGAGTCAGGAACAGTAATCACTGCCCTTTAAAGTCTTTCTGTCTTTGCTACCATATGCTGCATTTCCATCAAGTATCCCTATCCCATTGCAGTGCCTGTGTTTTTGTTCCCAACTTCGTAGAAAAGAAAAAAAACTGCCAATTTTTCATTCATTATCTTTATGCTTGGCATTTGCCAGTTTCATACAATGGCCAAAGATAAGCAACTGAGAAGAGTAAGCGAAGCAAACAGTAGGCCATCTCTGTGCTGCAGGTTTCTACCACAATTGCTCACAAAAATGGAGATGGTTTTAGCACATAGTGTGTAGTGTTCAGCTATGAATCATCTGCAAAGTTCACTCACAGTCTGAACCAGGAAATCAATACATCTCTGTTTTTCTGTTGTTTTGCCAAGGGAAAGACATTCCCAGGTTGTATTTTTAAATATTCAGTCATTAAAGAACATTAATATTATTTTATCTAATCTCTGACTTTGCCTAGTACCAAACATGGAAAACCCCATTGGATTGACTTTCTGTTAAATACATAGTATAAACTCATAGTTAAATGTTAGACCTTTCTCACTTTTCATTTTAATGCTTCCAAGATGGCTCTTTGCATACTACAAAAGCATCCCTCAGCAAAATAAAACCTGGCAACCAGAGTTTTGCTCATCCATTCTGACTTTGACATGTATTATAACTTCTCTCTACACTGAGGGGAAAAAAAGAAAGTCTCTTCTCACTTCTGGTTTTTAAATAAACATTCCAAACGGTAACAAGTTAGTGGTTTCCTCAAGAGACATAGATGGAATTCACATCTGCCACATTTCCTGAGTCAGCTAATCTCTCCTTGGTCTTTTCCACTTTCATCTTCACACCAGATGTTATTCATTAAGCAATTTATTTTTTTTCCAGACTACCAACAATGTAGGATGCTATGATGGATCCAACAGACAGCCAGATATTTTGACCTGGCATATGACCAGTTGTAGGATTTCATGACTTTAAAAGGCACTCCAACTGTGTCTCACCTCCAAAGGAAGCTGATTTGAGTTTCCTAGGGCCAATTCATGCAACAAAACTGGATTCTTGTGAATATGGATTGCATAGATCTGTGTGGTGTGTATGTTGAATGCTTATGGAGCTGTACATTTGTCTAAGCATGGGTAATAAGTGTAAGAATGTGGAACTCTCTGCCCCGGAGTGTGGTGGAGGCTCCTTCTTTGGAAGCTTTTAAACAGAGGCTGGATGGCCATCTGTCAGGGGTGATTTGAATGCAATATTCCTGCTTCTTGGCAGGGGGTTGGACTGGATGGCCCATGAGGTCTCTTCCAACTATTTGATTCTATGATTCTATGAATGGGTAATAAGTGAGTCCCCCCCAGGGGGTTGAGAAGGACGGGGTAGAAATGCTGGAAATAATAATAATAAGGAAAGTAGTGGGCAGTCATCCTGTAAATCAAACAGTTTCCAAGTTTTTGAAATATATAATCTAAAGCAGCACAAGGTATACTGAAAATGCTAACCCAGAAAAGCATCACCACAGGGCATATGGGAAACATTTCAGAGGAGCGACAAGAGCTTAACTGTGGGTCATGTCCACATAGCACTGCTTGTTAAAATGCTCTGATATGTCTTTGCTTGAAACTTTGGAGAGACACTGTCAATCAAGCAGTATTAGATTATGGCCAACTAGCCTGAATGGATATAAAATGGTTTCCTATGTTCCTTATACATTAACATTGCTCAAAGAGCTTGGGAAAGTTACTTGTTGCACCTACAATTTCTAGAATTCATCAGACCATGCTGACTAAGGTTTCCAACAGATGAAATCCAAAAAAGTGACTTTTCCAAGATCAGATTGCTCTCTTCTTTCTATACCCCAGTATGAATTTGATTCCATGAGACCTGACATGAAGAAGGTGGTGGTCACAGTAGGGAACCCTATGCTTAATTCTGAGCTGAATCACAAACACGCAGAATTGATGTCAGAGTCAAGTTGTCATTTGATCTGATGAATAACATCGTCTAATTTTCTTATCTTTCTGGACGTCCCATACTTTGAGAGGGGGGAGATCTATCTTTAGAGACTTTTATTGTTTCCTTGGAATTAAGATAAATGCATGAAGAATACAGCAATCATTGGCTTCTAGTCAGCTTGGCTTTATATCACCTCCAGGACCAAAGACACAATGTCTCTATGCATCACTTGCTCAGAAACATCAGGAGAAAGGTGCTGTTATCTTCATGTCTTGCTTATAGGCTGGGTAGCCTATAAATATGACATGAAGATAAAAGCACCCTTCACTGATGGTCACTGTGGCAAAAAGAATGCTGGACTAATACCGCTATGTTTGCCAGCCCTTGGATTTAAATGAATGGGTTAAGAAGCCCAAGTATTATTTATGGCTTACCTAAGGTGCTGGTAGGCCGGATGCTTTTAGGTGATGCTCGCTTTGGTGATGACTCTGGATGTGGGGCCACGGGTTGCACTGGTCGAGTCGGCTTTGCTGCCAGCTTTTTTAGACTCACTTGCCTCTTGTCAAACATTTCTTGTACATCTTCTAGTTTTTGTAGAACTCTTTGGGCATTGCTCTGCAGAAGAAATATTGAGATGGAACATGTATCAATAGGAGGCTAAGAATGCCAAAGCATACACCTTTTGTCCAAGAGTGTTAATATGTTGTCCAAAACCTCATATTAATTTATTATCAATGGCTAGTAGTCAGAATGGTTATGTGCAACCTTCTGGTTCAGAACACTGTGACTTTGAATCAGAGCTTGAGAAAGTTACGTTTTTCTAGCACAAATCCCAGGAACTCAATGGTCATGTTGACTGGCAGTGGTGACTGGTTGTTTTCATGTCAGAGGGATGGTAAACCCACTCCAAGTTATAGTCTGACCTACAAAGGTTGGCACCAGAGTACATTAATCACCTCCACTAACACTTCCAGCTGTTGCGTGCTGGTTATGACATTCTAGAAAGTGAAGTCCAAATAAGTAGCTTGTCAAACTCTACTCTAAATATTAGTTGTAGAAAGTAGGTTTCACAGATAATAGGGCTGGATGCTCTTCTCTAGTCCTCAAGATGAGGGAAAGGAGTCTTAGTGGAGAGCACTATGTGTTCCTGTTTGTTAGATCTGGTGTTTTTTTTTTTAATTTGAATTGCATGTTCTTTGCAACTGTGTATAATAATTAAAGTATCATGCTTTATGACATCAACAAGCATTGTGTATTATACAAACAGCAGGGCCCAGAATTGTGACATCACAAGGGGTCATCTCTAAGCCTGAGGTTTTGGCCCTCAAATCTGGCAAATCCTAGCTAAGAAGAAACAGTAGCATAGGTTTGTTACCATCATGTTCTGCTTGAGAAACAGAATTTGGACTAGATCAACCTTTTGGTCTCATGTCCTTACCTTAATCTCTGGGGTGAGAATCATCTCAAACTGATTGCAGAACTCCTTGCCATTCAATAGCTGGTGATCCTTGGCAGTTCCCAGGAATTTCTCTATGTCACAAAGTGCAGTTTCAGCTCCCTCTTGTGTCTGGCACTTGTCCACAGCTTGGGAAGCTAAGAGGTAGATTCCAGCTTCACACCACTGGCTTGCCTTAAAAGAGTAAATGAGTGGGAAATAGCAAGCAATTACAACTTCAAATCATACATCCCTCCAATCTAAAAAAAATAAAATATTAGTCTATCAGGAGAGAAATGAGAGGCAGATACTTAACTGTATACTATTACTCTCAGGAGTAATTAAGAAAAAATTGTTTTGAGCTGCAACTCCCTAAATCCCATAGCCAGTATAGCCATTGGGCAGTTATAGACATACTGACTGGGAAAGTTTGAGAGTTGTAACCTAATAACTTGTTTTCCAAATTTGTAAGTATTGATGTCTTCAGCCTATGCCAATTCACTGGTTCTATATACAGTGACTTTTGGCTTAAAAATAAGAGTAAAAAATAATGTTCATAACAATGTCAGCAGGCAGACAACAAGATTGTTGTGAGGGTCGAAGTGAGCTGAAAAGCATAGATGCAGTACTGTAAGCAGGGAAAATAGTAGAGCAAGGAAATGAGTATCAGTCCTTTAACTTCTTAACTACTTTATCATTTGAAAATTGGCATTTTAAAATTACTGTTTCCTCTCCCACTCGGAATACAGAAGTACAGAGAAAACTTCATGCAGTACCAGAAACTTAGAAAGAAACCGATCACTGTATAAATATCCTGGAGGAAACATTTTTGGAATATCACTTTAATGGTAAAACTATCTTCATGTATTCAAGAAAACAGAAAGAATTCTTTTTTGCAACTTGTGTCCTTTCATTTATTTTATTAATCACACCACATTGTGTGTTGATCCTTTCTAAATCATGGGTGAACATGTGGAACAATGTTATTACAAGGAATGACTCAGAGGAGTTTATTTTCTAAGATGATAGTTCCAAGGTCTGTGCTTTACCTCCGGCATTTTGAAAACTATCATTTCTCCTTCTACATTTGTTGCTTTCTAATTAAAGAACAATAAAATAGGAAAAGGAACTTATCACTTCCTCTTAAGCTGCCAGTATTTCAATGTAAGTTGCTTCTGCTTTCAACCAAATATTCTCCCTTTCATCCACATTACAAGTTTATTTGGTAAGCATGTGTGCACGTACTTACACATACACAAAACAGAATTAAAACTTTCCTCTATCATGACCTTTTCATATTAATTCCGCCAATCCTACTACTTTAAAAAGGTATGTCTCTTAGTGAATTTCTTTCACAGCAGCACTTAATCCAAGTCCTTAAAGTGTTTTAATTTGATTTAAGAGAGACTAATAAGTAATTTAGGGTCTTGCTATGAACACCCCTTGATAAAGGAATACTCCAAAGCAATTGTGACACCCAACACTTAATGATTTTCACTCCCTCCTTTTCCAAATTTGGTCCCACCCATTTTCTCTGCAAGTTTTCAGAGTAAATTCGCTCTCGCTATAGATACTTACTGGGAGGAGGTTTTGACTGTTAATATAGAAATTGGCCTAATGGTTTATATTAAGAACTTGGCACATATTAAATGACACTGAGTGCTCTAAGTAGATTAAGAAATTCACTGTCACTACTGGAAAATCTGTATTTTGATTTTACACCTCTATATATTTGTGATATATGGGAAAAAGAGAAACATACAATCTTCAAAATTCAACAATTAAAATACAAGTATTCTCTCTGTGCATAGCTCTCCATACAGATTAGCATCATGAACATGCATTCTCACATGCAATGGTAGACCCAGCAGCCCAACTTCAAATGAGTGTGACTCAACAGTCCATCAGATATTTCAACACACTGCTTGCTGATTTCGTTTATGTGGCAACAACATTCAAATTAGCAACAGAATTGAGAATGTTAGATTTCATTTAAAAGTATAGTCCATTAAAAGAAAACCGGAAATTTCTGCCAAAGACTTAAAAATTAGAAAATACTTCTCACCATCTTCCTCCCCTTCCCATCCCTTTCAGTTTTGTACATGTTCCTTTAACCAACTCTTACTTATTTTCAAAACAATTGAGATTTCCAGTGACAGAATTTGGGGGACTTAATACAAAAGCCCAATTCTTCCTGATAACTGATGAATTCATTTCTGTATAGAATATTATCAGCAAGCAACATTTCCCACTTCCATGTATCTTACCTTATCTATTTGTTTATGCAGTTCTAGAGACTTTCCTAAAATATCATATTTTTTCTTTGTCTCATTGGCAAAGTCATCACAGATGCGCCTGAGTTCAACACACTTTGGTCTAATGGAGTCAATTGCATAATGGTTGTTTTGGATCAGTTGGTCTCCTTGAAGAGCTAATGACTGGGCTTTTTCCAAAGGTTCCTGCAAAAGATCATGAAAAGCACACATAAAGATTACTGAAAACTCTACGTGAATCAAACAAAAGCAAATTTGCTGTCATCCACATGGGAACTAGGAGTCAGACTTTCTTGGAAACCACATTCTTATTGGCTTGCTGCAAGTTTTTCGGCCTGTATGGCCATGTTCCAGAAGCATTCTCTCCTGACGTATGCCCACATCTATGGCAGGCATCCTCAGAGGTTGAAGAGTCTGTTGGAAACTAGGCGAGTGAGGTTTATATGTCCAGGGTGGGAGACATTCAGCAGATATATAAACCTCACTTGCCTAGTTTCCAATAGACCTTACAAGCTCTGAGGATGCTTGCAATAGATGTGGGCAAAATGTCAGGAGAGAATGCTTCTGGAACATGGCCATACAGCCCAGAAAACTCACAGCAACCCAGTGATTCTGGCCATGAAAGCCTTCGACAACACACATTCTTATGCTTATACATGAAAAACAATTATTTGATGGCGAAGAACTGTCTAGCATCCCCTGATATCCTCAACCAGGCAAGCTCTTCTGGTCTATGTGGCTTACACAGAGACAGATTGGGAAGTGTAGCTATGATAGTTTGATGTCAATCACGCATTTCCCAAACATGTTTTTTTTTCTCAGATGCATTCCTACATGCCCAGCCACTTCCTGATCAGTGAAGGATGAGTGATTGCCAGGGGTCTTCTAAAAATTCATGTGGATGATACTATCGTGGAATGCTTGTCTATTACTTCCCTATCATGTGTGGTGAGGATATGAGAGACAGACATTTCAGTGATATGCAGATTTTTTTTTTTAAAAAAAATCAAGTTTAGTAATCCTAGTCATCAGTCTTGCTTTTCCTCACAACACTTTTTGCATTCATTTCATACCTCTACATACCTTGTAGATGCCTCCAAGGTCATGTGGTTGGCATGACTGCACGGAGTGCCATTACCTTCCCGCCAAAGTGGTACCTATTGATCTACCTACATTTGCGTGTTTTCAAACTGCTAGGTTGGCAGAAGCTGGGGCTAACAGCGGGAGATCATCCTGCTTCACAGATTGAACCACCAATCTTTCAGTCAGCAAGTTTTGCAGCTCAGCAGCTTAACCTGCTGTGCCACCAGGAGCCCCTTCAAATACTAAGCAAGGTATGCAATTGATAAATATACTTAAATTAATGTGGGACATCATTAAGAACAATATTAAGGAAAATGCGCACCAGAGCATGACTCCACAAAAAATAATAATCTCAAAACCTTATAAAGAAGTCGGACAGAATGAGAATTCTGATGAGATTCTGAGTGTTACAAGAAATGTGATTTTTGTCATCCCTATTCACAGCTTCATCAGGAATCCATCTTTTATATATCTTAAAGTCTGATGATCTCTTTATATCTGTATACTAGCTGTGCCCTGCCACGCGTTGCTGTGGCCTTTAGTAAGAGTTTTGAAGTCTCTGCCTGGCCTCTCTTCCTTCCTTCACTCGCCCTCTTTCCCTCTTTCTCTCTCTCACACTCCTTCCTTTCCCCTCTTTCTCTCTCTCTCTCTCTCTCTCTGGCATCCCTCCTTCCTCCCCCTTCTTTATGCTTGTGTGTAAACTTGAGTATCTTCTGTTGGTCATGGGGGTTCAGTGTGGCATGTTTGCCCCAATTCTGTCGTTGGTGGGGTTCAGGATGCTCTTTGAGTGTTGGTGAACTCTGAATCCCAGTGACTACAACTCCCAAATGTCAAGGTCTATTTCCCTCAAACTCCATCTGTGTGGATATTTGGGCGTATTGAATGCTTTGGTCCGGATCCATCATTGTGTCTTCAAAGTCGCCCCCTCCCTTCTCCCCACCCCTTCCCTCCCTGAGTCACTCCTTCCCTCCTCCCACCCCCTCCGGAAAGACACGCCCCCTCCCTTTGCCCCACCCCTTCCCTCCCTGATTGACTCCTGGAAGGAAAGGGGTGGGGCGAAGGGAGGGGGCGTGTCTTACCGGAGAGGGGGGGGGGGGGAAGGAGTGAGTCACGGAGGGAAGGGGTGGGGTGAAGGGAGGGGGCGACTTCTGAAGACACGCCCCCTCCCTTCGCCCCACCCCTTTCCTCCGTGACTCACTCCTTCCCTCCTCCCTCCCTCTCCGGTTAGACACGCCCCCTCCCTTCGCCCCACCCCTTTCCTTCCAGGAGTGTCTCAGGGAGGGAAGGGGTGGGGCGAAGGGAGGGGGCATGTCTTTCCAGTGGGGATGCGGCGCGGCGAGGCTTGGAGTGTGCGGAGCGGGGCTTGGAGGCAGCGTGGGAGGAGTAAGATGAAGGAGGGGGTGGAGGGAAGGGGGCGGGGGGAAGTGGCGTTCTTTGTGTGTGTGTGTGTGCCGTGTGTGGGGAAGTGCGGTGACGTGTTCGCGCTGGGCGGGGCGAGGGAGGGAGGGAAGTGCGTTGGCCGTTCGGCCATGTGTGCGCGCGCGCTGGGGACTTTGCGCCAGTGCGCATGCTCAGTTGTTTTGCCGTTTTTTCTGTGTGTGGTTGTGTTGTTTTGATTTCTGACTGGATTAGTTTGTACCTAGTGGGTTGTCCTTGGGGCATGGCAATTTTGGTGGAGTTTTGTGGAGGGGTTTTAGAGTTTTGCTTCCCCGTTGGACGCCAGTAGGAAATTTATAGATATAGATATCTCTCAATTGAGGTCTATAAATCTATCTCAGCGACTGACACTCAAGGTGCTTCATTTTTCCCCCAAGCAATTCTGCCTAACTGTTTTCATCTGCACCTTATGGCAGGGTTCTTATGGCAGGAACCCCCTGCCCCCAACAATCCATATTTCTTAAGATCCCTCCTTTAAACCCAACAATTCCCCTTATGGAGCCATCAGCACCAGGCCTTAGCCACTAAGGATTAATAGCTATCTGTATGTATGATTGAACCCAAATATCTAAAACTGCATGAGCTCATAATTACACCAGCTGCCCTTGACTCTTTTCTCCCCTCTGTCTATCAAATGACAGCTATGCTTTCCTTGGGCACAGGCGTGTATCTTTTTTGCTCCTGTAATTCTGTAATTTCACATCTACTCCAACAGTTTATTGTTACATGCTGTCAAATTGATTCAACTTCTGCCAACTCTACAAAGGAGAAACCTCAAAAAGATCCAGTTAATAACAGCCCTGCTCAGCATCTGCAAACTTGTGGCTGGGGCTTCCCTTTCTGAGTCTCCCTGTAATTTGTTCTTCCTCTTTTCAACTGCCTTCCACTTTCCCCAATTTGTCTTTTGACAGCATTATAGTAATAATTCACTCCTCTTTCAGTGTTTGATGGGTGAGTATTGTTACTAAAGTGGCAAAAAGGGGAAATATCAGCAAGTTCAGGAGAAGCTAAATTGGTGCTTATAGTCCAAAATCCTCTAAAGCAGTGGTTCTAAACCTTCCTAATGCTGCAGCCCCTTAATACAGTTCCTCATGTTGTGGTGACCCCCAACTATAACATTATGTTTGTTACTACTTCATAACTGTAATTTTGCTACTGTTATGAATCGTAATGTAAATGTCTGATACGCAGGATGTATTTTCATTCACTGGACCAAATCTGGCAGAAATACCCAATACACCCAAATTTGAATACTGGTGGGGTTGGGGGGTTGATTTTGTTATTTGGGAGTTGTAGTTCCTGGGATTTATAGTTCACCTACATTCAAAGAGCATTCAACGATGGAATTGAACCAAACTTGACACACAGAAAATACTGGAAGGATTTGGAGGGCATTGATCTTGGGTTTTGGAGTTCTAGTTCAGAGAGCACTGTGGAATCAAACAATGATGGACCTGGATCAAACTTGGCACGGATACTCAATAGTGGAGTTTGGAGAAAATAGATCTTGAAATTTGGGAGTTATAGTTGCTGCCATGTATAGTTCACCTATAATCATATAGCATTCTGAATGCCACCATCGAGAGAAGTGGGCCAAACTTCCCCACAGAACCCCCATGACCAACAGAAAATACTGTGTTTTCTGATGGTCTTTGGTGACCCCACTAACACCCCCTCGCGACCCCCCCCCCCAGATTAAGAAGCACTGCTCTAAAGGGAACCCAAACTATCCTAATGCAAGATCAAGTATGCTTAGGGCCAATGCAATACTGAATAGTCACTGAGGAGGAAAATGGAAATGCAAGGAGGAGCATGACAGGTGGGTGAGAGAATCGTGAAGAGCAGAAGTTCATGCTGTAACATTTTGCTGTAAGTCCCACTTGTAATTACTTGTAATTGTTATATAGCAATACAGCTTCTAACAATGTACTCTGGTCTGCTTATAAGGCAAGTTTTTAAAAAGCAAACCTGTCCTCTTTCTTCTATCTGCTTGCACTCCTTCAGAAGATGCTCCACACGGGAAACACTGTCTCCAATATCCGTGAAACCAGCCTGTGCTTCCATCAGGTTGTCCAATACTAGTTTGACCTATAAGAAGAATGTGCGCAAAAAATGGAAGAAATGAACAAGCTTCCTAAACTTCCCTGGATGTCACCTGGCTGAAGTCAAGACAGCATCCTCCTTTTACTTATACATTTTCTTGATAAATGTGAACCCCTTCTGATCATAAATTTAATAGACATTATGGAAGCACATCAGATAAACTGGTTTGTTTCTTCCTGACAACTGAGTATGGTGGATACTCCAAATGAATCACTTCTAATACTTCCACACTTTCATGTTACACACAAAATGCTTCAAACTACAGGAAAGGAGATTCCACCTGAACATTAGGAAAAACTTCCTAACTGTGAAAGCTGTTCAGCAGTGGAACTCTCTGCCCCGGAGTGGGGTGGAGGCTCCTTCTTTGGAGGCTTTTAAACAGGCTGCATGGCCATCTGTCAGGGTGCGTTGAATGCGATTTTCCTGCTCCTTGGCAGAGAGTTGGACTGGATGGCCCACGAGGTCTCTTCCAACTCTAGTATTCTATATGTGTCCACAAAACTAACATGTGCATCCAGTCCAAATAACATTTCTGCCACACAGTTGGCCTCCGAAATATGTGAAGCTGGCTGATTACAGAGTTGAGTAGTTGATGTCTGTAATATCAGCTCAAAGCTAATACCTTTAAAATACATTTGAGTTAATTTGATTAATTTAATGCTATAAAATTATCTCTAACAAGTTGATTATACCTCCCAAGATACAGTAGTACATAAATATTACTGTACATAAACATTAAAAATATCAAAATAATTTTCTTATACGTTTTGAACTTTTAACATGGTAAATCCAGTATAATCTTCTCACTATACATTCAATAAATTGGTTCAATTCATTACAACAGCATTTTCTTTCTTTCTTTGTCTTTTAAAGCTATTTAAGGTTTACCAGATAATTTTGCAATCAAAGCATATCTAATAAAAGTAGGCCATCACAGATATCACATTTAAATCTTTCAAATAATTAATCTAGCAGCTGTTAATAGCCTTTTAAAAAATAATGAAGTCCTTCTCTAAATTCTGTCTGGGATTTGCAGTTCAGTTTTGTCTTTCTTTCTGGGTACATTTACTTTTCTATGAATAATAAATAGAATCCTCAACTGATATATGGAAGCAACAATTAGCAGGTAACTCACTGGGATTGGGAAAAGCACAAAAATAATAAAGAATAAACAAGGGGAATACCTCTCTGAAATCCTGCTCGAAGTGTCGAAGCTGCAAACACTGTTCTAATTTTAGATGGTGCTTGGACCAGAACTGATCAAAGGCTCTCTCTGTTTCATCCAACTGAGCTAGCAACCTGTTGAGGCAATGAAAGAATGACATTTGATTCAGAGAGACAGTCTCAGTGTGCTAGAGCAAAGAAGGCACAAGAAGATAGGGCAACGTGGAATAAAGGAGACAAAGCTCGACTGTCAATTAGAACAAAGTCTATATGGTAGCACCAACTGGAGTATTATTAGTACTGTTAATTGCCTTCAAACTGGCTTTGGCATATGATGATCATATGAGTGAGAGAATTCCAAAAGCCCCAGTCTTTCAATTGTCTTGCTCAGATCTTCAAACTTGTGGCCTTGATTGTGTCTATCCACCTATAATGCAGTCTTCTTCTCTTCTTATTGCCTTCAACTTTACAGATCGCTACTGTATTTTCTAATGAGTCATATTGTCTTGTTATGCATCCAAAATATGACAGTTTCAGTTTGGTCACTTAGACTTCTGATCTCAGTTCAGGCTTGATTTTCCCTTGGACCCCTTTATTTGTGTTTGTGGCAGCCTATAGTGTCTATGGTGCCATTCAGTTTCAGTTCTTTTCAGTTGTGAAGCAGACTTCTGAATTACTGGTGTTAAATGGCTATCTGAGGTATGTAATGAAGTAGATGACATTTATATCATGTTATGTTTATTTATTTATTTATTTACAGCATTTATATTCCGCCCTTCTCACCCCGCAGGGGACTCAGGGCAGATTACAATGTACACATATATGGCAAACATTCAGTGCCAATTAGACATACAACGTATAAAGACACACACAGAGGCTATTTAACTTTTTCTGGCCGCCAGGGGAGCTGTCGCTTTCATTGTCCATCTGCAACACTGATGAAGTACTTCCGCATTCCCCGCATGCTTTGCTGGAGTGCTTTTTGCTGGAGTCTTTTTATGGCCTCATAAATTAGTTAATTAGCCTCCCCACACATAGGTGGTACCTAATTTTCCTACTTGACAGATGCAACTGTCTTTCGGGTTGCAAAGGTCGACAACAAGCTACACAAATTGGCCGGAAGCTCACTCTGACCCGGGCTGGCTTCGAACTCATGACCTTTGGTCAGAGTGATCTTAATGCAGCTGACACTCAGCTAGCTGCGCCACAATCCCTTTTGCTCATCAAGTACAGCATCTCAGTGTCAAAGGTCCAACAATATCCAAGACACTGCCATCTTGTCTTCTGCCTATATCATCACTTGAGAGGCCCCTCCCCCTTCTGGCACCAACGGCTGCTCTGGCCAGAGAGAAGACAGAAGGGAGCAGAAGACATTTCCATCTTGTCTTTACTAATAATATAATATAGTATATTGTATATACATATAATATTTATAATATTATAATGTAATACAATCTAATACTAGTAATAATAATTCAATATTATAATTATAATTATATATTTAATTACATGTAATATTACTAATAATATTACAATATAATGGTATAGTGCAATATAGTAATATATACTGATATTGTACTATGCTAATAATATAATATATTGTATGAAAATATATATTGTAAGCCGCTCTGAGTCCCCTTCGGGGTGAGAAGGGCGGCATATAAGCGCCGTAAATAAATAAATAAATAAATAAATAAATAAATAAATAAATAAATAAATAATATCCCTTTCTATACTGATGCAGACTGTGTATATTACAGTACTAGCAGATTCTTGACAAACATGTGATTTCTAAACATGTAAGAGGACAATTGAATGCTCCTGTTATTCTTTTGGGTTTGGGAATTCACAGTTTCCTAGAAGAAAGTTCTATTGAATTTATTGTTTGTACTTTTTGAATGTCAATTGGATTGGCTGCTAACTTAAGTTATTGTCTAGCTGGAGAAACATAAGGATAACATCACAATTCCTCTTAACTATATTTGCTAAACCATATGGTAACAGAACACCATGAGTTTCCCTCTTCTACACAATGCCATCCAGCATACTCTATCAAATTTAGGCATGCTCCAAGAGCTATGAATATTAGGGACATGGGTTGTTGTAGGTTTTTTCGGGTTATATGGCCATGTTCTAGAGGCATTCTCCTGACGTTTTGCCTGCATCTATGGCAAGCATCCTAAGAGGTAGTGAGGTCTGTTGGAATTAGGAAAATGGGTTTATATATCTGTGGAATTACTGGGGTGGGGCAAAGAACTCTTGTCTGTTGGAGCTAGTGTGAATGTTTCAACTGACCACCTTGATTAGCATTTGATGGCCTGGCAGTTTTTTGGTGTGGCTTGTTAGTGCCTGGGGCAATCTTTTGTTGAGAGTGATTTTATGTGCCTGTTTGTTTTCTCTCTGTTGTTTTGCTGTTGTAATTTTAGAGTTTTTTTAATACTGGTAGCCAGATTTTGTTCATTTTCATGGTCTCTTCCTTTCTGTTGAAATTGTCCACATGCTTGTGGATTTCAATGGCTTCTCTGTGTAGTCTGACATGGTGGTTGTTGGTGTGGTCCGGCATTTCTGTGTTCTCAAATAATATGCTGTGTCCAGGTTGGTTCATCAGGTGCTCTGCTATGGCTGACTTCTCTGGTTGAAGTAGTCTGCAGTGCCTTTCATGTTCCTTGATTCGTGTTTGGGCAATGCTGCGTTTGGGGTCCCTATGTAGACTTGTCCACAGCTGTATGGTACACGGTAGACTCCTGCAGAAGTGAGAGGATCCCTTTTGTCCTTTGCTGAACATAGCATTTGTTGGATTTTTTTGGTGGGCCTGTAGATAGTTTGTATGTTGTGTTTCCTCATCAGCTTCCCTATGCTGTCAGTGGTTCCCTTGATGTATGGCAAGAACACTTTTCCTCTGGGTGGATCTTCGTCTTTGATCTCATGGCTTGTTCTTGGTCTTGCAGCTCTCCTGATGTCTGAGGTGGAGTATCCATTGGCCTATAGAGCCCAGTTTAGGTGATTCAGTTCATCTTGGAGGAGGTGCGGATCGCAGATTCTAAACCATTTTAGGGACATGGTTTATTTTCATTCACTTTAAAAAACTTTGTTTGTTTTCATTCGTTACCCAAAACAGTTGCCCATGGGTGAATATTGGTCCATGGGTGGTCCTGCCCGTCTGTGGAGAGTCTCCAGTAAAGAAATAATCAATTCCTCACTCTTTTTGAAAACACCAAATCGCCGACATGAAGTATTGACATAACTCTGCTTAGTGGAAGTGCCAGCCTTTCCAGTTAGAGGTCTGGAGCAATTATCTCACATATTTCTAAATATGAAAGGTTAATAATCTTTTTGTGACAATATTCCCTGCTTGATTCACTCCTTTCTGGTATTTCTGATCCAAAAGATGGTTAGTACAAAATAAGTTGTAAGGATGGAATCTCTGGTTTGTTTGTTTGTTTGTTTGTTTGTTGAGTGCATGTTAACAATAAGCAGATTGCTTTTGGATGAAAAACACATACACACAAATTATAGGCAATAAGCTTTTGTATAAAAGACACACTTTTTGTATAAAACACACACACACACAACTGGGCATATACTATACTGGGCATATACATTAGACCAGGGGGTGCAAGGTTTAGTCAACAAACTGGGTTTCTCAGATCATTATCAGTGTATTTATTTATATCCACTTTAATCTCGCATCCAAGAAAAAACCTACATTTTATTCTTACCTTTCTACAGTTGCCACATTTTCTAATTCATCTGGACTAAGTTTGCTGGTGGCACTTCGTGTGACAGGCTCTCTAATACAAGTCAATAGTGTGGCCCCCTGCTTCACAGCCAGTTTCAGCTCATCCTGTTGAGAAAAACAACAACAAAGGAAGGAAGAACTGTGGACATTTCATCAGAATGTATCATAATATCTGACTCAAGAGCTACTGCAAAGACACATGTATCTGTGTGACTTCATCCCTCTCTATTGATACACTATGAGGATACAAATCAAAGCCTCCAACTCAGTCTTTGTCAACTTGGTGTCCTCCAACGCTGTCCAAACTTCACTCTATTTAGAATAATACTCCCCATATATCCAGAAACCTTTGCCAATGTGAACTGTGGTCATTATTATTTCAAAACTTTAATCTGTTTTAACTCGTTGTATGATTTAATGTACTTTTAGCTTATTTGTACTTTTTTACTGTTTCCAATCTATTTTAATTCTATTTGTAAGCCATCCTGAGATATCCTGATATTGGGGGTGATATCAATGTTCTAACAAAACTATACGTCTGGTTTAAAAAAGGAAATAGATATGGTCACAGAATGGTTCAAAATCAGAAGCGAGTATATTTTAGTAACCATAAAGAGCCTGTATCAGGGGATAAGCAAACCTTGGCCCTCCAGATGTTCTGCACCATAACTTCCATCTTTTGTGACTGTTGGGCCTTCTGGAATTTATGGGAGTTGTAGTTCCTAATCCCAGAAAGTTATTTCCATGGAAAGCGTTGTAGGGGCTCCTTTGAGGAACTGGCAAAACTACCTTGTGAATTCCTTGCCTAAGAATACCAACTTGAAACAAACACATTGTGCTACATCAATTATCCCTCCCGAGATTTTATCTAAGTGCAAGAAAGAACATATTGTTTCCTTTTTAAAGTTATCGAAGTGCTGGCGGTGACTAATTTTATATTTTCATGGAACTCAGCCAAAGAAAAGCAGCCACGAATAGGCAGGGAACCTCCCATTTTCTAGGTCTGATTTGAACTAAGCTGCAACTCTGCATCAACTCCCTTTCCGAAGCTCCATTTCTCACTTTTCAAGCTTAGATAGGAGATAACAGTGGGACTTCCCACTCGTTCCTGTTCCCCACTATTAATGCCAATGGAGTTCTCACTCCCACTCCTCTTGCTTTTCTGAAGGGAGAGTCTAAGTGCATATATGATAAATCCTGCAATTAACCCTCAAATCTATTCCTGCTAATAGTATGCATTATATCCTTCTAGGATTCTCACCCAGGAACTGAGTGGGATGGGAGATGAACAGTCACTGCATACGTCTACAATGCACAATTAATGCCATTTGATGCCACTTTAACTGCCAAGATTCAATGCTATAGAATCATTGGAGTTTGGTGAGGCACTAGCACTCTTTTGCAGAGAAAGCTAAAGACCTTGAAAAACTACAACTCACATGATTTCATAGCATTGAGCCATGACAATTATAATGGTGTCAAACTGCACTAATTCTATAGAGTTGGTGCAGCTATTATGCCCAAACTAGAGACAGCAGAAGCATTATCTGTTCAGAGAGGAGCAAGGATCCCATGATCCTGACTCCATGAAGAAGAAAATGATATCTGAAAATGGCATTTTTTCAGCAGCAGCATTGTACAGCAGAATTCTTGGTGACAACATTAATAAGCCTAAGCAGGCCATTTTCAGATATCATTTTCTTCCTCATGGAGTCAGGATCATGGGATCCTGCAGCATCAGTATTCAGAGATATACCCCATGCCTGATCATCTCAAGGAGTCAAGGCTGAACTAAGATGAAAAGCAAACTAAGCATGCCGTTATCGCCACTGCAGCAGATAATATTTGCCTCTGGTATTCCAGATGAGTTTTGTAATATTTCTTGTGTGCCTTCAAATCATTTCTGACTTATGGTGACCTTGAGGTGAATCTATCATGGGGTTTTCTTGGCAAGGTTTGTTTAGAAGGCAGTTTGCCTTTGCCTTCCTCTAAGGCAAGGTCACCCAGTTTTCCAATCCTGGTCTCCAGAAAGTTCATAGGAAAACACTGAAGTGTCACAGCTTGCTTTTGCTGTTCTTTCACACAGGAAAATAGAATAAGGATTTAAATCTCTCTGAGAAAACTATGGTTGGAGAGGTGCATGAAAATAGCAAGCTTAGAAATAGAAATTTAGGACTGTTTTTCTCAGGGTCAGAGACAGAGAGCCACAAACACTTACCTTCAACTTGTTGTGCTGTTCGGTGTGTGCTGACAGCAATTCTTCAGTGCACGGCACATCATTGGGAAGTTCTGTCTCTGCCAAATTTGTCCCAAAGGTCTGCAACATCTGTGCTGTGGTTTTTACTGTCATGGCAAAATTCTCAATGGCCTGAAAGAAGAACGCCATAATGAGAAAAAACATCTCTTCTTCAAATATTTTATTCCAAAGCTTTTTTTTTAAAAACTCCACTGTATTTCTTTAAGTCAACTAAGCAAGTGGAAGTTGTTCCACGCAGGCTTAGCAGGAATTCAGTTCCACTGTACTCAGTGAAATATTCACTGATAAGTATGCCTGCATGTTGTTGTTGTTGTTGTTGTTGTTTATATTGAAGTAATTTCTGAGTTATAATGACCCTAAGTGCATCTACATTGCAGAATTAATGCAGTTTGACTTTAAGTGCTATGGCTCCACACCATGAATCCTGGGAGTTTAATCTGACGAGACACCAGCACTATAAAGACTTTGTAAACTTACAACTCCCATGATTCCACAGCATTGAGCCATGACACTTTAAGTGGTGCCAAGCTGCATCAATTCTACAGTGTAGCTGCACCTGAAGCCAAACTCTCAAACCGCACTGGCTCTAAGTTGACACACACTGTGCTTTTAAATAAGTTCACAGAAGCCATATAAATAGTTGCCAATGTATTGATGATTAAACATTCATGCCATCCCAATACATTTCCGATCAGAATTCAATGGCATTTCAAGCAATAAATGGCTTAGGAATTTGATAATTTAAGAGGTGCCTCTCCATACATGTGTCACCTGAGAATTGATCTGTAAGAGATCAATTCTCAGAGATCAAGTCTCTTCTGTGTCCCATCAGTCCAGGCAATATGTCATGGGAAGATGTGGGAGAGGGCCTTCTTTGTTGTAGCACCTACATTATGAAAAACTTCCCTGTAAAGGCTGGATTGACGCAAATGTTGCTGTTATTCCAATATCCAGTGAAAACAAGTTTGTTCACTGAAGTTCTTGGGTCCTAATGGGTTTTACAGAAATCTATGCCTTCTAACTACAGTCAGACCTCCACATTTACAGGCTTGATTTTAGTGGATTTGATCATTTATGGATTTATTTAATACATTTCTAGGAATCTCTAAATATAGTTTAGTCATTTAAACTGGTTACACTGCTTTAACATTCCTTTTATTGTATGATAACCTGCAATTTTTAGATAGAGGGCAGGAGAAAAATGAGAACCGTTTCAATAAATAAACAAATACAACAATCCACGCTTATCTCTTTTTGTTCTTCCATGCATCCCTGAGCAAATAGAATTCGGATAAAGTAAATCTTCCCTGGAGAAGGACAAAACATTGGAAAATGTTGGTTTTTTTTTTAAAAAAGTGTTTGTTTTTATAGTGTCTCCCAGATCATATGGACTCCAAATAAAAATGAAGTAAAACAATACATAAATAAAAACATTGCTGAGACACAAAATAACACATCCATAGTCAGTACAATATAAAAATCTTCCTAAAATATACAAAGCATGCAAGCAAACCAGACGTAAACCCATACCACACACACTCTTCTCCTTGCTTTACAAGATATTTCCTAGCAACTCTGACCTTTCCAACTGGGTTCTGGATCCTCAATAAGGAAATGGGCATCACACACATTCCAGGGTGACTTACCTGGGCATCCATGAAGGAAAGCTTGATCTGACACCCATAAAAAGTGTTCAGAAGCTAATACTGCTGGGCTTATATCCTATGTTCCACCGCTTCAGGCTTTTGAATGAACCAACTTCTGTACCAGAAGTGGGACAGTCAAGGAGAGAAATGCCTGAAGCGACAGAACGTAGGAAGGTAAGGTGGAGAAGATTTAGGTCTCTTCACCTATTTTCTCTTTTTCATGTTGAAATTAGACCACAATCACTAGCTCTTTAGGCGATAAAACAAATGAAGTTGCTCCCATTGTCTCCTGTTTAGCCCTGGAATGTATCTCCTGCCCAATACGAGATCAATCGAAGTATTACAATTATATAAAAAAAGATGCTTTAAAAATACTATGGAAATAAACATGAGGGTTCCTTAAAATGAAATGCTCAAAAGTTATTTTTAGAGAGAGTACGAAGCTTTGATCGAACTCAGCTGTCACAACAAAGGGGTTTTGCGCTGCTTTGCTTTTTCAAAAAGAGAAAATACATATCAAGGATGTGGCTCCTAATGTTCCTCTCCTCGTAGAATGAGAATGATGCCCCATATTTTGAAAAGAAAAAAAAAGCAAAAGAGGTGTACTATTCAACATATCATGTCCCACTGATTTCAGGAAGGGAGTTAACTTTTTGCCAGTGAAATGTATGTATCTTAAAAGTACTTTTTAAAGTATTTAGTGGTACTGTTGTTTACCTTCAAGTTATTTCTGATTTAGGGCAACCCTAAGGCAAAGCTATCACACACTTTTCTTGGCAGAATTCATTAAGAAGGGTTTGCCTTTGCCTTTCTTTGAGACTGAGGATCTGGAAGGGCCCTGAGAAATTGTAACTTGCTTAAGGTCACCCAGTGGGTTTCCATAGATGAGTAAAGATTCAAATTTGGTCTCCAGAGCCTTAGTCCAACACTCAAACCACTAAACCACACTAGTTCTAATACAGTACTGTATATATGCCTAAAGAATTCATTCTTTTAAGAAAACCTACTGGAAAAAAGATAATGTTATGCCTACCACCATCAATGTCTACTTCCCTAGGGAAATAACAATGTCAGTTTTTACCCGTTGTAATTTGTTTTAATTTTAAGTTGTTATAACTTTTAAGTTGTTATAAGTTGTTGTAAACTGCTTTGGGTCCTATGCTGGGACTAAGGATGCATCTACATTGTAGAATTAATGCAGTTTGACATCACTTTAACTACCATGGCTCAGTGCTATGGAATCCTGGGAGTTGTCGTTTGGTGAGGCACCAGCCATGCTTGGCAATGAAAGCTAATGACCTTGTGAAACTACAACCTGCACAATTACACAGCATTGAGACATGGCAGTCAAAGTTATATCAAACTGCATTAATTCTGCAATGTAGAAGCAATCCTTGTAGTCTCTCCTAACCATAATATTTATTCTATGAAGATTTCCTTTAGCCACGAATTCATCAACTTCCTGCTTGATGGTAAGAGTGTTGGACTGAATGGTCCATGAGGTCGCTTCCAACTCTATGATCCTATGAATTACTACGGCAGTGACTGTTGACATTTCTATGAGCCGCCGCAAACTAGCCTCCTGCGAGAGCAAACTGTGCCAGCACGTCCATGATATCATAAGACTCTGCCTCTCTCTCCGCCTCTTTCGCCGTCTCTTTCTCTGTGCCAGCGTGGTTTTTCCTTTGCTAGGGCAGCTATGCCAGCGTACTCTCGCTGTTGAATTCTGCCAACAGCGAGAGTACGCTGGCATAGCTGCCCTAGCAAAGGAAAAATCACACTGGCACGGAGAAAGAGGCGGAGAAAGAGGCGGAGAGAGAGGTGGAGTCTTATGACGTCATGGACGTGCTAGCACAGTTTGCTCTCGCAGGAGGCTAGTTTGCGGCGGCTCTTAGGAAACACCAAGCAGGAGTTTCGGAACATATTGCTCATGATTCAGAATTATTTGTTTCTTAAACCGCTGTCATTTTAGCTTTTATTTCTTCATAAAAATTGGGAAGTGAGAACCCAGAGGAAGTATTTCACATTTACAATATTTTCCCCATATTTGAAGTGCAGGAATCCAACAGACGCTACTTACCGTTCGATGGTGTATCCACTGACTGTGTCCATATTCTAAGGTTCCACCTAACTCCCGGGTAAGCTGGCTTTTGTCAATGTATCCATGTAAATCAGAAACCGAATTTAACATGATGATCTGCATGTGATAAACAAAAACAGGATATACATTTTTTTTCTGAACCATAAAGAACTTTACACTTTGATCTCATGTTTATATTGTTTTGTCCCTCTTTTTATCATGTTGATGTCAGGTTATAATATAGAATATAAACCCCTTGAGTTGTGCTCCAGCTTTGTTTTACAAGTCTTTAGCTTCCTCTGCCAAAGAGTGCTGGTACCTTATCAAACTACACATCACGTGGCACTGAGCCATGGCAATTAAAGGGGCAGCAAGTGGATCCCTTGTGGAAGGAGTAGTTACAGTAGAGTCTCGCTTATCCAACGTTCTGTATTATCCAACACAGTCTGCCTCCCACCTGGATCCACTACTGTTTCAATACATTGCAATGTTTTGGTGCTAAAATTATAAATACAGTAATTGCTACATAACATTACCATGTATTGAGCTGCTTTTTCTGTTGATTTATTGTAAAACATGATGTTTTGGTGCTTAATTTGTAAAATCATGATGCAATTTGATGTTTAGGAGGCTTTTCCTTAATCCCTCCTTATTATCCAACATTTTCTCTTATCCAACATTCTGCCGGCCCATTTATGTTAGATAAGCAAGGATCTACTGTAATTAATGCTCAGTTTTATTATGCCTCCAGTGTTGTTATGCCCCCCTCTCTTGCAGCAAGAGATCCACCAAATGCATCTGCTTTGCCCAATAAATTATTTAGCTTTGGAAAGCTGGAATACCAAGAAGAGAAAGAAAGCACTAGAGAAAGACTGCTGACAGCCAGAAAGAGGAAGATGTAGAAACCAACAAAGAATGCTGGTTCCAACAGCAACAAAAAAAACTGCTTACCGGTACCTTCATTTTAAAGTCATCGCGATAGAGTTTGATGCCAATGTCAGCGATCGCCCTTTGGATGAAACGGGACGGTCGCAGGACGAAGACCAGCTGCAGGTTCCCTGGAAAGGCTCCCTAGAAAAGACAAGAAAAAGTGAAGCAATCAAAGGAAGAGAATTGGCAGCTCTGAAAAAACACCATGAAAAAGTCACCTCTTGGTTTGAACTACATCTTCCAGAACTGGCTGCCTAAGAGATCCTGGGAATTGAGGTCCAAAAATGACTTCTTCAGACTCTGGTTAGGGACAAGGAGGTCTTGCTTCTGAAGGCACTGTTAAGAAATATCCATGACCTCTCTGGAGAATCTCTTTCAAGACATCCATTTATAACTCACTGAGAGGCAAAACTACTAAGACAGACCTCACATTCAGCTGGGAAATGCAGAATAATTTTATTTTATTAATCTGATTATTTTGCTGCTAATGCATTATGTAATATTTTAACTCATTTATTACACATTTACATCACTTGCCCATCATCCACTGCTTTTAATGACATGTCTTTTGTTGGAAACATACTCCAAAGCTGTCACTCTTGCCACTCCATTTATGAACTAAATGTATTGTTCATTTCATAGATTTATAACACCCTGCCTTTACAATCATTTGTCCATAGTATCTTATATCAGAATATGAAATCTATAAAACTATGGGGCCATAGTGGTACAGCAGATTAAACTGCTAAGCTGCTGAACTTGCTGACCAGAAGGTTGGTGGTTGGAATCCCCAGAACGGGATGAGCTCCCTCAGTCAGCCCCAGTTCCTGCCAACCTAACAGTTCGAAAATCTGCAAGTGTGAGTAGATCAATTGGTACCATTTTTGTGGAAAGGTAACAGTGCTCCATGCAGTTATGCCAGCCACATGACCTAGGAGGTGTCTATGAACAACGCTGGATTTTTGACTTAAAAATTGAGATGAGCACCAGATTTAACTAGACTTACTGTCAGGGGAAAACCTTTACCTTTACTTAAAACTAACCCACACAAGTGGAAATCTAATGAGCTAACCATGAGGCCAAAGTGGAAAGTGCATTAAAGCCAACAACAGAACTCACTTAAGACATTATCACATGTGTGGGCGGAGGTAGCGTCATTTAAGCATGGCGTTTAGTCCTGTAGTGTTGCAAATCACTATGTGCTGTTATTTATAACTTATCACACGTTATCTCAATTTTCTGGTTTACCCGTTACTATACGTTTTCATCCTTATCCAATGAGAATGTACGATCCCTGCTGCCTCCTCCTTTTTCAAAAAATTGCGTCTAACTTAGACATTGTGACTGAACTCTAACATTAAAGGCAAAGAAAACTAGCAATCATCTAAAGTAGTGCTCTTTCTTACTTTTAATGTTTTTTAGAAAAATTACTGTGCAAGGATTGGGTGGCTGCATTACTATCGGGGACTCACTATGGCATAGGAGACTGCCCACAGGACGGCCCATTTGCACACGTCATTGATACAATTCAATGTGGGTGATTCTGAAGGTGCCACCAGTAAGGAAGGCCTGCCTCTACACAGCCTCACTAATAAGGATAATTGTAGTAAAAAGCTAAATATGTGCAAAAATCCCATGGCCACAGGGGATCCATTAACTACCTTACTTTCATTCCCAGTATACCATAGATTTGCATTAGAGGACCTAGCAATTTCTAATAAAGTTTCCTTTAGAAATGTGATAGTTTTTTCAACACAACTCCATGGTAGCTTTCAGGGGAGGTACACTGTAAAATTGCCTGAAGAACCTAGCACATCCTTAGAGAGAACACTCCCCTTGAGAAGTTACTTTTTAAGATTATATTTCCCAAAATCGCCCACCTAAAAAAGTAAGTTTCCCAACTTTTGGTTCTTTGCATATGACCCTGTGATCTAGGAGCCCCCACTGGCGCAGTGGGTTAAACCACTGAGCTGCTGAACTTGCTGACCGAAAGGTCGGTGGTTCGAATTCAGGAAGCGGGGTGAGCTCCTGCTATTAGCTCCAGCTTCTGCCAAACTAGCAGTTCAAAAACATGCAAATGTGAGTAGATCAATAGGTACTGCTTCAGTGGGAAGGTAATGACACTCAATGCAGTCATGTCAGCCACATGGGGGACATGAGAGAAGCCTCCTTGCAGGATTGCAAGACATCCGGGCGTCCCCTGGGCAACGTCTTCGTAGACGGCTGATTGTCTCATTCCAGAAGCAACCAGAAGCGACTTGCAGCATGCAAGCAAGCAAGTCACATGACCTAGGAGGCATATATGGACAATGCCAGCTCTTGGACTTAGAAACTGAGATGAACACCACCCCCCAGAATCAAATACGACTAGACTTAATGTCAAGTGGAAACTTTTACCTTTACCTTACTGCAATCTAATTATGAATTTTGGTGAGGAAACCACCAAAGGATAGATAACATTTCTAAGTAATACATTTGGTTCATGCTTCTTTGAATAGTTGAAGCTACCTTTACACTGTTCCAGATCACTGGTTGATATGACCTTGTTATAGTGGCTGCCTATTAATTTCTGGCTTAGTTCAAAGAGGTCTAAAGAGGTACATATTGTCATATTACAGCTGGTTTTCCAGGGCATCACATTTTATGAAATGTAGCCTAGTGTCAATGGAAGTTTATGCTGGAATATATCTGTTAAGTCTCAAAGATGCTGCTTGCATCCTTTCCTTCTTACTGTCCCATTTGAAGAATACCTTACCATAAACCAAGGTCATGGCAACATTTTGTCTCCTTATGTGGAAGTTTGGGCACAAGGTAAACAAGCCTTTAATTCAGGAAAAAACATATTTATTCTGATATTCAAAGTCCTGCAATAGGTTGTGGTGGAGCATTACTAGGAGCCCATCTGAAATCCTCATAACATTGAATGGCAACTGTTATACAAAGTGTGGTGATTGGATTCATAGATGTATACATCCATTGAGTGCAGGCTGCTCTAATCCATAAGTAGCAGTAAATTATAGGAAAAGAAATTCCATGTAAATACTAGGAAGGACTTCCTGATGATAAGAGCAAGCAGCACAGAGATATGGAGCCCTTTGATCAGAAAAACAGAAAGCAAGGAAAGGCTTGCATTTGTTTCTCCAAGCAAAAATTCAGAGTCCCTTGTGGCTGTTTCAAACTGAAGATAAATACTGGATGGGATGGGAGTAGAGAGTCATCCTATTCCACGTGTCTTCTGTGTCATGTTTGACCTGCTGTACTCCTTACAATCCTGTGTAAATCATCAATGTTTTCATTCTGCAAGGTGAAAATGGTGACAACATACAGCAAGGCGCAACCAGAAACCCTGCTCATCCTTACTTAAGGCTTGAGCTGCAGGAAGGGTCCTCATGTAACCCTATGAGTCACTGCACTCTTCTTGCTCTTCATGAGCTTAGAATTGCAAATCAGTTTGCATCTTGCAGGATGGGGAAATAATAATCATGCCTTTTCTCTATCCTGGAACAATTCAACCCCCATTTCACAGGAAAGTAAGTGCCTATTTGTATTTCTGCTCTGGCAACCCCTGCTTCTCAGCATGCGTGTGTGTGGGTGGATGCACGATATCTGTAGGGCAGGGCAAGGGAAGATACCCGCATGATGTGCGGCTGCAAAAGAGCCCAGTCAAAACACAGCAAAACAAGAGTATCAATGGCACAGTCCCAGCAGGGTCACAGCGTGCAGAAGACAAGCAGCGGTAAAGAAAATAAATCAATGAAATCATCGCAGGACACTTACTGCTATTCGGGTGAGGGACGCCTTTACCGCGCTCCATTTGTCCCTCCGCCTGTCTATGATGATGATGAATCCGATGCTGGCTGCCTCCAGACTGCAAAATATCGAAAGCAGGTATATGGGGTTACAAGGAGGAGGCAGCTCCGTTCCAAGCGACAATAATACTGCAGCAAAAAGACAGCCTCCGTGGCACACTCAGAGCTCATTGTGGGCAAGCAGGGGGAGAGCGTGAATGAAACGGACCGGGAGCCTTTATGTGCAAGAAGATACAAACGTTTCCTGCCACACCACCTTGGCAATCCTTTTCTTCCTCCCTCCCCAGCATCAGGTTAGCAGCTTCAATGAAACATGCATATTTTATCTCCCAGACAGCTTGAGCTGCTTTGCTGCAGATTCCCCAAGTGAACAGTTTGGAATCACCTACGTGCCTATATGCTGGTAAACAAAGATGTCACTTAGTATTGCAACAGCAACAATGAAACCCACACAACAACAACCACAACTGGCCCAGTTTGAACACATAGTTACTCTATACTCGTGTATAAGTTGACCTCATGTACAAGTTGAAGACAGGTTTGGGGGTCAAAATTAGGGATTTTGATATGACCCATGGATAAGTTGAGAGTCGTTCTGCCTAGAGGGAAAGCACCAATGTCACTTCTGGGAACTAGCCACCACGGCCACCTTTTCCAGCCCAAGCATTCAACAATGGCAGAAGAAAGGGTCAGTTCCTCTTTTAGGTTCTCCCAGGAGATAGGATCTCATCTTTTGCCACTCTACTCAGAGAAAAGGATGGGTTCTTATCTAAAATAAGGATCAAAGTGCAGAACTTACTATATTGACCTGTGGATAATTCAACCCAGGTTTTCAGGGTCAGTCTTTTTATTAAAATTTCTAAACGTATACTCGACCACAAACAGTAATATTTTCTTCCCATGTGCAGCAAGGGAACAAGACTCCACCCAACACACTATGGTGGTCTTACGACCTGCTCAGATAACACATGGCTCTCCCAACAAATAGGTGGAAAAGTACTAGATTTTGCAAAAGGGATGTAAGTGTCTCCATCTCTGGTGTTCTCACCCTTCACCTCACCAGTCTCCAGTGTATGCATCCCTCACCCCTGCATCTGGCACTCCTTTGCTATCTCTGAAGCTGCAAGATAATTATGCATAGGATGTATTTAAAATCCACCATTTATATGACAAAATCACAGGCCGCTTCCAAGGTTCTGCAAGGAATCTGGACTGCACTGTGCACAGTGGACGTAATGACCTGTTATTCAAATCAAATGATGTATTTGGTAGATTTTATGTCCAATTATTCAGAAGTTATGCACTTGTATGGCTTTTCAGTGAGACAGGAATACCTAATGAGGAGGAATTATAGGACTCTCCTTACTCCTTACCTACGCACAACATCAAAACTCAGGCAAGGAAGAGTACCGTATATACTCAAGTATAAATTGAGTTTTTCAACCCCTTTTTTAGACTGAAAAGTATAAGCTCCCCTTGACTTATACTAGAGTCATAGGACTCTCCTTACCTATGCATAACATCAAAATTCAGGCAAGGAAGAGTACCGTATATACTCAAGTATAAATCGGGTTTTTCAACCCCTTTTTTAGACTGAAAAGTATAAGCCCCCCTTGGCTTATACTAGAGCCAAAGTTATTTATTATTTTATTCTATTATTATAATTATTATTATTTTACTATATTATTATTATTACATGTGCATTATTGTACTCTATAATTAATATTTTATTACATTTATTATTTTGCTCTATTTAGTTTTATTGTTACATTTATTTTTACTCTATTATTATATTTATTATTTTACTCTATTATTATTTTTATTACATTTATAATTTTACTTTATTATTATTATTACATTTATTATTTTACTCCATTTATTACTGTTATCATTACATTTACATTATTTTACTCTATTATTATTTTTTTATTAATTTATTATTTTACTCTCTTTATTATTATTGGAATGATATTATTATTGAAGAAGGTTAGAATAATGGTTTAATCACAGTTGGACAGTCTCATCTTAAATTACAGCAGTTTTATATAAATATTCAAAAACATTTAACCTACTGATGTATTTTTTTATTTTGAAATTTACCAGTAGCTGCTGCATTACCCACCTTCGGCTTATACTCGAATCAATATGTTTTCCCAGTTTTTTTGTGGTAAAATTAGGTGCCTCGGCTAATATTTGGGTTGACTTATACTCAAGTATATAGGGTATATGGAAAACTGTAGTTAACTACAGTTATCTGTTCTCAGTGGTTGCAAGGAATAACAATCTTTAATTAAGAAAAAAAATCAACCTCCTCATGATTCTAAAAAATACTCTATTCTAAAAAATTCTCTATACTTAGAGAACTATAGTTCCCCTTACCTGTTATGGCAATTTTGTATAGAATCCTGGGACTTGTAATTTGGCAACGCATTTGATTTCTCTGACTGAGAATGCAAATCCCTTTCTTAAACTACAAATTTCAGGATTCCATAGGATCTATTACATCTGGCCCAGCCATAAGGTTTTAAATCTTTGTGTGTTATTGCTTATATGTGAGTTATATTAATTGCACTGTTTTATTTGCTTGTTGCCTTGTTGTTTTATTGATGTGTTGTTGGGCTTGGCCTCATGTAAGCTGCCCTGAGTCCCCTTGGGGAGATGGTGGTGGGGTATAAATAAAGCTTTATTATTTATTATTATTATAGTTAAAGTGGTATATAGATCTGTGTGATATGGAAAGGTCCCAAGAAAAGGTACCTTTCCTGGAGCCTTTCACATTATACAACAATAGCACAATATTCCACTAGCTGCCATGGTAATGTCATGTGGTGTGTGGTTTAAGGAGGAGTAGTCACAATTATCACCCAGAGATCTCCAGTGCCTCTCGAAACCACAAACCTCACAATACCATAGGATTCAGTCAGAGCAGCTCATGTGGAACATAGAGCTATCATTGTGTAATGTACAAGGGTCCCCTGGCTCCATTTTCAACACTGGGGATTGCCTGATTTATATAATAGATACCCAGTGCACAAAGTGTGGTTAGAAAAACCCTTGCGGCGACTGCTTTTCTTGATCCACTGGGACCCAGCCAAATTGACACAGCAAACTGCTCTTGCCTTCAAAGAAACAGATATGAAGTGATATGATACAGTGAAGAAGTGTACTTTGCAGCATATGTTTGGGCATATACCATTGAGAAATATTCAGTCAGCATGTTGTTCTTATCACTGGGAAACTGGGTAAAGGCAATGGGCATCCCTCCAAAGAAGGTTATAAGGATGCCACCTGAGCCAAAATCAGACACCTCTCTCCTTTCAACGCCAGACCTTGAGAAAGTTACCTATCCATATCCATCTTGGAAAATACATGGATAGCATGGCCAATAAGGCTGGTATTTCAGGGGATTCTGGGAAATGGAGTCCCCAAAAGCAATTTTTCAAAGTTCTGGCCCCATCCTCTTGACCAAGCATGGTCAAACTTGAGCCCTCCAGGTGTTTTGGACTTCAACTCCCACAATTCCTAACAGCAATTGTGGGAGTTGAAGTCCAAAACACCTGGAGGGCACAGCTGTTAGGAATTGTGGGAGTTGAAGTCCAAAATACCTGGAGGGACCAAGTTTGACCATACCTGCTCTAGGCCATACAATTCAATCGTCAAGGTACTACTATTAAGAAGTAGTATGGTGTTGTGGTCTTAGTCTTGGATCAAGACTCTGGAAGATCGGGGTTGAAATCCCCACTCAGCCACGGAAACCCACTGAATGCCCTTACATAAGTCACACTCTCTCAATCTCAGAGAAAGGCAACCCCTTTCTTAATCTTGCCAAGAAAACCCCAATAATAGGTTTGTCTTGGCAGCACCATAGCAACAACTTGGAGGCACACAGTGAACAACCACCACCACTGTCTTGCGGCATTCATTATTAAAGCTGATTTTGTCATCTTGTGACAGACCATTCCTCCTACTGGCTTTCTTCCCAGCTGGTGAACTCAGAGGTGTATTAAAGAAATTAACATTGAGCGAGTTATTATAAAAGTTCCAGGTCAATGTTGCTCGACTTCAGGTAATTTGAGGAGGATTAGGATGACACATTAACCTTCTTGTTCTTTCTTTGAGTCTTTCTCGTGACTGCTCCAAGACTCAAAGAGGAGCAAAAGAAAGTGTCAGCAAATGATACAATTTCAACTAAACAGTGAACATCCCAAAATAAAAGCTCAGGCCTCGGACAGGATGTCACAAGGCAATGTCTAGATATATATGTTTTATGTGCAAACACTTCTACAGAAATGCTAAGTCTTGTAGAAGGAACTACTGGGCAATGGAAGAGATATGAGTAAGGAAGTAGTTACACCATTTCCTTTTATACTTTTCCATTCTACATTTCTTTTTTAAAAGGCACAGTGATGGAACATTGTACCAGTGTTCCATCACTGTACAGAGACCAAATGGCCATCTTTTGGGCATGCTTTGATTGTGCTTTTCCTGCATCGCAGGGGGTTAGACTAGATGGTTCCTGTGGTCTCTTCCAACTCTATTATTCTATGACTCCATTCAATGATTCTTCAAATGTTAATGCATGCTGTGCTGTCACACACTGGGCCTGTAGCAATTGTCTATTAACAGGATGTGGTCTCTATATGCCCAGCGGGATGCCCGGGGTGCCTCGGCTGAAAGGCCCTATGGATTTCCCTATACAAAGTCTTTAGAAGCTTAGAAAGTTTAACAAGGTTCCTTATTAATGCTTAAATCTTTAACAAATCAATCAAATACTTTAAAACTCTGGAAAACCGGTAGCTTTCTTAATCTGCCCACAAGGGACAGGCAACGTGCTTCAAGAACTGTTTCTTTCTTCTATAAAGGAAATCCTTGACCCTTCCCTGGGCAATCTGTTCTTAGGCTGGCCTGGGGCCCTACTCCTGAGCTAACTCCTGAGATAACTGAGCTGATAACTGAGTAGACCTTACCAGCCAAGACTTTGTAGATTTTTCAGCTGGTATCCTTTACCTTCCAGCAAAGCTGGCTGTATTTCTTAGTAAAGCTGTGGAACTGCTTTCCCCCGAAATTTGTGAGAAACGAAGCTTTCTACAGGTGGGAGAATCTCACATGTCCTGTTGGAAAGGCTTCTCCATGATAACTGAGCTAAAGGTCCCTTTTCCCTCCAAAACCCTGGGGAAAGGGGCGGATCTAAAGGCTGCAACAATGATTGACAGGTTGCTGGCCCTATAACTGCAATCTGGAAGAAGCTACCAAATTGCAAAGTGCATAGCCTTCAGGAATTCATGCAAACAAGCAATGGAAGAAAAGGGAATTCAAACCCCTGGCACAGCCATGTCAGAACACATGCTTGGGGGCTAAATATTTAGCTACCCCCCAGTGTGAATGTAGATATATTTCTCAGGGAGAAAACTGTGCAGCATATGTGCACTTTTTTTTTCAGTGTCAGGAGTGACTTGAGAAACTGCAAGTTGCATCTGGTGTGAGAGAATTGGCTGTCTGCAAGGACGTTGCTGAGGGGACGCCTGGATGTTTTGCCCTCTTGTAGGAGGCTTCTCTCATGTCCCCACATGAGACGGTGAAGATGACAGATGGAAGCTCACCCCACTCCCCGGATTTGAACTGTCAACCTTTCAGTCAGCAGTTCTGCCGGCACAGTTTTACCCATTGTGCTACCGTGGGCTCCTCACTGCCCCTTTACCTGTGTGCTGGAACCCAAACTGACCCCCATAAAGACTGTTGCATCCCTCTCAATTCAGCTGGAAACAGGCATGTAGCCGGGGGGGGGGGGGGGGCTTGAGGGGCTTCAGCCCCCCCCCCCCGAAATTCTCATGGTGGTTCGCGAAAAGGCCTTACTGGTGCATTATTTAAACTGTTATGTTTATTCATATCATGATCTGATCACCATACTCAATATATCCCATATGTATGGGGGTATTGGGGTAATGATACAAAAGGTTTGCTAGGCTAGACCCTCTTTCACTCAGACTCAGCCCCCCCCCGAAACTCAGCCCCCCCCCGAAACCCCCCCTGAAAATTTTTTAGCCCCCCCCGAAACGAAATCCTGGCTACGGGCCTGGCTGGGAATAAGTCATTGTGGAGTCAAACATTTGTGTGGGTATGTAACTTAAAGGGGCCTGTCAATTTATGATGACCCTGTAAATTTCAGAGGGTTTTCTTAGGCAAGGAATACTCAGACATGATTTGACTATCTCCTTCCCGGCTTATAACTCTATCGTAAAAGAAATTTCTTCCCCAGAGTGTGGTGAAGTCTCCTTCTTTGGAGGCTTTTAAATAGAGGCTGGATGGCCATCTGTCAGGGGCACTTTGAATGCAATTTTTCTGTTTCTTGGCAGGGGGTTGGACTGAATGGCCCACGAGGTCTCTTCCAATTCTATGCTTCTATGAAATGTAGCCTACAGCACCTGGTATTCATTGGTGGTCTAGCATCCAAGTACTAACAAGGGCTGATCCTACTTAGCTTCCAAGATCAGACAGAATGTGGTGCTTTTAGGTTATTTAAGCTCTTAAGGCAAATGTACTGCCAACCAAAGGAAAGGCTGACCTGAAGAGCTGTGGATATTAACCAGAAGGCAGTTTTGGAGCAGAATTAATTATTGGGTTATTGTAGGCGTTTCAGGCTATATGACTATGTTCTAGAAGCATTCTCTCCTGATGTTTCACCTGCATCTATAGCAACCATCCTCAGAGGTTGTGAGAACCTCACAACCTCTGAGGATGCTTGCCAAAGTTGCAGGTGAAACGTAAGGAGAGAATGCTTCTAGAACACGGCCATATAGCCCAAAAAACCTACAACAACCCAGTAAGTCCAGCCATGAAAGCTTTCGACAATAATCTTTATGAAGGCTCTTCATCTGCTGCTTTTGCAGAGGGAATCCCCTAGAAAAGATGCCCCTAACACAATAAAGTCCAAGAAGTAAATGGAAGTAATGCTTTATCATTTCCAGTCCCCTCAAAAGACAAATGCACCCAAAATTTGAGGTTTTCCAGTGCTCTAGAGAAGCATCTATTGGACACCTTGAATTAACTTTCCACAACCTTTTGGATGCACAGAGACACCACAATGGGAAACACTACACCAGAAAACACAACTGTATGGACTGCAAACAAGGTCTGTACTCTGGCATAAGAGATGTTGGCAGAGTATGATTTTGTGGCCACATATTGTCCCTAAAGAGAGTTTTTGTCACCTCAATTGCTTTCAGATTTCTTGATCAGATAAAGGGGTAAATTGTGAAACAAGAATTGAACTTTTACAAGGATTATAGGGACACACAGTACATTAATCCCTACCTTCAAACTAAGAAGTATACTTCCATTCATTTCTAGGTGAATGTGTGTGCATGTTTGTGCACAAGAGGGGTATTTTTTGTGGTCCATGCAGCTTTCAGAGGGTCCCAAGACAGAAGATTAGCTCCAAACCTGCTAAAGCATAGCAATCCAACTCTAAATTTCCAAATCTTGCCATCACAATGGTTGCAGCTCTACAAACATCTGAAACCACCTTCTAAGAAGTACTGACATTCAGGGCATTGACTGAATTTACTGAAGCCAATCTCTGAAACCACCTTTTGATCAGCACCACTTGGAAGTTTGACACAAAACCCAGAAAATTGCAAAAGCCAGAGGAAAGCACAATATGTTCTGTGAAACATGATGCCTATTACCAATAGCTTTCAAAATGTGGTATGTTCAACCACAACTCTAAAATTTCTGCCCAAACTGGATGAGGTAAAGTAGAAGATACTGACATCGTCATCTCCAAAGTTATGTCATAAAATATCAGTGGAGCACCCCAGCAAGCGAGAGTCCAAAAGTGGCAGGCTCAAACTCAGAACCTCAATCAGTGGCTGATACCAAATGAGAGACTCCCCCCTGGGCACACAGAAAACTAGGCGACTTGGAAGGCACTGAACAGACTGCGCTCTGGCACCACGAGAAGCAGAGCCAACCTTAAGAAATGGGGCTACAAAGTGGAATCCACAACATGCAAGTGTGGAGAAGAGCAGACCACAGACCACCTGCTGCAATGCAACCTGAGCCCTGCTCCATGCACAATGGAGGACCTTCTTGCGACAGCACCCGAGGCACTCCAAGTGGCCAGATACTTGTCAAAGGACATTTAATCAACCACCAAGCTTGCAAACTTTGTGTTTTGTCTGTTTGTTTGTTTGTTTTGTTAAGAATGTAATACAACTGTCTGGTTGCTCCTGACACGATAAATAAATATCAGTGTAGGGATGGCAGAAGGTGATGCCTACATATATTCAGCCCCAAACTCAGTCCTGAGTTGTGAATTTACAAATTCCATAGACAAAGCCTACTCAATACTCATGAACACTGTTTGTGTTTGCTTTCTTAAACAGCTTATGCAAGTAGATTTGTATGCAACCTGAGCTTCTTACACAGGCACCATCTTCAGTCTGAACTTTGGATACACAATTCTGCCTTATGAATTTTGCATCGTACCTTTCTCTCTGTGCAAGACCCAAGACAATTTGTAACATATGTTAAAATATGAAACAGCTGAAAGCAATAGTGGTAACATTTAGAAAACAATGTAAAAGTTACCCCAAACAATTGATCACATTCAAACCAAACATTCAGTTGAAATGATTTAAATCCATGTGAAAACATAACAAGAAAGGAAAATCTGGAAATAATACTCCCTCGTTTAGAAATAACCACAACAGTCAGTTACCTGCCCAAAGCCTCTCTGAATTAAAAAGGTCTTTTTCTGCTGTCAGAAGGAGGAAAGGAAGGAAGGCTTTGCAAAAATATGTAAAAACTCTTTCTGCATCTATTGTTTGGGACTAAATTGCCAAAAGATGAACCATACATGGAAATTATGAATAGGGTTGAAGCTGGGTTTCACCAAATTATGGCGCAAACAAGGATTGGAATCCCTGCAAGTCATGGATTCCCATACATAAGATTAGGTTGATGGAGAATATGTGTAAACACGAGACATAAGGAACCCTTTCACATTGCACATTTATAGCATTGTGAATCCACTTTAACTGCCCTGGTAACATTCTATGGAAAATGTGTGTTGGTTTTGTAATTTGGAGAGAAACTAGATCTCCCTGGCTGAGAAACCTAAAGGTCCCTCCCCAAATTGCAATCCCTAGGATTCCACAGGACAGAACCATTGCAATTAAAATAGAATTGATGCACGATAATTACACAGTGCAAAGAGCCCCAAAATATACCATTTGGCCTCGCCTTGAAGACAGCAATGAGTGAATCAGTAAATGTATTGTTGGTAGATTTTAGACTTACCTGGGAATGCTGGTTAAATACGTAACGACATTCAGAAAATCCTCATCTGGAATCTCGCTGAAGCCTGGATACTCTGGGAAGGTGATGATCGGTGCCCCATCTTTCCCCCTTCCTCCTGCAAGACAAATCAGCTGCCATAAAGCAACAAGCTTTTCATAGGCTGGATCTACATTGCCATATAATCCAGATCATCAAAGCATATAATCCACATTATCTGATTTGGACTGGACTATATGAGTCTACACTGCCATATAGTCTTGTTCAAGGCATGTAATCTGGATTTTAGATGGCAGTGTTGAAGGGGCCATAGATCAGAGTTTCAAAAAACTTTGGCCCATATATCAGTGGTGGTTCTCATGAAAATTTCCCTTGATTTAAGTCTGCTGGGAGGATGCTGACAGCCAAGACAGCCAAGACAGCCAAGTTTCCGGTCCCAATTCAAGGTGCAAATGCTCACCTACAAAGCCCTAAACGGTTTGGGACCCACCTACCTGCGTGACCGCATCTCCATATAAGAACCCACACGATCCCTGTTCATCTGGAGAGGCCCTGCTCACGATCCCACCTGCGTCGCAAGCGCGTTTGGTGGGGACGAGGGACAGGGCCTTCTCTCTGGTAGCCCCTCGACTCTGGAACTCTCTCCCCAAGGACATCAGACAAGCCCCAACGTTGGCAGTCTTTAGGAAGAGCTTGAAGACCTGGCTATTCCAGTGTGCCTTTCCAGAATAGGAAACTCACAGCATCATGTCCCAAACGCACTTTACTAGAGATTTAAGATTGTCTGCACATCGCACCTACCCTAAAATCCTTATATTTCACCTGTCATGCCCAGCACTTTGAACTTTATCCATTACATTTGGTCCGGCCCTAGTTTTAATGTGTTATGATGTATTGTTTTTATTGTTTTACCGTTATTGCTTTAATGTTTATTGGTTTGCTTTTTGAGTTTTATTGTTATATTTGTTATGCTGTTGTTTTATTGAGGGCCTTGGCCTTTATAAGCCGCAGCGCACCGAGTCCTTCGGGAGATGTTAGCGGGGTACAAATAAAGTTAATAATAATAATAATAATAAGTAGTGGATGGCTTTCACAGTGTTCAAGCTTATTTCTCTCACAATTGGCAGCAACTTCCTGTCACACATCGAGGAGGGCAATGCCAGCTGCCTTATAGAGTCTATCAACAGGTTTTAAACTCCCTGTGCTTATTCTACATGTCTCATTCAGTGCTATATTCACCTGCTTCACATGGGCAGATTCATGCCATTTATGCAATGGAACAACATGTGGGAGCTTTATATATGGAAATTATGTATGTACAATTACTTGACAGCAACTACTGGTAATTCTTTGCAATGGCTGAAAGCTTCCACATCAATGACTTGGCCTGAACTTCAGTTATCCAAGATGTTGCGTCCTGTTCTTAAAATAGGCTACATGTTTTAGATATATTCTCTTAGATTTGGGCTCAAACCTGGAGTGGGTTGTAGCCCTCAGAAATATATCTCAATGTATGTCATCCTTGCTTCTGAGAGGAAGGAATGAGCGACATCATGTGGACACATTTGGCAGCCTATACAGGAAAAAAGGAGCAGGAAATATCCAGTCTTCTCATCGCTCTGCCATGTGTTCAAAAATACTAGTAGTTAGCAGCTTTTTTAAAATGTAACCATATGTATTAATCAGAATATATCTCCTGTATTAAGGGAATCTAGCTATGAAAGAGCACCCAGGCTCTGCAACTTTTGTGGTTGAACAGAAATAGAGTCCTAGTGGAGGACCTAGAGTTTCCTAGAAAGAACATTTTAATCTATCTATGAATGATCAAATCTGCAAAAAGGTGAAACCCACCAATATGTAGAGCTGACTGTATCTGCAGAACATGGGTCAAAAAGGGCTGGTCACCTACATATATCTGGTGTTTGTGCCCAAAGCTAATACAACACTGAGTCAATCAAGTGAAGGAAGCAGGTTCTCAAATCACTCTCTGTGTGTAACCAATTAACAAGAGGAAACGGATGTCCATCACTGATTGTCGGTAGAAGACGTAAATCAGGCAGCTGTCAAGCCTTTCTCTTCCTCTCTTTCTTTCTGCCTGCCTGTCTTAGGGGAAAATGAATTAAAACAAGCCTTGCTGCAGTGTTTATTGTGCTCAGATTATGCAAATTCCTGCAGATTTTTCAACGGTCAGAAAGCTGCAGTCATCCATATCTTTTGTTTAATGAGTTTTTGAAGGTACAAGGAGCAGACTTTAAAAATTTTTTAGAGCAGATCCTTAAAAGGGTAATTTAGATGAATATTTTTCTGAAAAGGACTCTTGTCTTTGGAAAATTAGCTCTTACATAGTCAGGAAACGTCTTTGAAACTTTTGCATATTTTTTTGTGTAAAACCCACTGATAAATATTAAAAAAAAATATGACTTTGTGTCTGAAACTGCAGAAGGAAAACCACTGAGAATTCCTTGGAAGGATGAGTTAGACCCAGAAGCATTTTGGTTCACAACTCATCTGGGAATCTATAAAAGATGGGAAAGTTTCTCCCTTCTGTGCCACAGAAGAAGATTCAGGTGACAAAACTTTGAGTTTGAATTTCTGTGCTGGAGAGAAATGTCATGTGATATATTTCTGATGTCATGGGGCTACAAAAGGCAGAGGGATACTGGAAGCCTATACTATCAGTAATATTAGTACCAATTAGAGGACAACTGAGAGAAAAGTAGAAGATGAGAGAGTTCTGTGTTGTCGAACGCTTTCATGGCTGGAATCATCGGGTTGCTGAGTTTTCCGGGCTGTTTGACCATTTCCGGAAACATCAGGAAAGAATGCATCTGGAAAATGGCCATACAGCCCAGAAAACTCACAGAATCCTGGAGAGAGTTTTCATTCATAGAGCTGTAAATGCAAGAAATAACGACTACTCCAAGCCACTGAAATGTGCTCCACATTTTCCCTGCCTAGATGGCGCTGAAAGGAACAATTTTTGCAGTTCTGAATCTAGTCCAGAAATCAACCGGCAAATCGGAAAGGTTTCTGGCTGGGGAAAAAATAACCAACATGAATGTATTGCTTCCATGACAATGTGGTGAAAAATCTATTTTGGGTTATAATACTAACTTTAATGAGCTATTCAAGGTGCTGAACCTTAATGACAAAACAGGTTCTACTCCCTGGATAGGATTTTTGGGTGCATTTTTTGAATCTGAAATTTGTACATTTATCAAAAAGAGCAACAATAAAATCTCCCATTTAATCATATATTCCAGGGGTCCTCAAATTAAGGCCCGGGGGCCGGATATGGCCCTCTAAGGTCATTTACCAAGCCCTCGCTCAGGGTCAACCTAAGTCTGAAATGACTTGAAAGCACACAACAACAACAATCCTATCTCATCTGCCAAAAGCAGGCCCACACTTCCCATTGAAATACTAGTAAGTTTATATTTGTTAAAATTGTTCTTCATTTTAATTATTGTATTGTTTTAAGTGTTTTTTGAACTACAAATAAGATATGTGCAGTGTGCATAGGAATTCATTCATTTTTTTTCAAATTATAATCCTGCCCTCCAACAGTTTGAGGGACTGTGACCTGGCCCTCTGTTTAAAAAGTTTGAGGACCCCTGATATATTCCTTTATTAGTTCTGGTGAATAGTAAAGATAAAGGTTTCGCTGACATTAAGTCTAGTCATGTCCAGCTCTGGGAGTGTTGCTCACCTTAAGCCGAAGAGCCGGCGTTGTCCGTAGACGCCTCCAAGGTCATGTGGATGGCATAACTGCATGGAGTGCCATTACTTTCCCATTGGAGCGGTATTTATTTATTTGCAGTATTTGTATACTGCCCTTCTCAACCCCAAAGGGGACTCAGGGCAGTTCACAGTGCGGGCAACTGTACCTATTGATCTACTCACATTTACATGTTTTCGAACTTCTAGGTTGGCAGAAGCTGGGACTAACACTGGGAGCTCACCCTGCTCCCCGGATTCGAACTGCCAGCCTTTCAGTAAGCAAGTTCAGCAGCTCTGTGGTTTAACCTGCTGCACCACCGGGGGTTCCTTCTGGGGAATAGCTTTTTAAATTTTTAGACTTAAACCCAATAGGAATTTCCCAATCCTTTGAAATAGAAACCACTAGCTGCTATGGTTGTCGCAGCTTTGTTCTCAACTTGAAGTGGGACCTTTTTGGACAACAATTTCCAGAATCCCCAGCTATTGTGGCTACTGTTGCTTCAAGTCACATCTAGTTTTAGCTTGGGAAGGACGAATGTGGTCAATGGTGGGTTTCAAGGGATGAAAAGCAAACCCTGGAACATTTAAGGGGAAGATTTGGCATCTTGGACCAGAACTCTAAAGTTCTGGTCTTAAATCTCAGGATCTGGGCATGAAGAGACCTGGCAACTCTAAAGAAGCACTTGGTGGCCATATTAGGATCTTGCCTGGTCATCTTGATAAGAATATGACAGCTCTACTGGATCAGATCAAAGGCTTATGGAGCTCTGCAGTTCTCATTTCCTTCAATGCTCAAAGAGAAGCAGGGCATAGGAACCTGGTGCAATGATGGGGTGAGGTTTCTATCTAACTCAGGCATGGGCAAATTTGGGTCTTCCAGGTGCTTTGGACTCCAACTCCCACAATTCCTAACAGCCTCAGGCCCCTTCCTTTTCCCCCTCAGCCGCTAAAAAGGAAAGGGCCTGAGGCTGTTAGAATTGTGGGAGTTGGAGTCCAAAACACTTGGAGGGCTGGAGTTTACCCATGCCTGGTCTACATAGTGAGGTGGCTTGACAAAAATATGTCGCAGAGATACTTTTAAGCTGTTCTATGATATCCACAGCAACAAGGGGCCTGATCTCCTGTTGCATGATTTCATCTGCGCAAGAAGAGAGAGGGAAAGGGAGGGGGAGAGAAAGAGAAAGAGGGAGGGAAGGGAAAAATTAGAGAAACCTCCAATCATTTGACCGAGAAATTCCTACAGATAATCTCCAGCAGAACAAACACACAAAGAAGATACTCAGATGCTACGGGTCTTTTTTTTCTTTTTCTTTTTTCCACCCTCGACCATTGGTTGCCTTGCTTCCGTCATATGATTTCCTTTCTTGTTTGAATGATAGATATGCCTGCAGAGTGCTGTTTACAGAAAAGGCCCAATTGACTTTATGCATCGTCTTTGGGAGAAAAGGGCTTTTAATACATATGAGTACTTGCCTGCACCGATTGCAGTTTTGTTGAGCGAGAAGAAGTTTTTAATATGTCCAATGTATGTGGCATATATAGAACATACACACACTAAAACAGTGGTTCTCCACCTTCCTAATGCCGTGACCCCTTAATACAGTCCCTCATGTTGTGGTGACCCCCAACCATAAGATTGTTTTCATTGCTACTTCATAACAGTCATTTTACTACTGTTATAAAGTAATGTAAATATATAATGTAAATATCTGATATGCAGGATGCATTTTCATTCACTGGACCAAACTGGGCACAAATACCCAATACACCCAAATGTGAATGCTAGTGGGGTTGGGGGAGGATTGATTTTGTAATTTGGGGGTTGAAGTTGCTGGGATTTATAGTTTCCTTATAATCAAAGAGCATTCTGAACTCTACCAGTGATGGATTTGAACCAAACCTTGCTCCCATGAGCAATGGAAAACACTGGAAGGGTTTGATGGGCATTGACCTTGAGTTTGGGAGTTGTAGTTCACCTATATCCAGAGAGCAGTGTGGACTCATGCATTGGTGGATCTGGACCAAACTTGGCACGGATACTCAATATGCCCAAATGTGAACACTGGTGGAGTCTGGGGAAAATAGATCTTGACATTTGGGAGTTGTAGTTGCTGGAATTTATAGTTCATTACAATCAAAGAACATTCTGAACTCCACCAACGATAGAATTGGCTCAAACTTCCCACATGGAATCCCCATGACCATCAGAAAATACTGTGTTTTCTTGTGGTCTTTGGTGACCCCTCTGACACCCCCTCGCTACCCCCTCAGAGGTCCCGACCCTCAGGTTGAGAAACACTGCACTAAGATGAAGCATTTTTCCATGCCTTAAAAACACAACCCATTTTTTATCAAAACACTGGTTGGCATGACCCCATCTATGTAACAAGTGCTCCATTCTTGACAGATTTTAGAAAATATATTGTTGCCATACATACTCTTTGCCTCCCTACATTTCACTTTGCATCAGTGTATCTCAACATTGTGTACACCCTCCAGATATCCCAATTCCACCTAGACATTAGGAAGAACTTCCCAACAGAGAAATAAGTAAGAAGACATTAGGAAGAACTTCCTGACAGAGCTGCTCAACAGTGGAATATGCTGCTCCCTTCTCTAGAGATTTTTAAGCATAGGCTAGATGACCGTCTGTAGGGAGTGCTTTGATTGTATGTTCCTGCATGGAAAAATGGAGTTGAACTGGATGGTCCTTGGAGTCTCCTCCAAATCTATGATTCTCTGAAATTTAGGGGGAAGGGGCCACTAAGGTTCTCCCTACTTCTTCTCTCCCTCCCAATATATTATCACATTTGCTATAAATGGGAAACAATTTGGATTGCTGACCACAAATCCCCAGAGTCACTTTTGTTCTGGTCCTGTGTGGCAAGCATTCTTGAAACTGTATTGTCGAAGGCTTTCATGGCCGGAATCACTGGGTTGTTGTAGGATTTTTTGGGCTATATGACCATGTTCTAGAGGCATTCTCTCCTGACATTTCGCCTGCATCTATGGCAAGCATCCTCAGAGGTAGTGAGGTCTGTTGGAACTAGGAAAATGGGTTTATATATCCATGGAATGACCAGGGTGGGACAAAGGACTCTTGTCTGTTGGAGCTAGGTGTGAATGTTTCAACTGACCACCTTGATTAGCATTTGATGGCCTGGCAGTTGTTTGGTGTGGCTTGTTAGTGCCTGGGGCAATCTTTTGTTGAGAAGTGATTAGATGTCCCTGATTGTTCTCTCTGTTTTGCTGTTGTAATTTTAGAGTTTTTTTTAATACTGGTAGCCAGATTTTGTTCATTTTCATGGTTTCCTCCTTTCTGTTGAAATTGTCCACATGCTTGTGAGTTATAAAGAAGTCTGCTTTTCTTTTACAAGCGTTAATCTAATCCTTTCTTTTTAAACTGTCACTCATTGTTTCCTTTAGTTGTAATTTCCTCAAGTATTTGAATGCTTACATTGCCTTCCAATTAGGCGTCATTCAAAGGGTTTGGAAGAAGAACATTCCCGTCCCATTCAGAAATGCTGTTGCAAAGCTATATTTTTTTTATTAAATGCAAAAACATGCATGTTGAAAACATGACAAAACAGTTGCCTCTGTCTTGCCTCCAGATGGTCCTCTGTTGCTCTTTTTGCAGAAAAAAAGAAAAGATGGGACTGATGAATATTTAATATCCCAATAGGATACTATGCATTTAAAGAAGAAAAGCAGGAACCAACGCTCTTGGGACAAAATCCAGCAGCTGCGAATGCTGTTCATATATTTATTGATATTTTGGATGAGGGAACCATGACTTCCTTTCTGTGGTATAACACTTTACTCTCTGCAGCTATTCATGCTTTGAATTATGGATAGTAGACGGACGTGGGCGGTATTGTAAACAGATGCATGCACAGTTGTAAAGAGCCAAGATTGTTGTTTCTGGCACCAATTAAAACTAGGGTAAACTGGGGTTACTACTATTCTAGGCCCTAAGATTTCAGAGCCAAAATTTGGGAGCAAGGGTGGTCTCTGATGATGTCACAGGGTTTGCCCTTCTGTTGATATCACAGGGAATAGACCAAACATGGTCAAACTTGGGCCCTCCAGGTGTTTTGGACTTCAACTCCCACAATTCCTAACAGCCGGAATTGTGGGAGTTGAAGTCCAAAACACCTGGAGGGCTGAAGTTTGACCATGCCTGGAATAGACCCTTGGTAATGTCATTCAGCATGACACATTATTATATAGCATGCCCTTTAATTAAAAAAAGAAAGTCTGATGAAGAAGAATAGACATATATGCACTGGTTTCAAGGTGCAGTTGGTCCTCTACATTTACAGATTTTACTTCTGTGGATTTGATTATTCACGTTGTGCTGGCACGGCAATGCCAGGAGTTTGAATTTCCATTTCTTGCACTGTTTGTTTGAACTATTTGGGCCAGGGGTCCTCAAACCTTTTAAACAGGGGGCCAGGTCACAGTCCCTCAAACTGTTGGAGGGCCGGATTATAATTTGAAAAAAACATGAATGAATTCCTGTGCACACTGCACATATCTTATTTGTAGTGCAAAAAACCCACTTAAAAACAATACAATAATTAAAAAGAAGAACAATTTTAACAAATATAAATGTATTAGTATTGCAATGGGAAGTGTGGACCTGCTTTTGGCTGATGAGATAGGATTGTTGTTGTTGTGTGCCTTTAAATCGTTTCAGACTTAGATTGACCCTGAGCGAGGGCCGGGTAAATGACCTTGGAGGGCCGCATCCGGCCCCCGGGCCTTATTTGAGGACCCCTGATTTGGGCCATGCATTTTGCCATTGGGTAGCCTTCCTCAGGTTGCAATCATAGGTCCAGCAACCTATCAATCATCATTAGAGCCTTTAGATCCATGCCTTTCCCCAGGTTTGGAGGGAAAAAAGGGACTTTTAGTTCAGTCTTACAGTTTGGAGCCAAGGTAGCAGGATGTGTGGGCTTTCTCTTCCCCACCTGCAAAAAGCTTCACTTCTTATAGCGTTGCTGGGGTGAAAGAGATAGATTTACAGCCAGCTTGCTGGGGGAAAAGGAAAATCTCTACAGCTTTGCTGGGGAGTAAAGTTACGGTTCCACAGCCTTTGCTGGAGGAATACAGCCAGCCTTTGCTGGGCAAAAGAAATAGTTCCTACAGCCTTCGTGGAGAAACGAAAAGGACACCAGCTTGGCAGATCTACAGCAACCACTGCCTGGTAAGGGACCACTTGGGCTATCCATAACACAGCTTGGAGCCAGGAATTTGGGCCTCATGGCAGCAGGGTAAAGAAAGATTGCCCAGGGAGGGGTCAGAAGGTTTCCCTAAAGAAGATAGGAACAGTTTATCAAGCAGTTGCCTGTCCCTTGTTGGCAGTTCGAGAAAGCTACCAGCCTTTTAAGATTATAAAATATTTAATTCATTTGTTTGAAAATTTAAGCCTTAATAAAGAACTTATTTTGAGCCTCTACAGAACTTTGTGTTGGGAAACTTATGGGACCCCTTAGCTGAGGCACCCCGGCATCCCGTTGGGCATACAGAAAGCATGTCTTGTAAACAGACATTGTCATAGGCCCAGCGTGTGATAGCACACACGTATTTGTTCAAAGTGTTTTTCTAAGAATCTCCAAACCTCCAGTGCAATACCATGGTCAACTTCTGCAAGAAGATGATCACAGAATCATCCTGGAATATCTCTCCAGGAATTCCCTGATGCTCCAGTGATATCTGATGAATGCAGACCACAGAGTCATGCTAAGGAAACTAGATATTCCTAGAGAGATGTTCTATAGTCTGATATATCTCCCCCCCCCCCAATAGGTAACATAGTACTCTTATACCAATATTTCAGTATGTTCCACTCTAAAAAAGGACTTATTCAAAACTAGAAATACAGCCATAGGAGAAGTTACAGGGAATCCATGCAGTTGTTTGCCTGCTACATACATATATATTATTTTATTTACAGTATTTATATAATAATAATAATAATAATAATAATAATAATAATAATAATACTTTATTTGTACCCCGCTACCATCTCCTCAAGGCACTCGGTGCGGCTTACATGAGACCGAGCCCAACAATACATCAATACAAGCAATAACAATCACAATAACAAAGCAATTAAAATAAATCACATACACAATAGCATAGACACCTGTCTATCATAGTTGTGTTTGGTTCTGCCCCTTTCCTCAGGGATGTGGGGAGGAGAGGGAGCCATTTTTAGGTCAGTCTTACAGAAGGAAACTAAGCTATAGGACATGGATCAGCTTCACCTGCAGAAAAGCTTCATTTCTTAAGAATTTCCGGGGAATTTCCAGGGGAAAAGTCCCAAAGCTTTGGCTGGGAGCTTACAGCCTCTCAGCCTTACAGGATTTGGGGGAAAACAGCTTTACAGACCCAAAGAACTCCGGCTGGAGAATCTACAAGTCTTGACTGGTAGGTCTACTCGGCACCCAAGAAGCAGTTTGGATCCGGTAGTAGAACCCACATCAGCAAAGCTTAGATAGTAGACAGCCTGGGAGAGATTAAAAAATGGTTTTCCTTGTTAAAGAAAGAAATAGTTCTCCGAGCAAGGTGCCTGTCCATTGTAGACAAGTTAAGAAGCATTTGTTTGACTCATTGAAGATCTGGGAAGTATTTGTTTAATTTGTTCAATAATAAAGGACTTTTTAAAATCTTTCAAGCCTTTTAAAGACTATTGTACAGGAAAATCCTTGAGGGCCTCTCTTTCAAGGCGCCCTGGCTTCTTGCTGGGCACAAAGTGCACATCCTATTCAAAAGACAATACTTACAGGCCCAGCGCGCGACAGAACAGCATTAAATGTTTGCCATATTTGTATTCTGTAATCTGCTCTGAGTCCCCTCAGGGAAATAGATTAGAATATAAATAAAGTATATTATTATTAAATTATTATTATTATTATTATTATTATTATTATATAACTTTATTTGTACCCCGCTAGCATCTCCCAAGGGATTCGATGCGGCTTACAACAGGCCGAAGCCCACACAATATAACAATACAGTACCTAGCAAATAAAACAGTTAAACAAGAACAATAACAATAGCAGTACAACAAGACATTATTAAAAACTGAGCCGGCCAGAGTCGGGGTACAGGATTAAAAGTGCTGATGTGTTTCGGAGGGATATGGGATTATAATATAAGTGCGGTGTGCGGTGATCTTGGTTTATATATAAAGATATATAAAAAAACAACTAATAGAAAAGCTCTTCACTTGCATTTCCCAAGTCAATTCAATCTGCCTTTCTCCTAAGATAGTCCTTTTATGTCTCTAAGAATTGACCTTTGCTAAAAAAAAAAAAACCCCTCCCCCTTTCCACCCTTCAAAACACTATAAAACCTGCAATGGTGTCATTCATTACATTGAAAAACCTGGAGAGTTTATTTCTGGAACATTAAAGGAAAACAAATCCAATTACCAGCTACAATGCTCTAACATTAAGAGCTCAAATGGGTGAAATCATCATTATTTATTCATTAAAAAGTATTTTGCAGCTGTCATTCATGCTAATGGATACCAGAGAGAGAGATACAAGAACAGACACGGACAGAAACTTAAAACAAGTTGTTTAAAGGTCTGATGTTGTGGTATCAAAACATAGCCCTGCTATCCCTTGGGGACAAATAATGGCCTTAGGAAAATAGACAGGGCAGATAAATACAGTCTAAAACAGGCATGGACAAACTTGGGCCCTCCAGGTGTTTTGGACTTTAACTCCCACAATTCCTAACAGCAGGAACAATCTGTCCCGGAGTGTGGTGGAGGCTCCTTCTTTGGAGTCTTTTAAACAGAGGCTGGATGGCCATCTGAGGTCCTTCTCTTGTGGCCTCATGTGGAATAGATCCCTCTAAACCCCCTGTTGCTCTACAAAAGTGAATCAAAACTGTCCTTCTTATATGCATTTTTAAAAGAAAACATTCCCAAAAGCAGCTTCAATGACTCGCCGTTTGCTTGAGAGTTTCTAATCACTAAAAGACAAAAGCTGTACTGTAAAAATGTGTGCCTCATGATTACGGAAAGGAAGAAACCCTTTACAATAAGAAGAAAGTGCATCATTAATATGTATTTGTGTGTGTGGTTTGACTTACAGGGACAATTACATTCTGTAAGCGGTTGCTACTAAAAATAACTGAAGCTCTTTCCCTTTACGAAATAATTTTGTGGGATGAGAATAGAATATGTACTAATTAGAACAATCCAATTCTTGTCGAAGGCTTTTATGGCCAGAATCACTGGGTTGTTGTAGGTTTTTTCGGGCTATATGGCCATGTTCTAGAGGCATTTTCTCCTGATGTTTCGCCTCTATCTATGGCAAGCATCCTCAGAAGCAGTGAGGATGCTTGCCATAGATGCAGGCAAAACATCAGGAGAAAATGCCTCTAGAACATGGCCATATAGCCCGAAAAAACCTACAACAACCCAATCAAGTTCTTATTTATTTTTCTTAATATGTTGCTATCTGAGAATAAGCCCAGGGAGTAAATTTATTCATGCCCAGGGACAACTGCAGTGCACGGGGTTGGAGTAGATGGTCCATGTGGTCTCTTCCAACTGTATCACTCTATTATTCTATTCTATGATTCTGCATATGTTGATGCATGCTTTGGAGTTAAATATTTAGCTACTCCTCAGTGTGAATGTAGATATATTGCTCAGGGTGGGAATTGTACAGCCGGTGTACTTTTGTTTCAGTGTCAGGAACAACTTGAGAAACTGCAAGTCACTTCTGGTGTGAGATAATTGGCTATCTGCAAGGATGTTGCCCAGGGAATGCCCAGATGTTTGCCATCCATCCTTTTAGGAGGCTTCTCTCATGTCCCTTCATGGGGAACTGGAGCTGACAGAGGGAGCTCAGCCAGCTTTCCCCAGATTCGAACCACTGACCTATTGGTCAGCAGTCCTGCCAGCACTAGGGTTTAACCCAGTGGTTCTCAGCCTGTGGGTCCCCAGGTGTTTTGGCCTACAACTCCCAGAAATCCCAGCCAGTTTACCAGCTGTTAGGATTTCTGGGAGTTGAAGGCCAAAACATCTGGGGACCCCAGGTTGTGAACCACTGGTTTATCCCATTGCGCCACGGAGGGCTCCTGTGCAAGTGTAAGATAAACCCAGACTCAGGTGGAAGAACTGACATCAAGTTTAATAGTTGCTGCTGAAGGCTTGTGCACTGAACCACAGTCACTGAAAAAAACAGATACATAGGGCATGGCATGTGTGTTGCCTTGCATGAAAGGTCTAGTAACAGTTTTGGGCAGGTGGAAACTTCTGCAACAGAGTTATTATGTCACTTTTATGAGAAAGCCTGGAACCCAAAAATATATCGAAGGCACTGAATTCCCCTTCTGAGATGTAATACACATTCACATTCCTGATTTTGTCCTATTGTCCCACTCACCAGAACACTTCAGGGAGAATCTGGGTCATTTCGCACGGCTGTTACCTCTGGCATGCTGGATTATCCATAATGCGTATGCAAGAATTAATGGAAACCGTTGGAAGGCGGAAGGGAAGGGGCAAAGTCTCGTGATTTGTGGGCTTTGGTGCAATCTATCAAGAATAGCACATCAGAGCCAAGTATAATCATGGCTTGCACGCACAAAATAGCACATCTTTGGAATACGTACAAGTTACTCAATGGAATTAAAAGCTCGGGAAAGCTGCTGAGTGGGCATTTAGCATGGCTGTTGTAAAACTGGCCAAGTTGCAAGGTGGACACTTTGATTTATCGAATGCATTCAGGGGTGACATATTCCTACCAGACTGCATTAAAATGACGACATTCTTGTAAAAATATGAAGCTAATAAATAGCTACTTCCGAAAATTAAAAGATATACTTTTACATTAACACACCAGCAATAAATAACTTGTGAGTAGATGAACAGACTCAAAAGTGGAATTTGAGCAGCATCAGCATTATGTCTTGTAAACCTTTTTGCAAAATTAAGAAGGTCTTTGATGGGGCAGGATGGAACCTCTTTTGGTGAAGGGTTCCCAAAATGTTCCTTGAACTAGGTAGCATAGTTCAAGTGGAGCAACCTTACTAATCAGGTCCACTCTTGGGAACTCCTTTCCAAAAACAACATATCCATGTAACCCAGTGGTTCTCAACCTGTTGGTCCCCAGGTGCTTTGGCCTACAACTCCCAGAAATACCAGCCAGTTTACCTGTTGTTAGGATTTCTGGGAGTTGAAGGCCGAAACATCTGGGGACCCCAGGTTGAGAAACACTGAGTAACCCAAGGATCACGGCCTTGACACCCAAAGGCTCACATGTTGTTTGCTTAAAGAAGTGCTTCTCAACCTGTGGGTCCCCAGGTATTTGGCCTGCAACTCCCAGAAATCCCAGTTTACCAGCTATTATGATTTCTGGGAGTTGAAGGCCAAAACATCTGGGGACCCACAGGTTGAGAACCACTGGTTTAAAAGCAAATCTTAGGATTGTGGCGCAGCTGGTTGGGAGTCAGCCACATTAAAATCACTACTGACTGAAAGGTCATGAGTTGAAGCCAACCCGAGCGAAAGTAAGCTCCCGACCATTTGTCTAGCTTGCTGTCGACCTTTGCAGCTCGAAAGACAGTTGTATCAGTCAAGTAGGAAATTTAGGTACCACTTGTGTGGGGATGCTAATTTAACTAATTTATGACACCATAAAAATCTCTAGCAGTATACAAAAGAATGAGGAAGTACTCCATTGGTGTCACAAGTGGATGGTGATGTGACCGTTCCCCTGGTGGCCAGAATTCAAAACATACCCTCATGAAGCTGGAAAGTTAAATAGCCTCTGTGTATCTGTCTATATATGTTGTGCGTATATGGCATTGAATGTTTGCCATGTATATGTGAATTGTGATCTGCCCTGAGTCCCCTGTGGGGTGAGAAGGGCAGAATATAAATACTGTAAATATATACATATATATTTAAAAATCTAGAATCCCTAAGCCAGTTCATGATTTAAGGTGGTCTTCTCAGGATATGCTGCTGCATAGTGGACCTTCTCCTCTTACCTCTTTTGCTTGCAGACTTAGGCCCCTTCTACACTGCCATATAAAATCCAGATTATCTGCTTTGAACTAGATTATATGGCAGTATAGACTCATATAATCCCATTCAAAGCAGATAATGTGGATTATGTCCTTCGATAATCTGGATTATATGGCAGTGTAGAAGGGATCTTACATTGGCTAGCAGCCATACTCCAGACAATGCCTGACTTCTGGACCTAGCAACCCTTTTAATTTTCCATCCTTAACCCCATGAATGATCACTCTGAGGGCACTATGGCAAATTTAAATGGCTAACAGACACAGCTATAGAGGTAATGGACAGCTTCCACATTGGGATGCTGTGAATCTTCTCTGTCCAGCCATCCCTTCACATTCGCAGCTTTGACTTTTGCAGATTTGATTATTAATGGACTTGATTAAACATTGTCTCTTTCTGAAGAAGAGAAGGCTGAGAGGAGACATGATAGCCATGTATAAATATGTGAAAGGAAGTCATAGGGAGGAGGGAGCAAGCTTGTTTTCTGCTTCCTTGGAGACTAGGACGCGGAACAATGGCTTCACACTACAAGAGAGGAGATTCCATCTGAACATGAGGAAGAACTTCCTGACTGTGAGAGCCGTTCAGCAGTGGAACTCTCTGCCCCGGAGTGTGGTGGAGGCACCTTCTTTGGAAGCTTTTAAACAGAAGCTGGATGGCCATCTGTGGCGGATGTTTTGAATGCAGTTTTTCTGCTTCTTGGCAGGGGATTGGACTGGATGGCCCATGAGGTCTCTTCCAACTCTATGATTCTATGATTCTATGACATGATAGCCATGTATAAATATGTGAGAGGAAGTCACAGGGATGAGGGAGCAAGCATGCTTTCTTCTTCCCTGGAGACTAGAGACTATGTGGGGTTGCCTTTGAAGACTGCTCGGAAACTCCAACTGGTCCAGCGGGAGGCAGCCAGATTGCTCACCGGCATACAGGGAGCATACCACCCCCCTGTTGTGTCAGCTCCACTGGCTGCCGATCCAATTCCGAGCACAATTCAAAGTGCTGGTTTTGACCTACAAAACCCTATACGGTTCCGGCCCAGCGTATCTGTCCGAACGGATCTCCCTCTACGTCCCACCTCGGAACCTAAGATCCTCTGGGGAGGCCCTGCTCTCGACCCCGCCTCTATCACAAGTGAGATTGGCGGGGACAAGGAGCAGGGCCCCCCACCTGTGGAATTCACTCCGCGGGGAGATTAGATCGGCAACGTCCCTTCTTTCATTTAGGAAAAAGTTGAAAACCTGGATATGGGACCAGGCATTTGGACATTCTGGCAGCTAAAGAAAGACCTGATGACGAGCTGGAATTTGATGAGACGGAGTGGATTTACGGAACTCCGAACGCTGAGCTCAGGATTAGTCTACTATTGTGTTATTGTATTGTTGTGTATTGATTATTTTAATTTTTAATTTGTAACTGTTTAATTGTTTTTATATGTTTGTATGTATATGTGACAAAGGCATCGAATTGTGCCTTCCTCTGTAAGCTGCCCTGAGTCTCCCCTTGGGGGTGAGAAGGGTGGGGTAAAAGTGACGGAAATAAATAAATAAATAAATAAATAAATAAATAGGACGCGGAACAATGGCTTCAAACTACAAGAGAGGAGATTCCATCTGAACATGAGGAAGACCTTCCTGACTGTGAGAGCCGTTCAGCAATGAAACTCTCTGCCCCGGAGTGTGGTGCAGGCTCCTTCTTTGGAAGCTTTTAAACAGAAGCTGGATGGCCATCTGTGGAGGGTGCTTTGAATGCAGTTTTCCTGCTTCTTGGCAGGGGATTGGACTGGATGGCCCATGAGGTCTCTTCCAACTCTATGGTTCTATGATTCTATGCTCAACCAGACATCCAAAATACATTTGGCACCTTGGACAGCTACTTTAAAGTCTAGGATCAAATTTGGAGTAGATTGAATTGTACCTCTCATCTGGAAGTCATAGAACACCACTGAATTGTGGCCAGGTAGTATTCAGAAGTGAGCATGGAATTGGCTCTGTAAGAATATCAAAACAAATATTAGTGATGGGTCCGGCTATTTTCATAGGCTTATGGCAGTGGTCAAATGGTGCTCAACCAGGTCCAGGTGCTGATGCCTCCCTTGATTAAAAATCATCTACAACTTAACATTTTGCTCTTTGGAGAGGTGAGATTAATTGTAATGTCTTGTCAAGTGCACACCTAATTGGGTTGCAACTGAGACATAATGTGAGAAAAGATCCATAACTTAGGAAAGGCACTGCAGACTACTTCAACCAGAGAGGTCAGCCATACCAGAGCACCTGATGAACCAACCTGGACACAACATATTATTTGAGAACATAGAAATGCTGGATCACTCTCACAACTATCATGTCAGGCTACACAGAGAAGCCATTGAAATCCAGAAGCATGTGGACAATTTCAACATAAAGGAGGAAACCATGAAAATGAACAAAATCTGGCTACCAGTATTAAAAACTCTAAAATTAGAACAGTACAACAACAGAGAGGAAACAAACAAGGACATCTAATCACCTCACAACAATAGATTGCTCCAGGCACTGCCAGGCAATCAAATGCTAATCAAGATGGTCAGTGGAAACATTCACACCTAGCTCCAGCAGACAAGAGTCCTTTGTCCCACCCTGGTCATTCCACAGATATATAAACCCTTTTTCCTAGTTCCAACAGACCTTACTATCTCTGAGGATGCTTACCATAGATGCAGGCGAAACGTCAGGAGAGAATGCCTCTAGAACATGGCCATATAGCCCGAAAAAACCTACAACAACCCAGATCCATAACTGATATTTGCCTATTTCATGATGGCAGACTATTTAACTTCTGGTATAGAAAACCAAAGCCAAACAGCAACAGCAATAGCAGCAGTGGCAGCAATTACTGTGTCCATCTGCTTGATATTATTCCTCTTTGATTCAACACAGAAGCGGTAATGATACCATCTAATTCCCTGCGGGGGAAAAGCTGTACAGCTGGGCTTCCCAATTCTCTGGTTAAAATGAAATTAAACATGCTGCCTCTTAATTTATTTTGTGCCCTCCTTCATTTTTGGCATGTCCAGAAAAAAGATATTGGAAATTGAGAAGAGAGGAAGGGTAGTGAATTGGAACAGAGACAAAAGAGAACTTATCTAAATGGATGTAAGGGTCATCCTGATAAAGTTAGTGGCTGTGTAATAAGTCCTTCATGAACTGAAATTAAGTCTGAGTTAGACATGAATCACACATGCATGGAAGTGAGAAGGCACTGACACTGTTGTGTGTGTGTGTGTGTGTGCATGCTCATAATTTCAAGTTGTCTATGAACTCATGGTGACCCCATGAATTCCATAGGGTTTTCTTAAGCAAGGAGTACTCAGAGATGAATTTGTCAGTTAATTCCGCTGAAATATAGTCTACAATGTCTGGTATCTGTTAGCAGTCTCCCATCCAAATACTTATCAGAACTGATCCTGTTTAGCTTCCAAGGTAAGATGGGATCTGGTACAGATACACATTGTGCCCTTTGGATTAATAAGGAGGCCAAAAACATTGGATGATCTTATCATAGAGGGAGAAAATGTGGAGGCCGTGACAGACTTTATATTTCTAGGTGCAAAGATTACTGCAGATGCAGACTGTGGCCAGGAAATCAGAAGATGCTTACTTCTTGGGAGGAGAGCAATGTCCAATCTCGATAAAATAGTGAAGAGTACAGACATCACATTGGCAACGAAGATCCACACAGTCGAAGCAATGGTATTCCCCATAGTAACCTATAGATGTGAGAGCTGGACCATAGGGAAGGTGGAGCAAAGGAAGACAGATGCTTTTGAACTGTGCGTTGGAGGAAAGTTCTGTGAGTGCCTTGGACCACAAGAAGATCCAACCAGTCCATCCTCCAGGAAATAAAGCCCGACTGCTCATTGGAGGGAAGGATATTAGAGACAAAGATGAAGTACTTTGGCCACATCATGAGAAGAAAGGAAAGCTTAGAGAAGACAATGATGCTGGGGAAAATGGAAGGAAAAAGGAAGAGGGGCCGACCAAGGGCAAGATGGATGGATGGCATCCTTGAAGTGACTGGATTGACCTTGAAGGAGCTGGGGGTGGTGACGGCCGACAGGGAGCTCTGGCGTGGGCTGGTCCGTGAGGTCACGAAGAGTCGGAGACAACTGAACGAATGAACAACAACATCCCATATTGTTAAGTTATGGTAATGTGTTTGTGAATACATTTCTGTTGGCGCCATTTTGTATAGAGGACTTGACAATCTGCAATTGATCGAAATCATGGATCCAGAATTTATGGATGTGGAGGGCCCACTGTATTCTGAAAACGCTGTCATGGTTGGATACTGGTGTTGGGAATCAAAATGGAATGAGCTGCTCTATTAATTCTCAAAATATATAAAAAATAAAACCCCATTTGCTTTTAAGAAAATATTGTTGGAAATAGCAACCTTCCTCAAGCCTCCACTAGTAATTTGTTTGTATATGATTCTGTTTGCTTACTGTATTGTATATGTATGCTTTGGTATGCAGCTTTCCCTTTGCTCTATGTTTCTTGAGGTTGTGGGAGGAGTTGCAGACCACATGATCAAATCTGGGACTGCTCAGAGCTCAGACTCCATTTTGGAACACACAGACACTTTTAGACTTTGGACTGTTAAGAGCAAACTCATGTTACTGTTGATTATAAGAATGATGCCCTGTATTATCTGCACTGAGAAATCACTTTAAATCCATCTGTAACTGGATTGACAAGTTATGTACCTTTATGCTGAATGCATGAAGGTTGTGAGTAAACCAGATATGTTATTTTAATGAAATCTACTTTATTTTTGTTTCTTGAGAGCATGATATGGAAACAAGATATTTTATGGGAGAGTATATATTTTTCTGCACTGAAAAGAACACCTTTGAAGAACTGCTATATTTTGTGCATTGGCATAATCTCTGTTCCTAACAGATCAGAGATAACTAGTTATCAGTCTAACAACTGAAAACCAAATTGCCTTGCATAAGTACATGTGGATATATACCACTGAAGAAAAGATTTTCCTCAAATGAGTTTTTTGGCTGAGAATATAATTGTCTTTGAACCTCAAGGCCAGTCACAGGAGTTGGAACTATCCTCTCTAGATAAGGAGTCTAACAAAGATGAATTATGAGAAACTCTCATGGGAAAGCACTTGATGATACTGACCTAAGCAACGAAGCACACTTGCAGATTAGAACAGATAGCCAGCTTTGTAGATCAACATGACTTAAGTGTAATGCTTTCACGTCTGTTTATTAGGAGCTAACGGACACTCTGATTTCAGTTCAGGCAACGTGGCTTTCAAGTATAGCTAGGCCTGAGATCTCTGGTTCTTGTTTCAAGTCTTGGTTTTGGATTTAAGTATCTTGAGAGTTCTCCATGTTCTTGTCTTCTATTATTGCTCAAGTTTTGCTTATGGACTTAAACTGGCTTTACATTTTGGGACTATCTTTGGACTGTATTGCTTTTGGATTTATAAGAGTCAATTGATTGCTGACTTTTTGGATTCTACAGCTTATTTCTTTATTCCTGCTTTTTTATCATATATTTTTGTGCGGATTTTTTTTGCAATAAACTGTTTACTTCTACTCTGGACTCTTGTGTGATACTATGGTCATAGGTGTGATACTATGGTCATGGGGTGTGACATGCCTATGGATGTGCATGCACATTGTGCTGGGTATTGAATAGTGCTCAGTTGTTCAGTGTTGCCAATGCCATTCAACAAGGGTTCCACAGCACAATCGAAGCATAGTTCCTCACATTGAGATTTACACAACCCCAGTGTGGGATCTCAACCTTTTTCAAAGTGGGGTACACTGGACAACACATACAGCATTCAAGTCTCTCTCCTGTTCATTCTGCTGAGTGGGACCCTAGACATGTGCCCTAAATGTTTCTCCAGGTGGTACCAATGTGAAGAAGGAGAAAGAGGGGAAGCTCTTTCCCACTTCAAACCCTTTGGAAAGGGCTGTCTTTCCATTTTCTGTTTTTTCACTGGGCATGGGGTAGACAGAACAATGTCCTCCATTAATAGCAGACATATTTCGACCAAACGCACTCCCGTAAATACCATCTTGTCCTGCTTGTCCTCCACACACCCCCAACTTGACATCCCAAACTCATTTATATGCTAATGGCCTTCAAATGAATGTCACAAAGATCAAGATCAGCTGAACTGTGCGTAGCAGATTGACACAGTAATGCCTCACTCCTTAATGAAAAACCAGCTGAAGCAACCAATCATTAGGGAAACACTGGGGCATCTTTGTTTTGGGCATGACTCAGAGCGATGACAGTCTCCCCGCCTGTTTCTTGGCTTCCAGCTGGCTTTCCTGCTTGGTTAGTGGCCAAGCAGGATGGAAAAGTCTCTGAATTGTAGTCTAAAACCAGTCAACTTCTTCAAGTTCTGGGTTTTAACCTTTTCTGTCATTCCCATCTAGAGTAGAATCACTGAAACAACTGTTGAAAGATGAGTCAGTGGTGAGACTCCAGCTATTTCAGTGTCTCCTTTGATTTTAAGTGACTTGATGTAAAGTACAAGACTGCTAACGTTTTGGATGGGAAATTATTTAACTGCAAGACACAAAGATTTTACAACTGATCTGGGAAGTCACTTGACGAAAGACAACACTGTTACTCATGGTTTAAGAAACAAACGTCAACTTCCAAATAACATCAAAATAATACTCAAACACAATCCGTCTGCAATGCCAGAAATACAGCTTAATGGTGTAACATTAAAAAATGTTGACTATTTCTGCAACCTTGACAGCTACCTCTCCACAAAAGTCAACATTGACACTGAAATACAACACCACCTGAGCTCTGTGAGTGCAGTTTTTTCCCAAATGAAGCACAGAGTGTTTGAGGACTGGGATATCCATAGGGATACAAAAGTGCTTGTTTATAAAGCTGTTGTCCTCCCAACCCTGTCATATGCCTGCAAAACGTGGACTATCTACAGATGTCACATGCAACTCCTGGAATGATTCCATCAGTGTTGCCTCTGAAAGATCCTGAAAATCTCTTGGGAAGCCAGGCAGACAAATGTCAGCGTGATGGAAGAAGCAAAGATCACCAGCATTGAAGAGATGGTCCTCCGCCATCAACTCAGCTGGACCGGCCATGTTGTCCGAATGCCCGATCACCATCTTCCAAAGCAACTACTCTACTCAGAACTCATGAATGGGAAACAGGGTATTGGTGGACAGGAAAAGAGATTCAAAGATGGGCTCAAACTTAAAAACTCTGGCATAGATACCGAGAACTGGGAAGCCCTGGCCCTTCAGCACTCCAGCTGGAGGTCAGCTGTGACCAGCAGTTTTGTGGAATTTGAAGAGGCACAAATAGAGGGTGAAAGAGGAAATGTTCCAACCCCAACCAGGACTACCTTCCACCTGGAAACAAATGCCCTCACTGTGGGAGAACATGCAGATCAAGAATAGGGCTCCACAGCCACCTACATATCCAATGCCAAGACACATCACTTTGAGGACCATCATCCTCATACTATGAGGGATCGCCTAAGTAAGTATGTACTCAAACACACCATAACCCAGGCATGGGCAAACTCTGGCCCTCCAGCTGTTTTGGACTTAACTCTCACAATTGTGGGAATTGAAATCCAAAACACACGGAGGGCCCAAGTTTTCCCATGCCTGCTATAGAACAGCAGTCAGAGACAGATTTTATCCTGCAGACAATATACCTAAGACAGTTTTGTTTCTACTGTGTATCATTAGCTAGAAGAAAACACACCTTCTCAGTCCTTTAAACAGTGGAAAATAGGATCTTCAAAGGAATTACGTGATGATACTTTCTGCAAAAAATAGTGCTTGAGGTAGACACGTAGTACAAGTCATGTAGAGCTGAGACTTCATCAATGTTTAATGAAGGTCTCAGGGAATGGTCTCTCATAATGATATTTCATATATGAAATGCTAAAGCATTTTATTTTTGTAAAATTGCAAAGCAGGCATATGAAGAAATAACAAAATGCAAAGTAAGTGCACTTTCTAGGCGACAAGCTGGTGCTCAATGCAGTATGTGCTTCTGAATACATATGCAACGTGAATGCCATTTTCTTTCTAGTTCTCTTAACATCTGATGGCACACAGGGGAAGAAGAGAGTATTTTTCTTATATACACACACAGTCCACCCAGACTTTGGAAAACCTTTTTCCCTTGTAAAGTGGTTAGGTTTGGAAAAAGTGACAGAAGCAGTTTGCTTCCCATAAATGTATGACCTAAGCCCAAAACTGGTTCAGCAGCTGGCATGGATTAGTACAGCAAACTCTGAACAGAGCAGAGGGATGGCAGCAATAACAGAAGCCATGTACTCTGTAGAGTTGTCTGTTTAAAGCCAGCCCTACCTTGAACACAGCAAGGTGGGACGTTTTCTTGATCCAATAGCAGGACAAAAGATCTTCCTTTACATCACATATGTTTCAAGGAACCATAAGCTTTTTGGGGGGGTGGGGGGGGGAAGCAAAATACAGTCATCTCTCCACATTTGTGGTTTTGACTTTTTCTGGATTTGAATAGTCATGGATTGGATTAAAAGGTTCTGTCTGGAAATCTTTATGTCCTCTGTTGTGACACTGTGGCCAACTTCTTCCAATTGTGTTGGAGGACATGGAGATTTCTAAAGAGAACGCCTCTCTAACAAATTATAGGCACACATCTACAGGTCACACTCTCTCAGCCTCAGAGGAATGCAATAGTAGTCCTCTTCTGAACAAATCTTGCAAAGAAAACCCTGTGATAGGGTAGCCTTAAGGTCGCCATGGGTTGGAAATGATCTGAAGGCACAGAAGAGCAACAAGCTCCTCTTCCAGCTGAGATGGAGATTTGCTCCCTGAAACTGGAGGATTTCCATCCTTGTATCCTATCTAGAAATAACCTACAAAACCTGGAGACTCAAGGCCTGGGCTTGGGACATGGCGACCCAAGAGAAGGGAAGTATGTAGAATTAGAGTTGGAATCAAAGCCTTCCTGACAGATGACCATCCAAAAAAGGAGGTTCCACCATACTCCGAGATAGTACCGTATGACACTCCACTTCGGTCAGGTAAAGATCTTGAGGCGGCCTCCTGTTCTCTTTTGCTCCTGTCTCTTCTCCTTCCCAGACAGACAGACAGGCTGGGCCTCTAAGTTCTGTGTTAAGAGGCTGATCAGATGAAACACTGATCCAGATTCTGCATTACAGGTCAAGAGGATTTTCTTTGTGATTAAAGCAAAATCCTGCCATTAGATCTGCTTCTGCCCACATCCACAAACTGGGTCACGTTTCCCTGTGCCACGTGCCACCACTCAGCTCTCGGCAGACTAGATGCACTTACAACCTCTCCCATATCTCCTCACAGATGAAAATCAGGACACCAGTAGTGAAGGAACATCAGGATGTGGTCCAGATGATGATAGTTATCAATGGAACAGCACACAAGCTAGGAGAATGCAGCAGTTTGCTTTTGCTTGGGCTCTACTGGGAAGGGCAAGAGTTTTCCCATTCCTCTGCCCTCTGATGAGTTAAATGAATGCAAGCCCTTTTTTGTACTTGGCAGAAAGCTGGGTTTGCTGAATTGGCGTCAGCTGAGTACAAAGAGAGATGATGGAAGAAAGAGAAACGGTGATGTTTTTAAACCAATGTGGGATAACAGAGAATTATTTGGAACTGCGCTTGCTAAACCAGGACAATTGGAGGATATGTTTTCTTTTTCTTCCCTTGCAAACAGTATATCCAAATTTATCTGCAGATAAGTTTACGTGCCAATTTACAACTCAGAACTGAGAACCGTCTTGATTTTGCAGGTGCTGAAGTGGTCTGAGGTTTGATAATGGACCCAGAGGAATACAAAGCAGTCATCCAGTTCCTTTACTTGAAAGGCTGCACAACAAAGGAGACGTTCGATGAGATGAAAGAGGTTTATGGGGATGATTCCCAGCATATGATGGAGTCAAGAACTGGAATCGTCAATTCAAATGTGGTTGGACGTTGGTGCAAACAGCTCCAATTCCAGGCGACCCCACTCTCCTACTGATGAACACACCATCCAGCAAGAGAAGGTCACCATTTTGGAAAATCACTGTGTAACCATTCGCCACCTAGCCCAAAATTTCAAGATTAGTGTGGGTCCATGGGAAAAAAATAATACAAGACCATCTTCACATCTAAATAACTAAAAAAAAAAAAAAAAACTAAATAAAAACCAAGATATCTGAAAAGTAAGACTAAAAAGAAAAAATTATAGGTAACACAACCAGCAGCAGTAATAATTATTGTATGCAAAATCAAGATCCAAAGATTTCTTGGGAAAAAAAGTCCAAGACCAACTTCACATGCATAAGGTATCCGGGTCCCCTGGCTTGCTCACACCTTTCCAGAAACAGGAACGAGTCAAATGCTCTCAGGCTCTATTGATAATGTGCCATGGAAACCAAGAGGACCTTTTCAATATACTGATTAGACAGGATGAAAGCTGGGTCCATCACTATGATCCTGAGACTAAAGTCCAGTTGATGCAAAGGGAGAATCATGACTCATCACCTCCAAAGAAGGAGCCCTCGGTGGCGCAGTGGGTTAAACCCCTGTGCCGGCAGGACTGAAGACCGACAGGTCACAGGTTCAAATCCGGGGAGAGGCAGATGAGCTCCCTCTATCAGCTCCAGCTCCTCATGCGGGGACATGAGAGAAGCCTTCCACAAGGATGATAAAAACATCAATTCATCTGAACATCTCGTGGGCAATGTCCTTGCAGACGGCCAATTCTCACACACCAGAAGCAACTTACAGTTTCTCAAGTCGCTCCTGACACGACAAACAAACCTCCAAAGAAGGCACATTCCAACTCTCAGCAGGCAAGGTCATGCTCACAGTATTTTGGGACCAGCATGGAGTAGTATTGATGGATTTCCTAGCAAAGGGTGCCATGATCACTGGGGTATACTATGCTTCACTGCTGTGGAAATTGTGGGAGGCCATCAAAACCAAGAAACGTGGCATGCTCACCAAAGACAATGCACCCGTTCATAACTTACATGTTGCCCCAATAGGAGCATGCTCCTGTGGCTTGAACTATTGTGTCCCCCTTACACACCCAACCTCGCAACATTGGACTTCCACCTCTTTCCAATGAATTTTTTGAAGGGCAAGCATTTTTCAGATGATGAGACTGTCACAACCCGTTGAATCATAGAATCATAAAATCATAGAATCAAAGAGTTGGAAGAGGCCTCATGGGCCATCCAGTCCAACCCCCTGCCAAGAAGCAGAAATATTGCATTCAAAGCACCCCTGACAGATGGCCATCCAGCCTCTGTTTAAAAGCTTCCAAAGAAGAAGCCTCCACCATGCTCCAGGGCAGAGAGTTCCACTGCTGAACGGCTCTCTTGACTTCTACAAGAGAGGTGTTTACAGTGGCTTAAAAAGATGGGAGAAGTGTGTATCCCTAAGTGGCACCAATGGAGAGAAGGGCTAAAAACTGTGCCAAGTTTCATTGCTTTCAGTCCACAGGAAGTGGGCCAGGGAAAATCTTTAATGAATGCCCTCATAGTAGTGAAAGTGTGATCAAAGTGCTATAACTGTGTAGTGTGAACAGGGTCCTAGTCCTTGGGGAAGTAAAGAGAACCCTTTTGAAATTCTTGTTGTGTATGACCCCAAATATAGCAACCACCCCAAACCATTGAGTAACAATCCCATTTGAATTCCTTCTGAATAAACATGCAAAGTGGACAAAATGTGTTAAGAATTTATATGACTTTTTTGAGTAAAAAAACATGAAGAAAAGCCTCCAGTGATCAGATCAGATTGACGAAACCTTTTAGAGCTCTGTAGGAACATCTGCAGATATTTTCTTTGTTTTGGGGTATATCGACATCAATTTTATGGTAATACAGATAATTATTTGCTATTCCATTTTCTAAGTGCTTTGCCGTTTTGGCAATGTGTGTATGGAAACTGCTCATTTATAAGAAGGATGTGTTTAACAAAGAATACATTATAAGAAATGAGTGGAAGGATAAACCTGGCACTGAAATAGGATAAGATCCCGTATTTCAACCAGGGAATTCTTACTGACAATTTTTTGCAGTTTTCTGCAAGATGGTAAAATAATCTCTTTTACTTTTCCATTCAGGCAGTGTTTAGGAATTTGGGTATGGTTTGCTTTATTTTATCTTACTATTATATTTTTAAGATGGTTAGATATTGCGTTTTAATTCAATCAATGGCATAACTACATTCTTATTCTAGCTTCTACAACAAGATGAATGTTCTTGTTTTGAACCATGAAATAATCATTTCATCATCTCACGAGGCTGACAGCATTCATTGTTTGGCACTTGTTCTCATTCCAGTGCCAAAAAATAATTGGGCCAATGGAGGCGGGGGAGTTGCTACACAAACAGAAAAATTCACAAGGTTCACACTATTACATATTAATCACCAAGCAATGCATGCTTGGGTTTTTATGGTAAAATATGGTCAGCAAACAGCCTATTAAGGACTTTGGGACTGAGCTGAAGTACATATGTAAATTTCCACAATATGTAAATTGCATATGTAAATTTCAAAAATAAAAAGGTGGTTGGTTCAGATCCTTATGTAGAAAGCATTATGATGAATTTTTCAATTGAATTTATATTCTGCCTTTTTCCCAGAATGGGAACAAAGTGGTTTACAAGTAATTTAAAACAATGTTAAAGTGGGCTTCTAAATATGATATGGTCATATTTATGGTATTTTATTATGGTACCACAATTTTGTGGAATGACCTGCCTCAGGGGAGTGTGCTTGCACCATCATTGGGTTGTTGTAGGTTTTTTTGGGCTATATGGCCATGTTCTAGAGGCATTTCTCCTGACGTTTCGCCTGCATCTATGGCAAGCATCCTCAGAGGTAGTGAGGTCTGTTGGAACTAGGAAAATGGGTTTATATATCTGTGGAATGACCAGGGTGGGACAAAGGACTCTTGTCTGCTGGAGCTAGGTGTGAATGTTTCAACTGACCACCTTGATTAGCATTTGATTGTCTGGCAGTGCCTGGAGCAATCTTTTGTTGAGAGGTGATTAGATGTCCCTGATTGTTTTCCCTCTGCTGTTTTGCTGTTTTAATTTTAGAGTTTTTTAATACTGGTAGCCAGATTTTGTTCATTTCATGGTTTCCTCCTTTCTGTTGAAATTGTCCACATGCTTCTTGTGGATTTCAATGGCTTCTCTGTGTAGTCTGACATGGTGGTTGTGAGAGTGGTCCAGCATCTTCCATCCATGTTCAACATCTACACAAATGACCAGCCACTGCCAGAAGGGACAGAGAGTTTCATCTATTCTGATGATTGTGCCATCACCACCCAAGCAGGGAGCTTTGAAATGGTTGAACAGAAGCACCCCGAAGCTCTAAGTACCCTTACTGGCTGTTACAGGGAAAACAAGCTGATTGCTAATCTATCTAAAACACAGATGTCTACTTTCCATCTTAAGAACAGACAAGCATCTCGAGCTCTGAGGATTACCTGGGAAGGAATCCCACTGGAGCAATGCAGCACACCCAAATACCTGGGAGCAGGCCCGTAGCCAGGATTTCGATTGGGGGGAGCTGAGTTTGATTTGGGGGGGGGCTGAGTTCGAGTGAAAGAGGGTCTACCCTAGCAAACCTTTTGTATCGTTACCCCAATACCCCCATGCATATGGGATATATTGAGTATGGTGATCAGATCATGATATGAATAAACATAACGGTTTAAATAATGCACCAGTAAGGCCTTTTCGAACCACCATGAGAATTTCAGGGGGGGCTGAAGCCCTCCAATTTTTGGTCACGAACACTAATTTTGCTATTAATTTAACATCAGCACAGTTGATATAAGTAAGTGCGCTGACTTACAAGAAGTACTGCTCGACTATCAAGCAAAAAGTGGGAGCTAGAAAATATCATACGAAAGCTGACCGGCACAACCTGGGGATCACAACCAATACAGTGAAGACATCTGCCCTTGCGCTATGCTACTCTGCTGCTGAGAATGCATGCCCAGTATGGAATACATCTCACCACGCTAAAACAGTGGATGTGGCTCTTAATGAGACATGCCGCATTATCACAGGGTGTCTATGCCCTACACCACTGGAGAAATTAAAATTGCACTGGTACTGCACCACCTGACACTCACCGGTAAGTAGCAGCCAATAATGAAAGGACCAAGGCAGTAACATCTCTGGCCCATCCTCTGTTCGGATATGAGCCTGCACGCCAATGACTCAAATCAAGAAATAGTTTTCTAAGATCTACAGAGACACTTGTTGGAATACCTCAGTAAGCAAGAGTCCAAAAGTGGCAGGCTAAAACCTGGAACCTCAGTCCATGACTGATACCAAATGAGAGATTCCCCCCTGGGCAGACAGAAGACTGGGTGACCTGGAAGGTGCTGAACAGACTGCGCTCTGGCACCACAAGATGCAGAGCCAACCTTAAGAAATGGGGCCACAAAGTGGAGTCCACGACATGTGAGTGTGGAGAAGAGCAAACCACAGACCACCTATTACAATGCAGTCTGAGCCCTGCCACATGCACATTGGAGGACCTTCTTATAGCAACACCAGAGGCACCCGAAGTGGCCAACTGCTTGTCAAAGGACATTTAGTATAATGTCAAGTTTTAAAACTATGTGGGTTTTTTTAAAAAAAAATACAACTGTACCCTTGGTTTGCTTCTGAGACAATAAATAAAATACCACAATTTTCCAACCATTCAAAAATAATACTAGAAATGCAGAATTTCAAAAGCAAAAAAAGAGAGAAGTAATTATTGACACACTACCTTTGAATAGTTTGAGTGCTTCTGATAAGAAGGTATGTGTTGTGTCATATGATTATCCATCTCTATAATCCCAAGTCTCATATATACTGCCATATAATGCAGTTTGAAACTGCATCAAATGGCGGTGTAGATGGGGACTCAGAAGATCTCTGTGTGTTGTAGGAACATCTTGGGCCCTGGGTTGTTGTAGGTTTTTCCGGGCTATATGGCCATGTTCTGGAGGCAATTTTTCTCCTGACGTTTCGCCTGCATCTATGGCAAGCACAGATGCAGGCGAAACGTCAGGAGAAAAATTGCCTCCAGAACATGGCCATATAGCCCGGAAAAACCTACAACAACCCAGTGATTCCTGCCATGAAAGCCTTCGACAATACATCTTGGGCCCTTTCTACGCTGCCATATAATCCAGATTATTAAAGCAGATATTCCACAGAATCTACTTTGAAGTGGATTATATGAGTCTACACGGCTATATAATCCAGTTCAAAGCAGATAATCTAGATTATATATAACAGTGTAGAAGGGCTTCAATCAGCCCTCTAACTGTACATAACATAATGGCAAGTTTCCTAAACCTGGAATGCTGAAGACACAATTGTAAGGTTGGCGCCCTAATCATCCAAACAAAGCAGCTGCCCAAGGCAACTTGTTTGAAATATCCCGAAAGAGCAACAAATCATTTGTTTGTATGGCTGTATTTTTACTGACAAGGACACAGAGGAAAGCTTGGAAGATTGTCTGCACACACTACAATAACTTGGCAGGACTTTTCATGGGAAAATCATTGGCTCAGCCTCAGACAGGAAAATGTTTTGACATGGCTCTGCACAATGGCTCTTCAGGAATCATGCATAGTGTATATGCTCTGTGATTACCACTGCCATACAATATAGTTTCGAATGTATTTATTTATTTACAGTATTTATATTTATTATTTATTTATTTCATCTACTTATACCCCGCCCTTCTCACCCCGGGGGGGACTCAGGGCGGCTTACAAAGGAGGCACAATTAGATGCCCAAATCACACAACAAACAATACAAAATATAACAGTTCAACAATTAAAATGAAACATCAATACCTATTAAAATCATAAAAACTATCTCATGTCAGAGTCCATATATCAGAGTCCATATATCCATTCCATTCCATTCCATATTCCACACTTCTCACCCTGCAGGGGACTCAGGGCAGATTACAATGCACACAGACATGGCAAACATTCAATGCCATAGACACACAACATATATAGACAGAGACACAGAGGCTATTTAACTTTCCAGCTTCATGAGGGTATGCTTTTTTGAATTCTGGCCACCGGGGGAGCTGTCACTTCACCATCCACAGATGGAGTACTTCCTCATTCTTTTGCACGCTGCTGGAGAGTTTTATGGCATCATAAATTAGTTAAATTACCCCCCCCCCCAAGCAGTACCTAAATTTCCTACTTGACAGATGCAGCTGTCTTTCGGGCTACAAAGGTTGACAGCAAGCTAGACAAATGGCTGGAAGCTCACTCTGACCTTGTTTGGCTTCGAACTCATGACCTCTCATGACCTCTCGGTCAGTAGTGATTTTTTTAATGCAGCTGATTCCCAACCAGCTGCACCACATCCCAGAATGAATAGTGTTGTTTAACTGCAATTGATCTGCATTATATGGGTCTACACCAGGCATGGGCAAACTTGGGATCTCCAGGTGTTTTGGACTCCAACTCCCACAATTCCTCACAGCCTCAGGCCCTTTCCTGAGGATGCTAGGAATTGTGAGAGTTGGATTCCAAAACACCTGGAGGGCCCAAGTTTGAACATGCCTGTGATACAGCAACATATGCAGTTGTTGAAGTTTGTTCTGCCTAGTCAGGAGAGTGGCCTGATACAAAGCCTATGGGCTTTAAAATGCCCTTTGACCTCTTCCCAACCTCAAACCCACAAGTGCTGTTGGGCTGCAATTCCTATTATCCCCAGTCACATTGTGGATAATCAGAAGTGATGGGAGTTGTCATTTAATAACATCTGGGGACTCAAATTGGGTACAAACAAAAGAGAGAGAGAGAGAGAGAGAGAGAGCGCACAGATCACTATCTATATAAATAAAAATGTAATGTTTGCTTGTGAGATTAACATAACTCAAAAACCACTGGACGAATTGACACCAAATTTGGACACAAGACACCTATCAGGGCAACGAGTGACCATCACTCATAAAAACTTGCAGTTTCTCGAGTCGCTCCTGACATGACAAAAAAAAACCCTCATAAAAACACTGAAAAACACAGCAGAACAGACTTTAAAAGCAAAAAACCCCCAAAAATACATTATAATCCATACTTCCAACACTTTGTGACCCCACAGACCAGCCCACACCAAGGCACTCTCAGAATTTTCCTCCAGCACCACAGTTCAAAAGCGTCTCTCTTCCTTCACACAGCCTTCCTTATGGTCCAGCTCTCACATTCATAGGTTACTACGGGGAATACCATTGCTTTGACTATGTGGATCTTTGTTGCCAATGTGATGTCTCTACGCTTCACTATTTTCTCGAGATTGGTCATTGCTCTCCTCCGAAGAAGTAAACACCTTCTGATTTCCTGGCAGCAGTTTGCATCTGCAGTAATCTTTGCACCTAGAAATACATTTTCTCCCTCTATTTGCCAGTTATCAATCCATCTGGTTGCCAGAATCTTGGTTTTTTTAAATGTTTAGCTGCAACCCAGCTTTTGCGCTTTCTTCTTTCACCTTGATTAGAAGGCTCCTCAGCTCCTCCTCGCTTTCGGCCATCAAAGTGGTGTCATCTGCATATCTACGGTTGTTAATGTTTCTTCCAGCAATTTTCACCCCAGCCTTGGACTCTTCAAGCCCCACACATCGCATGATGTGTTCTGCATACAAGTTGAATAGGTTGGGTGAGAGTATACAACCCTGCCGTACGCCTTTCCCAATCTTGAACCAGTCTGTTGTTCCGTGGTCAGTTCTGACTGTTGCTACTTGGTCCTTGTACAGATTCCTCAGGAGAGAGACAAAGTGACTTGTAATCCCTATCCCACCAAGAACTTGCCACAATTTATTATGATCCACACAGTCAAAGAATAGTCAATGAAGCAGAAATAGATGTTTTTCTGAAACTCCCTGCCTTTCTCCACTATCCAGCATCGGGATATTGGCAATATGGTCTCTCATTCCTCTGCCTTTCTAAACCCGGCTTGTACATCTGGCAACTCTCGTTCCATGTATTGCTGGAGTCTTTCTTGCAGGATCTTGAGCACTACCTTACTGGCATGGGAAATGGCATGCAACATTCACCCCTACTTCAAAGAGACAAGAGTTCCTTCTCCCACCCTGGACATTATTCCACAGATATATGAACCCCCTTTTCCTAGTTTCCAACAGACCTCACAACCTCTGAGGATGCCTGCCACAGATGAAAGCGAAACGTCAGGAGAGAATGCTTCTGGAACATGACCATAGATTCTTGTGGGTTTTTTCGGGCTATATGGCCATGTTCTAGAGGCATTTTCTCCTGACGCTTCGCCTGCATCTATGGCAAGCATCCTCAGAGGTAGCGAGGTGATAGAGCTTGGCCATAGAGCTTGGAAAGCACACAACAACCCATTTTCCTCCTCCTTTTTTTGGAAGATGCTTCCAAAAACATTTATCTCACATGTATTTCCCTTTGCCCTGGGACACAATGCAGTTGTCTGTAGGTTGGTACCTTTAAAAGAAGTTCAGTATTTGCAACAGACCTTTCTCTCACACTCCCTCATAAGTACGCACAACTCTCTGTGTGTGTCATCTGTCTGCCTGGCTGTCTAGCTAAGCTATCCTTTTTTTCAGGAGCAAGGGGAAGAGTTCCCGAATTTGGCCGCAAAAGCCCACCTGTTCTGCTGAAGAGAGCGGACTCTGCTCCCGGATGCCTTCGCCAAGCGCCCACCATCCTCTCCAAGCAAAAAGTCTCGTTTTAGTCCATGGAAGGAGGAGAAGAAAACCCCTTTCTCTCTCCCGGCAGCTCTCCCTGCCCTTGTTTTGTCTGGAGAGGAGCAGGAGAGGAGCAGGAGGAGGAGGCGGCCGGCGGCGGGCAGCTCCCCTCCCGGCCAAGCCAAGGGAATTTCTCTCTCCAGGGATGGCAGCAGGGTTGCCAAAAACAGAGGGGAAGGGGGATCCTCTGGGAGAGTTTCCCAGGGTCCTCCACCAACAGAGGTTTGGGAGGTACTTGGTCCCGAGTCTCCACTTTCTGTGTGGATAGATAGACAAAGGGGGGAATTCTCCAGTCTGGGGGCACTAGGCAAGAGGAAAAGACAGTATGCAAATCTCCAGTTTCAGCTGCTTCTCCCCCTCCTTCCTCTAGCCTTCCCTTTTCCTACATTTCTTCCCTTTCTCCTCCTCCTGCCCTCTCTTCTCCTCTCCTTCCTCTTCTCCTCCTCCTTCTCCTCCTCCTCCCCTCCTTTTTGCTTTTCCTCCTCTTTTTTCTTTCTCCTCCTATCCCCTTCCCTTCTTCTTCCCTTCCCCCTTTCTTCCCCTTCTTTTCCTTTCTTCTTCCTTTTCCCCTTCTCCCTCCTCTTTTCCCCCCTTTCTTTCTCCTGCTACCCTTTCCTCTCCTTCCCTTTTCCCTTCTCCACTTTTCCTCCCCCTTTCTTCTCTTCCTCCTCCTCCCTTTCTTCTCCTTCCTTCCCTTTCTCCCTCTTCCCTTTTCCTTTCCTCCTTCCTTCCTTCCTTCTCCTCCTTCCTTCCTTCCTTCCTTTCCTTCCTTCCTTCCTTCCTTCCCGTCTTTCTCTCCTTTCTTCTTTCTTCCCTTCTCCTTTCTTTCTTTCCTTCTTTCTTTCTTTTCTTTTCTTTCTTTTCTTTTCTTCTTTCTTTCTCTCCTCCCTTCTTCCTTCCTTTCCTTCCTTTCCCCTTTCCTTCTCTCTCTCTCTCTTCCTCCTTCCTTTCTTTCTCTTCTTCCCCCCTTCCTTTCCTTCCTTTTCCTCTTTTCCTCCTCTTTCCTCCTTCTTTTCTCCTCTTCCTTTCCCTCCTTTCCTCTTTCTTTCTCTCCCCTTCCTTCCTTCCTTCCTTCCTTCCTTTCCTCTTCCTTCCTTCCTTCCTTCTTCCTTCCCTTTCCCTTCTTCTTTCCTCCTTCCTTCCTTCCTTCCTTCCTTCCTTTCTTTCTTTCTTCCTCCTTCCTCCTTTCCTTCAACTTCCCTTTCCCCTTCTTCCCCTTCCTCTTTTCTTCCCCTTCTTCTCTTTCCCTCACCCCTTCCTCTTTCTTCTCCTCTCCCCTCCTTCCTTTCCTTCTTCCCCTTCTCCTTCTCATCACTACAGTTTGAGACAATTCCTTATCTTTATCCAGAAATGTCTGGCATTTTATTATTACTATTGTTTTGGAATTCTGCAAATATGAGTAGATCAATAGGTACCACTCTTGCAGGAAGGTAACAGAACTCCATGCAGTCATGCTGGCCACATGACCTTGGAGGTGTCTACAGCCATCGCTGGCTCTTCAGCTTAGATGAGCACCAACCTCCAGAGTCGGACATGACTGGACTTAATGTCAGGGAAAACCTTTACCTTTACCTAATATGCACATAACAATGCACATATATCTTAGAGCAAAGTCTAAATAATGAAGTTCATTTATGTTTCATATACTGGCTGTTAGGAATTGTGGGAGTTGAAGTCCAAAACACCTGGAGGGCTGAAGTTTGCCCATGCCTGATCTACATTATCTGCTTTTAATTGAATTATATGAGTCTACACTGCCATATAATCCAGTTCAAAGCAGATAATCTGGATTTTATATGACAGACTATAAGGGGCCTATATTTGTGTACTACGGAAGCACCTCAGAAACATGAGCTTGCAGTCTTGGGAAAGTAGTGGATGGAATTCCACTGAGCTCTTGTTTGCTGTTTGAGAGGTTCCTATTGCATGCAACAAAGCTTTGGTTTTCATCCTAGGAAAGTCTTGCTTTGATCTGAGTTGAGCCGTGCTATATTGAGGATCACTCATGAGTAGGCGACTAAAATGATTAAGGGTCTGGAGAACAAGCCCTATGAGGAGCGGCTTAAGGAGCTGGGCATGTTTAGCCTGAAGAAGAGAAGGATGAGAGGAGATATGATGAGAGCCATGTATAAATATGTGAGAGGAAGCCACAGGGAGGAGGGAGCAAGCTTGTTTACTGCTTCCATGGAGATTAGGACAAGGAACAATGGCTTCAAACTAAAAGAGAGGAGATTCCATCTGAACATGAGGAAGAACTTCCGTTCAGCAGTGGAACTCTCTGCCCTGGAGTGTGGTGAAGGTTCCTTCTTTGGAAGCTTTTAAACAGAGGCTGGATGGCCATCTGTCAGGGGTGATTTGAATGCAATTTTCCTGCTTCTTGGCAGGGGGTTGGACTGGATGGCCCATGAGGTCTCTTCCAACTCTTTGATTCTATGATTCTAGGTGCATGAAAAATAAAAGATGCAGTTTGGCGAGGAAATCTCCAAACTGTTTTATATCTGCCCAAAACATTTTTTCTGTGGTCATACCATTTGGAAATTGGAATATCTTGTCTAAAATAATAAAGGAAAGATTCTCATTTCTGGTATGGTGCTGAAAGCTATGGTTTTCCAAACTTCAGTCATGCTCATTTGCATTCTGAATTCAGATCAAATTGTATCTTTCATTCTAAATGTAGTAACCACTTGACCTCAAATAAGACGCTTCCAAAAACCCTGTGTGTCAATATACCCCAAGATACTAAGTTCACATCATCTGGGTTTTGTAGGGTTTTTTCGGGCTATATGGCCATAGTCTAGAGGCATTCTCTCCAGACATTTCGCCTGCATCTATGGCAAGCATCCTCAGAGGTAGTGAGGTCTGTTGGAAGTAGGAAAAAGGGTTTATATATCTGTGGAATCTGTGGAATGACCGGGGCGAGACAAAGGACTCTTGTCTGCTGGAGCTAAGTGTGAATGTTTCAACTGACCACCTTGATTAGCATTTAATGGCTTGGAAGTGCCTGGGGGGAATCTTTTGTTGAGAGGTGATTTGATGTGCCTGATTGTTTCCTCTCTGTTGTTTTGCTGTTGTAATTTTTGAGTTTTTTAAATACTGGTAGCCAGATTTTGTTCATTTTCATGGTTTCCTCCTTTCTGTTGAAATTGTCCACATGCTTGTGGATTTCAATGGCTTCTCTGTGTAGTCTGACATGGTGGTTGTTGGTGTGGTCCAGCATTTCTGTGTTCTCAAATAATATGCTGTGTCCAGGTTGGTTCATCAGGTGCTCTGCTATGGCTGGCTTCTCTGGTTGAAGCAGTCGGCAGTGCCTTTCATGTTCCTTGATTCGTGTTTGGACAAACAAGGACATCTAATCACCTCTCAACAAAAGTTTGCTCTAGGCACAGTCAGGCCATTGTATGCTAATCAAGGTGGTCAGTTGAAACATTCACACCTAGCTCCAGCAGACAAGAGTCCTTTGTCTCACCCTGGTCATTCCACAGATATATAAACCCTTTTTCCTAGTTCCAACAGACCTCACTACCTCTGAAAATGTTTGCCATAGATGCAGGCGAAACGTCAGGAGAGAATGCCTCTAGACCATGGCCATATAGCCTGAAAAAACCTACAACAACCCAGTGATTCCGGCCATGAAAGCCTTCGACAATACATATTCACATCATCTATTTAGCAAGTTGGCAAGACTTAAAATTACAGGTGCAATGCAATATGGAACCCCAAAAAACCAATTCATTTAGGTTAGCGGGTTCTCATTGAGTCCTTTCTATATTGTGTGTGTGCAGATTACATGCATGCACCTTCAAATTGCTTATCAATCCCATGAATTTCTTAGGCAAGGAATATTTTTGACACTTTCTTCCTATGAAATATACCCTTCATTGGTGGATTCCAATCCAAGTCTTAACCATGAACTTCAAAGAACAGATAGGATGTGGTTCCTTTAGGGTAGGGGTATCAAACTCATTTTCATCAAGAGCCACATCATCCTTATGGGTGCCTTCAAAGCACGGTTGAATCCATGGATTGAGAATCAATGGAAACAGAGGACCAATTATAATTGTTTTACAATGTGATTAGCGCACTTTAGTTAGTACCTTTAGTAGTTTGGGTCCCCAGGTGTTACCGAACAACAACCGCTCTGAGTCGTCCCTGGGCTGAGTGGGGCGGTATATAAATATAGTAAATAAATAAATAAACAAACAAATTCCTCCACTTTTGATGATCCATAATGCAGACTGGGGATATTGGGAATTGCAACCCAACAGCACCTGTGGCGCAATGGGTTAAAGCCTTGTGCTGGCAGGACTGCTGACCGAAAGGTCAGTGGTTCAAATCCAGGGAGCGTGGCGAGCTCCTGGTGAGCTCCCATCTGTCAGCTCCAGCTTCCCATGCGGCGACATGAGATAAGCCTCCCACAGGATGGTAAAACGTCTAGGTGCCCCCTGGGCAATGTCCTTGCAGACAGCCAATTATCTCACACCAAAAGCAACTTGCAGTTTCTTAAGTCACTTCTGACACAAAAACAAAACCTGTGGCTCTGAGGTTGGGAAAAGGTCAAAGGAGATTTTAAAGTCTAGACATCATATCCGCAAGCCTTGCGTCTAAATCCAAACCCTGCTCTCCTAACTAAACAGAACAAACTGCAGCTTTTCATATATTACTATATTCCAACTCCCATCAGCTCTAGTCATGATGTCTAATGATGAGGAATACAGGTGTTGTAGTCTAGCATCTGGAGGGACACAACAAATGACATGGTGGCCCGGATTTGGCCCGTGGGACTTGAGTTTGACACATGTACTTTAGGGCATTTGAGCCCTATCTTCACTACCACATCAAACACAAAAATGTACAATCTCTGCTGAACTGTAGTCTATACCAGGCATTGACAAACATTTTTGCCTTAGAGCTGCATTGCCGGCCTGGCCAGCATGGGTCGTGCCATGCTGGGTGGAGTGGGCCTGGAAGGGACAGGGCTAAGAAAGGGCAGAGCAGGGCCTAGGTCGTCCTCAGGTTGTTATCCTGGCATAAGGATGGGGCTGCTCACCCTATCCTTGTGCTGGGAGAAAGGCAAGACATGCAACGACTGCCCTGATCCTCCCTCCCGATCCTCAGGCTGTTCTCTTGGCATTATGCCAGAAGGAGGGCGAGACATGTGGTGGCTGAGAGTACTCCGGAAGGCTCTCAGCTACTGTGTGCCTTCCTCAAGCTGTCCTCCTGGATGGAGATTCTCACAATGTCCTTATGCCAGTAGGAAGGCGATGCACGCAGTGGCTGATAGCTCTTCAGAGGACTTTCATCTTCTGCGTGCCTTCCTCCCTCATCTTTTTGGCATAAGGACATGGTGGGCCACCTTGTCCTTATGCCAAGAGGATGAGGAAAATGAGGAGGGCCTGAAGTAAGCACCCGGGAGCCACATCCAGCCCCCAGGCATTGATTTGCCCATGCTTGGTCTATATCTATGAATCTGGCACAACGCTTTGGCTGTTGGTCTAGGGCTCTGGAAGCCTGGGTTCGAATTTCCCATTGGGCTTTGAAAATACACTGGTTGACTCTGGGCAAGTCACATCTTCTCAGTCCCAGAAAAGCCTGTGGCAGAGTCAACTAAAGATAACCTAAGTTGGAAACGACTTGAAGGCACACAACTACAGACATCAAATCTGCCCTTACGTTCTTCTGCCTCTAGTACCTGTTGCACTCCAGGCCAGGAAAACCCTCTGACTTTAAACACCACACAGCTGAGTAAAAATGCAAGCAGTTTATTGAAGATAACTAAAAAGCAATAGCAATAAAATACACTCCATAAAAATAGGTAAATCCAATTAGGTAGAAAGATAAGCAGAAACAAATAGTCCAGGAAATTAGTCCATCAGAGTACATGAAAAACAAATACAGAAACTTCCATGGTAAAACTTCAAAACTTGAATCATGAAATCAAACAAGGCACTTAACACATTAATTTATCCAAGGCAAGGTTTCCAAAGACCAGGAAAGACGCCTTGACTCAATTCCAACGTTGCTTCATCTGACTATATATTCTGTACTTGGCACTTTTATCCTCTAATCCACTCTATGTCCCAAGTGGCCAGAAACGGATTTTATTTCAGCCTTGACTCTGTTATCAATCTCTCTCTCAGTCTGGCAGAACACCCCAGAGATTGGTTTGTTTGCCTGTGCTGACTGAAAATATGCCTTCTATCTACTGGCTCATTAATTTCTGTAGCTGGGTCAGGTGCCGAGCTTCTCTCAGACTCAAAGTCCTGGGAGTTCTCTCATACCAATTCAGGCCCTCTTCCAGGGGCCATACCAACATCCCCAAACCCTTTAGGAACATTCTCATCAGAAAAGACACTTTGAACAGGAATTCCATTGTCATTCTCTGCATCTAGGGCAACCTCATCATTAGAAACATCACTGTCATTCCCAACATCCAGAGTACCCTGAACATTAGACACAATCACAGGTTGAACTCCAATAGTACCAAATTTCCTGCTAAAGCAGCAATGCTTGGAAGCAGGTGTACATTGTTAAATGAAACATATCTATCCATATTTCTTCCAAGACTGTAGGTGAGGAATTGAGTTTGCTATAGAGCAGGCATGGGCCAATTTGGGCCCTCCATTCCTAACAGCCTTAGGCTCTTTCCTTTCCCCCCTCACTGCATGAGAGGGGGAAGGAATGGGCCTGAGGCTGTTAGGAATGATGGGAGTTGAAGTCCAAAACACCTGGAGGGCCCAAGTTGGTCCATGCCTGGTGAAGAACGTGCTATTGTTCTTTGACAAACTCCATAAGAAGTGGTTGGCTGGGGCAGCTTGAAACTTACTTCTTCAATACTTATGATGGAATAGTCTCCTCAATACTGCCAAATTATTCAATCAACAAAATAATTACTGCATTTTATAGTGCTACATCGCACAGACTGAAACCCTTATGTTTCTCGAGGACTGTGTTTCATTGAACAGCAGGAGTAATTTTGGAGTGAACTCACTTAGGACCACAACACACCATTCTGATTAGAGACTAAATCTGCATGGTCAATCTATTCCCAGAATCTCAAAGCCTACAAGCACAATCAATCTTAAAAGGTAATAACAATAATGGCCCCCAAATCAATACTGATTTGATTATAGGACGGCAGCCCTTTCTGCTTAAGACAGCAGACCTAAGCACTTCCATCAAGGGGAATGTTGTACTGAACTCGGGGGATTCATGTCTCGGCAAAGACGCTTTGGATTATGCAGTAAATAGATCTTTCCCATACCTCTCCTGGCCATCTTTGCCAACTTGGTGCACTCTCTTAGGAAGTTGTAGTAGGACTTCATTTCGCCTTCGCTTATTCTGACGATGGAGAAAGGAGGGTTTTCACACACACGCTTCCTGCATTTCCGGCACCAAGAAGCCATTGAGGGATCAAAGGCGACACTGGCGAGACGATTGACAGACACCTCTTTCCTACAGCTCCGCTGCCCTGCCGCTTGCTGGCTTTTACTCATGCTAGGTTTCAATCCCTGCAGATGACTTATCCTGCTTAAGTTCATTCAAGGTCGTTGTAACAAGCAGCAATCTCCCCGGCGCTATTGGTCAATTCCTTGATAGGCTTATTGACTGCATTTGTTTCCTCCGGTTTGTTTTTCATATCAATTGCATTTGCTTCGTTATTGATGGAAGCAATCCATTCTTATTGGGCATGGATTGCCGAGGACAGTTATCAGAGTTCATATCTATAGTGCCATATGAAACAGCCTTAAATAGTCAGTGTAAACACATATAATGCAGTTTAACTACATTGTACTGCTTTTAATGAGTCTACACTGACCATATAATGCTTTTTCATATGACACCTGAAAGAAGCAGACTGGCTTAGATATGCTACTTGGGCATCCTGTCTTCCCAAGTCTTTATCACCACTGACTGTCTCTCATTTGGATACCTGAGGCAGCTGCTTTGTTCTGCCATTCCAGGCCTGGAGACGGTTGTGATTCCATGAATCACAATTCAAGACAGGAGAAGCATTTCAAGGGATTTCCATGAGCTCGAATCCATTTCCCCAGGCAATCCTTTACACGTGGCCTTCTCTCTCTCATCCTTTCAGAAATCACCTCCCTCTCTTTTCCATTTTTACTACTCATGACACCCCAGATAAAAGCAATCATATGGGTTAATGCATCCTAACCCCACAAAAAATAATAATGTGGGATTTAGTAACCAGATGGCAACACTTCTTTAGTAACGTGACAGCGTTTATGTTGGGGATTTCCTTGCTCGAGAATATATTGCTCCAAATACTCTGAAAGCGTCTCCAAACTGACAGAAAATTCCCATTTGTGGTTTATAGATGTATTGCTCCTAAGAAGATTATGTTCCTTCACTCATGCCCTCTAAGTGTTTAGCTCTAAGGCAGGCATTAGCAAACTTTGGCCTTCCAGGTGTTTTGGACTTCAACTCCCACAATTCCTAACAGCCGGTAGGCTGTTAGGAATTGTGGGAGTTGAAGTCCAAAACACCTGGAGGGCCCAAATTTGCCAATGCCTATTCTAATGCCTAAAGGTTTTCTTAGCAATCATTGTTCATAGAGGGTTTGTCATTTACTTCCTCTGAGGCTGAGAGAGTGTGGCTTGGACAAGGCCACTCAATGGGTTTCCATAGCCCAGCAGGCTTTGAACCCTTGTCTCCTAGAAGGCTAGCCCAACATTCAAACCAATCACAGTTCCTAATACCATGAAACCACCCAATATATAGATATATAATCAAACTACTGTTGAAAGGAGATGTAACCTGATAAAACTATGCCTTACATATGGTTTGCATGGGTGGATTAGTTGTTGTCAACTCTTCCTTCTTCCACTAGTTATCTCCTGCAAACACCTCCTTCTCCCATATTTCTGGTACAGCCAGTTCTCTACATTCACTGAGAGCAGGACCTCCATGAAAGAGCAACAAATCTTGGATAGAAAACACAGTCCCTCCCCCCCCCCCCCCCCAGAGAACATCTCTCAGGTTCTTCAACACAACCCTGTGATCAACTTTTGGAGGATGTTGACCTTCTGGAGGAGTCAAATTTGCAAGTAATCCACAGATAAAAATGTGAATGTGGAGAACCAACTGTGGTTCTCTCCTGGATTTTCCGATGATGCATCTACACCAGGTATGGGCAAACTTTGGCCCTCCAGGTGTTTTGGACTTCAACTCCCACAATTCCTAACACCTCTCAGGTTCTCCAACACAACCCTGTGATCAACTTCTGGAGGATGTTGACCTTCTGGAAGAGTCAAATTTGCAAGTAATCATATCCACAGATAAAAATGTGAATGTGGAGGACCAACTGTGGTTCTCTCCTGGATTTTCCAATAGTGCATCTACACCAGGTATGGGCTAACTTTGGCCCTCCAGGTGTTTTGGACTTCAACTCCCACAATTCCTAACAGCCTACCAGCTGTTAGGAATTGTGGGAGTTGGAGTCCAAAATACCTGGAGAGCTGAAGTTTGCCCATGCCTGATCTATGCTGTTGAATTAATGCAGTTTGACACCACTTTAACTGTCATGGCTCAATGCTATGGACTCATGGGAGCTGTAGCTTAGAGAAGCTCCAGCACTCTTTGTTAGCACAGGTTAATGGTTTTTTAAAACTACATCTCTCAGTATTCCATAGCCTTGAACCATGGCAGTTAAAGTATTATCAAACTGCATTACTTCAGCAGTGTAGATGCACCTTGAGAGTACCACTTTCTGAACAAAAATAACCCAGGAGGACAATTGCTGGGGAGAATCAATAGGAAGTTTAGGCCTCCTCCTAATTCTTATCAAACACCCCTGCAAATGTCCCTCTTTTCTGCATTTTACAGAGAGGCATTTAGGGAAACGTGTCTTTGCTTTGCTAACATAATGGATAGTTCCACCCTTAGAAAGATGAACTGTTGAACTTGCAAAGGCAGGCAAATCTAGGCATTATGGAACTAGAGTTTAAATCACTAAGCCACCACCGTGGGAGGCTAAGTAACACTTTGTGCCGTGGAAGGACGAGGCACGTGGCACACAGGACGAAACGAGATCCTCTCATGTAACCATAGTTCCAGTATCTAGAAATAAGAGGCCAAGTGAGTTTTCATCTTTGTTTTGGGGACAAGGACTGATAGTCAGCTTGCACCCATCAATTTCATACATTTTTCTAAGACTACACTGTTACCTGCATGTGTGTAGGTATATGTGTGTATTGCTGTTTTCAGTCTCCTTGGGGAGAGAGGGTGGGTTAAATATAGGTAAAGGTAAAAATTTTCCCTTGACATTAAGTCTAGTCATGTCCGATTCTGGGTGGTGATGCTCATCTCCATTTCTAAGCCGAAAAGCTGGCATTGTCCATAGACACCTCCAAGGTCATGTGGCCAGCATGACTGGATTAATTATAAAACATTTTCAATGACCGAGGCTGAACCTCTGAGAAAATTCATCCCTTCAGCCTTCCAATAGTTTTCAGACACAGCGAAACAATTCAAAACAAATTGCTTTCTGCTTGGCAAGTGAAAACCAAGGGAAACGGGGTCAGAAACAGAAGCAAAACAATATCCTGCTATTAGGAAAAAATGTATTGTTTAGCATGTTTAAAAAAATCCTAGAGATTAAAACCTTCCTGCCAAAGAGGTACCTATTGATCTACTCATATTTGCATGTTTTCGAACTGCTAGGTTAGCCTAACAGCGGGAGCTCACCCTGCTCCCTGGATTCGAACCAACGACCTTTCGGTCAGCAAGTTCAGCAGCTCAGCAGTTTAACCCGCTGCCCCACTGGGGGCTATGGGTATGTGTATACGTGTGTGTGTGTTTGTGTGTATGTGTGTGTGTATACACACACACACACACACACACACAAATATAATGTTCATTTGTGGGATTAACATAACTCAAAAACCACTGGGTAAATTGACACCAAATTTGGACACAATACACCTATCAGGTCAACAAGTGACCATCACTCAAAAAAACCACTAAAAAACACAACAGAAGGAACTTAAAAGGCCAAAAAAGCAAAAAGACGCTACAGCGCATGCGCAAAAATGACTCCCCTAGCAAACAAAACACGCAATAGCATATCCACACTCTCTTCCAGACTACAGCTCCCAGAATCCCCTACACCAGGCGCTTTAGGAGAGGAAGATGTTCCAAATGTACTGCTTCCTAGCTGCACGCTTCCTTCTCCTTGGATTTCTTTGAGAGCATCCCAATTCCTGCATATTTCCAATTTCCTATTCCTGGACTGCAACTCCCAGCAATCCTCCAGATAGATTAGATAGATAGATAGATAGATAGATAGAGAGAGAGAGAGAGAGAGAGAGAGAGAGAGAGAGAGAGATAGATCAGGAGGACTGCTGGGAGGTACAGTCCAAGAATAGGTGGAGAAGGAAGAAAGGGGAGAAAGAGGAAGGGAAAGAAAAGGGGGGGGGGGGAGGAAGAGAAGAGGAAGAGAAGAAAAGAAGGAAGGAGAGAATGAAACAAAAAAGGGAAGGAAGGAAGAAAAGAGAGAAAAAAAGCTGCGGATGTTGACTTTACTGCACTGCTTTCTGACTGCAGACCATACGTCAAGCTCCAAAATAGCATTAACCTGATTTGCTTAATGAGATTTTCTCATCATCAAGACAAAGCCCTTCTCACCTTTAGCAGTGAGAACACAGAACTACCACTGATGCCAACTATTGTTATTCGGTGTACCATTTACGTTAGCAATAGGTGTTAAGTAGCAGAGTGAAATGTTAGTCCTATAAATGCTAAATAATATGGACTATTTGTGAAAACATTAGCATATGACAAATTTAAAAGTATAATGCTACATAGCAGGCAAGTGTGAATGTTGCAATTGGCCATCTTCAGGGGAATACCAGACAAGAAACAATCTGGACCAGCTAATCACCTCCCAACAAAGGATTTCCCCAGGCAGTAAGCAGGCAGACCTTTAAATTGCAAGGCTATTTAATGCTAATCACGGTGGCCAAGTGCAACATTCATATTTGTCTCAAACAGACAAGAGTTGGGTTGCTGTAGGTTTTTCGGGCTGTATGGCCATATTCTAGAAGTATTCTCTCCTGATGTTTCGCCTGCATCTATGGCAGGCATCCTCAAAGGTTGTGAGACGATTAGCTGGCCCTCATTGTTTCTTGTCTGGAATTTCTCTGAAGGTGGCCAAGTGCAACATTCACACCTAGCTCCAACAGACAAGAGTTCTTTCTCCCACCCTGGACTTTCCACAGATGGCCATGCAGCTCGGAAAACACACAACAACCCAGTGATTTTGGCCATGAAAGCCTTTGACAATACATCAAGAAGTTATTCCTCATGTTTAGGTGGAATCTCTTTTCCTGCCATTTGAACCCACTGCTCCATTGTGTCCTATTCTCCAGAGCAGCAGAAAAGAAGATTGTGTCACACCTCTCAGCTGCCAGCTTTTCTGTACTTGGGAAAGATCTTGGGCAAAGAACTGTGGTCAGGAACAGTGCAAAAGCCGATCTTACAAATCCCACTTTAGAGCTCCTCTCTCGAAAAGCTTATTCTCCTTATCCCTGTTGCAAACAACATTAGAAGCAGCACAAAATGGGTGAATTAAGACCAGTTGCAGGGGTGGGTTGGTTTCTTAAGCTTGTTGGAATGCAGAGTAATTTGTCATTTGCCTCCCGTGAACTTGTAAACGACAGGGACCGAAGCCCTTTTTTCTAAACCCTTTCTCTCTGCCTTACAACAAATCAATAGGAGAACTCTTGGATTTAACTCTTGCACTTTGTTGTCAGCTCTTGCACAGCGGTGTCAGTATTGACTCACTTCAGCAAGGCAAAGCTCCAGCGGCTTTGGAAATGTAGTTGCCGGAGAGTTTGTGTTTTGATGGAGACAATACTTCCAGTGCACCTTTGTTACTCCAGGAGGGAGGTTTTCAATTGGCAGAAGAACAATTCTGTCTGTAGTAAATAGAACTAGAGCAATCCCATTAAGAGGCTGGATTCAGAGCCAGTACATTTCTAAAAGTATATTTTAAGCAGCTTTAAGGCTTTAAATAGATGGCCAGCGCAGCAGCCAGAAAACTTTGAAAACCTGGATGCCAAAATGGTATCAATGTATTGTGTCGAAGGCTTTCATGGCCAGAATCATTGGGTTGTTGTGAGCTTTCCAGGCTGTATGGCTATGTTCCAGAAGCATTCTCTCCTGACGTTTCACCCACATCTAAGGCAGGCATCCTCAGAAATTGTGAGGTCTGTTGGAAATTAGGAAAGTGGGGCTCATATATCTGTGGAATAATGTCCAGAGTGAGAGAAAGAACTCTTGTCTGTTGGAGCTAGGTGTCAATGTTTCAATTGGCCACCTTGATTAGCATTTAATAGCCTAGCAGTTTCAAGGTCTGGTTACTTGGTTGAGAGGTGATTAGCTGTCCCTGATTGTTTCTTGCCTGAAATTCCCCTGTTTTTGAGTGTTGTTCTTTATTTACTGTTATGATTTTAGACTTTTTGAATACTGGTAGCCAGGTTTTGTTCATTTTCATGGTTTCTTCTTACTGTTGAAATTGTCCATATGCTTGTGGATTTCAATGGTTTCTCTATGTTGCCTGACTTCGTGGTTGTTCGAATGGTCCAGCATTTCTGTGTTCTCAAATAATATGCTGTGTCCAGGTTGGTTCATCAGATGCTCTGCTATGTCTTACTTCTCAGGTTGAGTTAATCTGCAGTGCCTTTCATGTTCCTTGATTCGTGTTTGGGCAATGCTGCATTTGGTGGTCCCTATGGAGACTTGTCCTCAGTTCATGGTATACGGTAGACTCCTGCAGAGGTGAGAAGATCCCTCTTATCCTTTGATGAATGTAGCATTTATTGGATTTTCTTAGTGGGTCTGTAAATAGTTGTGGGTCTGTAGGTTGTGTTTCTTCATTAGCTTCCCTATGTGGTCAATGGTTCCTTTGATGTATGGTAAGAACAATTTTCCTCTGGGTGGATTTTTGTCTTGACTCTCGTGGCTTGTTCCTGGTCTTGCAGCTCTTCTGATGTCTATGGTGGAGTCTCCATTGGCTTGTTTAGGTGGTTCAGTTCACCTTGGAGGAGGTGGGGTTCACAGATTCCTTTTGCACGATCTGCCAGGGCTTTAATTGTGCTTCTTTTTTGACTTGGGTGATGGTTTTCCAATCTTATGCTTGATGGTTTTCCAATCTTATGCTTGAGACTGGAAATGAAATGGAGCAAAGGTTCTCAACTCTTGACCATAGTCACCACCATTTCACATATGAATACCGGGAGACATGTGGCCAAATAACATCAGAATGTGGTCAAGATGGCAAAATTATTAATGGAGAAGAACACACAATTTAGGAATAGCTACTGAATTAATCGAATCCCAGTTACTTTCACACTTTGAGCGGAGGAAATGAAAATCTAAGAAGCAACAAAGGTGTGCGAATAATGAGAAGAAACGTAGCAAAAGCAGTCAAAGGATATAAATACAAATCTGATTGAATAATATAATATGATATCAGAAAAAAACATAGCAATGCAACGATGATCCTAGTTGATGCTCCAACTACAGAAGCAGAAGAAGAAATTGAAAGCTTCTATACTGGAGTCCAGGAAGAAATGGACTATACACCAAAACGCAAAGACCAGCATAGGTTGTACTTTTGCTAAATCAGATTATTTACATAACTAGTAGGTGAAGAAATGGTTAAAGATTGTTCTTATCTTGGCTCAATCACATGTGGGTGCATCTCTATTGTAGTATTAATGCAGTTTGACACCACTTTAACGACCATGGCTAAGAGATGTAGAACAGGCATGGGCAAACTTTGGCCCGCCAGGTGTTTGGACTTCAACTCCCACCTGGCGGGCCAAAGTTTACCCATACAAGTAGTAGTTTGGTGAGGCCCCAGCCCGCTTTAGCACAGAATATTGTAAAATTGCCACCCCTACAATTCCATAGCATTGAGCCATAGTAGATAAAGTGGTGTCAATCACTTTCTAGAGTGTAGGTGCACCTTTGGTGTCTTACTTTCTGAGCAAGGTTGGCAATTAGGGTTTTGTTTTGTTTTTGCGTGTCAGGAGCGACTTGAGAAACTGCAAGTTGCTTCTGGTGTGAGAGAATTGGCTGTCTGCAAGGACATTGCACAGGGGATGCCCAAATGTTTTGATGTTTTACCATCCTTGTAGGAAGCTTCTCCCCACATGGGGAGCTGGAGCTGACAGAGGGAGCTCATCCGCACTCTCCCAGAATCTCTCCACCCTGTCGGTCTTTAGTCCTGCAGCTGCAATTAGGTAAAGAGGGAGCAGGCAAGTGAATGACAATGGTAGAGTTCTTTGCCCAAATTAGGGGAGGGAGCCAAAATTGCCTCTGCCAATGAGAATCCTCCCCTTCCAAAAGGAATTTTTATTTAGTTTCCAACATTTTAGCCTTGCAGTAACATAAAGCTTCACCATTTGGAAATACAATCTAAGCACCCAAAGGAAAGGGACAGGCAAAATGATAAATGGGATGCAAACATAGCAAATCAAAGAAGTGCAAATACAGATGTGAACTGTTTTCAACATCTCATGCTCTACAACAGGCCTGGGTAAACTTTGGCTCTCTGGTGTTTTGGACTTCAACTCCCACAATTCCTAACAGCCAGTAGGCTGTTAGGAATTGTGGGAGTTGTAGTCCAAAACACCTGGAGGGCCAAAGTTTGCCCATACTGGGCTGCAATGTTAGAAATGGTACTAAAGGAAGATTTCATTTGAGAGGGCAGACTCCTCATTTGGAGAGGAAGCTAAGGCAAGCAGCTGAATTCCCTTCTCCTTTTTGGCTTGTGGGCTTAGAGAAGACAATAGAACTGCAGGACCAACTCGAGACATTTTTCTGCCTGTGGCAGAGCAGCAAAGCGATGTTTTCCATCACACACATCCCACACAGATTTCACGTCATGAGACATAGTGCCAGCCAAGTTAGTTAGGCAGAAAATGACACAAACACCTCTCACCCACATTGACAGTCAAATAACAAATTAAATAATTCATTTTTCCCTGCGTCTGGTCCTAATGAGAAGACAACCAGAGCAAGAAGATGGAAGAGCAAGGCTGGGAGCTTGAGAAGTAAGGACTGGATGCCAACCTCAGGAGAGAACATGACCAAGGCATAACTCCCCACCAAATAGTATTTCTTTCAATCCCCAAATATATAGCATAACACACAGAGAGAGATTGAGATTGGAGAAAGAGAGAAAGATTCCTACTTCTATTTGCTGACTGGCACAACCTGGGTATCACAACCAGATACAGTGAAGACATCTGCCCTTGAGCTATGCTACTCTGCTGCTGAGTATGCATGCCCAGTGTGGAACACATCTCACCACGCTAAAACAGTGGATGTGGCTCTTAATGAGACATGCCACATTATCACGGGGTGTCTGCGCCCTACACCACTGGAGAAATTACACTGCTTAGCCGGTATTGCACCACCTGACATCCGCCGGGAAGCAGCAGCCAAAAGTGAAAGGACCAAGGCAGAGACATCTCCAGTTCATCCCTTGTTTGGGTATCAGCCAGCACGTCAACGACTTAAATCTAGAAATAGTTTTTTTAGATCTACAGAGACACTCGCCGGAACACCTCAGCAAGCGAGAGTCCAAAAGTGGCAGGCTCAAACCCAGAACCTCAATCCATGGCTGAGACCAAATGAGAGACTCCCCCCTGGGCACACAGAAGACTGGCGGACTTAGAAGGCGCTGAACAGACTGCGCTCTGGCACCACGAGTTGCAGAGCCAACCTCAAGAAATGGGCCCACAAAGTGGAATCCACGACATGCGAGTGTGGAGAGGAGCAAACCACTGACCACCTGCTGCAATGCAACCTGAGCCCTGCCACATGCACAATGGAGGACCTTCTTGCAGCAACACCAGAAGCACTCCAAGTGGCCAGATACTGGTCAAAGGACATTTAATCAACTACCAAGCTTGCAATATCTGTTTTGTCTGTTTGTTAAAAAAATTGTTTAAAATGTAATACAACTGTCTGGCTGCTACTGACACGATAAATAAATAAATTCTTCTAATTTTTTGTTTTTACATTTGCTTGATTATCTGCCCTTTTTCTTCCGATGTCTGCACTGTATTCCTAAACTATTGAGTGAAGTTTTAAGCTAATACAAAAAAATTGGAGAAAAGGGAAATTTCAGGGGAGGGAGGAGGAATTAATTCTTATTTACGAGGGCAATATTCCCATTATAAATCCTTTGTCATAGCTACACCCAGTTCACATCAAATGCTTAATGATGATGATACATTTTACTTGTTACTCGCTTCTCATGGGTTGTGGTAGGAACAACAAAATACCAACCCTTACCCAATGCAGTCCATTGCCATGTTTACTTAGATCTTTCCTGCCTGCTTTTGCATTTTGCCTCTAGTCACTAAAAGCTGAAGCATAAGTAAGAACTTACCAGGGCTGGAAGCAGTTCCTATGGCTTCTTGCACATCTGTGCCATAGGTCTTGTTGTGCGGCTTCTCTCTCAAACAGGGAGACAACTCCAGCTATGGCAAAGGAGTTGTTGTCATCCCCAGGATACAGCGAATCAGGCAGCCCACAGCACTGTGTAGTAAGTAGCTGCAGAGGCGGCGGCAGCAGCCATATGCATTGTGTTTCCCTTGGCAACTGGCTGTTCTACATAATTCACCCTCACTCCAAGGCTGGTTTTGTCAGAAAGATTTACTATCCGGATCGGCACAAGGAAAGCCCTGGGCCGACCATCTCTCTGCGCCTTGAGATGCTGCAGCAATGCAAGGAATGCCCAAATAATTTCTCCAGTTGGAAGTGGAGGCAGAGAAGCATGTTAGCTGATTGCACCAATTAACTCCAGGAAAATCTCAGAAGAATTGCTATAAATGTCTTTAAGTTATATCCAGAAACCTATGGGAGCTGCTGGAGAAATTAGTGAGAAGCAAAGGATGGTGGGACGGAGGGGGGGGGGGATTAAGCATCCCATCCCTACCTCCTCCAGCTTCTCTTCATTGCAAATGGTCCCTTGATGGGAGAGACCTGCAAAGGAGAAGCAGCCTCTACTGCTGTTTTTATGCTCAGCCGCTGCATTGCAACACTTAATAACATCCTGAATTGTGAGAGCTTTCAAGCATTTCGGTGCTTACTCATCTTCCCAAAATTTCCCAGCTCCTCATTAGGTTCCCTGAGGAACCCACCACAGGATGGGATTTCCTACTTAGCTAACTCTCTGCCTCCTTTCAGACTGAGTTCTAGTATAAACTAACTTTCTAATTCCATATGTTTCTTTGCTGCATTTATGGGAGAGATAGGAATAATGTGGCCTTCCAAATCATGTTGAGCTGAAAGTCCCAGCACTTTGCATGTTGGCTACATAGCAGGGCTCAACCCATTATGCAAAGTAAGCATTTGCAGTATAGTCGAAGGCTTTCATGGCCGGAATCACTGGGTTGTTGTAGGTTTTCTCGGGCTATATGGCCATGGTCTAGAGGCATTCTCTCCTGATGTTTCACCTGCATCTATGGCAAGCATCCTCAGAGGTAGTGAGGCCTCACTACCTCTAAGGATGCTTGCCATAGATGCAGGCAAAACGTCAGGAGAGATACCTCTAAACCATGGCCATATAGCCTGAAAAAACCTACAAACCCTTTGCAGTATAGTTGATTTTGCCCAGGGGTGCTCTTGAGACACTCTTGGGGAAAAAGAAATAGAAGGATCTGTTCAGCGGAGGAATTTAGAATTCTCAGCTCTTGCAACTGAATAAACAACAAGTTCCAGAATCCCACAGATTGTTGCCACGACAGTTTGAAATGGACTAATCTATATATATATAAATGCTCTGTGCATAATGAGTACCTTAAAAACAAAAGACCCAATGAACGAAATCACACCAAATTTGGCAACAAAACATCTCACAACACAAGGAGTGACCATCACTCAAAAATTATGATTTTGTCATTTGAGAGTTGTAGTTGCTGGGATGTATAGTTCACCTAAAATCAAAGAGCATTCTGAACTCCACCAATGATGGAATTGAACCATATGGCACACAGAACTCCCACGATGAACAGAAAATATATATCAATGATTGGTTGGGGGGGCGGGCAAAATACTGTTTGCTTACCATTGAAAATTACCTAGGGCCGCCTCTGCTACATAGAATAATAGAATCCTAGAGTTGGAAGAGACTAGAAGGGCCACCCAGTTCAACATTTTCTCATGCAGAACCACACAACTGAAACACTCCAGACAGATGGCCAGCTGGGTTCTGTTTACAAACCTCCAGGGAAGGAGACTTCACCTCTCTCCAAGGCAGCATGTTCCACTGCCAAACAGTTCTTCCCACCAGGAAGTTGCTCATAATGTTTTGGTCAGTGGTTCCCAACCTGTGGTCTGTGGACCACCAGTGGTCCACCAGAACTAAAATATGATCCAAGACCTCACTGTTACTACACTGTTGCAACAAACTGGTTACACGAAACCCTCTTATAGTGCTGAACATTAACAAAATCTATGGATAATAACATAACTCAATCAAAGAAAACATTTTTTTCTTGGTGTCTTCATTTTTAGGCCTGTTCCTGAGGTCATTTGGGTTGCCTCAAAGTACCAACTGTCTACTGTATATTGTCTGGTCACAAACATAGCCTCGCGGCATCTGCACTCTTCATACAAATATCCAGAGTTTGGATAGTTCTCTGATCTCCTTCAAAAGTGAAAGATACAACCTCAAAGAGCCACATTCTTAAACTCTGCAAAAGTCCTACGTTCAGGAACCGCAGATCTTGGAAGGGATCTTGAAATATTTGGCAGCCAGTTTATCCTGTGCTGACCGAGAGGTCATTCTGGACAACTGCAAGCCCATTGTAAGACTTTAGCCCCCCGGTGGTGCAGTGGGTTAAACCCCTGTGCTGGCAGGGCTGAAGACCAACAGGTCGCAGGTTCGAATCCGGAGAGAGTGTGGATGAGCTCCCTCTGTCAGCTCCAGATCCTCATGCGGGAACATGAGAGAAGCCTCCCAGAAGGATGATTAACATCAAATCATCTGGCGTCCCCTGGGCAACGTCCTTGCAGACGGCCAATTCTCTCACACCAGAAGCGACTTGCAGTTTCTAAAGTCACTAGTGGGATCCAATTACAGCAGACTACTTCCTTGCAGAAGGCCATTGCTCATCAGTGTCAGCCTTCTAACATGATTTGCACTTTCTTTGTGCCAATACGTTTACTTGCTCTTTCTATCACCATCTCTGTCAATGCATATGGGTCGGCCTGATATTTATGTTCTGACCCAGGCATGGGCAAATTTGAGCCCTTGTGCCTGAGTCTGTTAGGAATTGTGGGAGTTGAAGTCCAAAACACCTGGAGGGCCCAAGTTTGCCCATGCCTGTTCTAAGGACTAAAGTCTTACAATGGGCTCGCAGTTGTCCTGAATGACCTCTCTGTCAGTACAGGATAAACTGGCTGCCAAATATTTCAAGATCCCTTCCAAGATCTGCACAATTGCCTACTTGGCACAGTTTGTTGCTTCCACGAACCTCGCAGCACTAAAGAGTATTGGATGAAAGTAGAAACAGTAGAATTGTTATTAGTGTAATGTGTCCTAGCAAAAAAAGGTCACAACCAAGCAATGTGTGTAAGGTTGCAGCTCAGACCCCAGGAACCCCTTCTTCAGCAGAATAGATCAGGTTAGTATTAAGTAATGACAGAAAATGCTCTTAAAATACAATGTTTTGCTCTCTTTTCTTATGCATCCAAAAGGAATCAGGCCTTTATGCTCTACCATAATTTGACACCATTCTGGTATTAATTCAGCCTAGGATTTCTGCCTCTAGAAAGAATACTGCAAGGAACAGACACATTTTGGAGGACAAAAAGGACACCAAGTGTCCAGTGTTATTTATTGCCATAATGAGAATAGAGCAAACTCAGCGCTTCACCTCTTTTTATTGCTGGTAAGGTGATCACTTTTGTTATTGCCTTTAACACAGGAACAAGATTCATATGGATCACAAGTTTCATAGTTTTACAGCTTTAAAAAAAATCCAATATTGGATGTGTGTTCAGTTTTAGTATATAATTGGACAGCAATGGCTCCCAAAAATGACCCATTTAAGGTGGAATCAGGTGTCAAACAGGGATGTGTTATTGCCCCAACCTTATTATCCATCTTCATTGCTATGATACTTCATCTTATTGATGGAAAGTTTCTCACCGGAGTGGAAATCATCTATTGGATGGACGGCAAGCTATTTAACCTCAGCAGACTGAAAGCCAAAACCAAGGTCACAACAACATCTGTTATAGAACTCCAATATGCTGATGATAATGTTGTCTGTGCGCATTCAGAGGAAGACCTACAAGCCACTCTATACATGGGTTGTTGTAGGTTTTTCCGGGCTATATGGCCATGTTCTGGAGGCAATCTTTCTCCTGACGTTTCGCCTGCATCTATGGCAAGCATCCTCAGAGGTAATGAGGTCTGTTGGAACTAGGAAAAATGGGTTTATATATCTGTGGAATGACCAGGGTGGACAAAGGACTTTTGTTTGCTGGGGCTAGCTGTGAATGTTTCAGCTGATCACCTTGATTTGCATTCAATGGCTTGGAAGCGCCTGGGGGGAATCTTTTGTTGAGAGTGATTTCATATGCCTGTTTGTTTCCCCTCTGTTGTTTTGCTGCTGTAATTTTTGAGTTTTTTAATACTGGTAGATTTTGTTCATTTTCATGGTTTCTTCCTTTCTGTTGAAAATTGTCCACATGCTTTTCAACAATTTCCACAGATATATAAACCCATTTTTCCTAGTTCCTCATTACCTCTGAGGATGCTTGCCATAGATGCAGGCGAAACGTCAGGAGAATTGCCTCCAGAACATGGCCATATAGCCCGGAAACACCTACAACAACCCTGGATTCCGGCCATGAAAGCCTTCGACAATACACTCTATACATCTTTGCAAAAGCATACAAAAGCTCAGTATCTCATTGAACAGCAAGAAAATCAAAGTGCTCTTCCAGCAGTCGCCAGTCAATCCCTCTGCAATGCCAGAGATACAGCTTAATGGTGTAGCATTAGAAAATGTTGGCCATTTCCTTGGCAGCCACCCCTCCACAAAAGTCAGCATTGACACTGAAATACAACACTGCCTGAGCTCTGCAAATGCAGCATTTTTCCAAATGAAGCAGAGTGTGTTTGAGGACCAAGACATCCGTAGGGAGACCAAGGTACTTGTTTATAACGCTATTGTCCTCCCAACCCTGCTATATGCCTGCGAGACGTGGACTGTCTACAGACGTCACATGCAACTCCTGGAATAATCAATGATTCCTCCAAAAAATCCTGCAAATCTCTTGGGAAGACAGATGGACAAATGTCAGCATGCTGGAAGAAGCAAAGACCACCAGCATTGAAGTGATACTCCTCCGCCATCAACTCTGCTTGACTGGCCATGTTGTCCAAATGCCTGATCACTGTCTCCCAAAGCAGTTACTATACTCCCAAATCACGAATGGGAAATGTGATGTTGTGAACAGAAAAAAAGATTCAAGATGGGCTTAAAGCTAACCTAGACACCAACTAGGAAGGCCTGGCCCTTGAGCACTTCTACCTGGAGGTCAGCTGTGACCTAGCAGTGCTGCAGAATTCAAAGAGGCACAAATGGAGGGCGAACGGGAGAAATGTGCCAGAGGAAGGCAGTCAAGCCAACCACTGGGACCATCTTCCACCTGGAAACCGATGTCCTCACTGCGGGAGAACATGTGGATCACGAATAGGTCTCCACAGCCGCCTATGGACCCACCACCAAGACACTACACTTTGAGGACCATCATCCTCAAGCTAAAAGGGATTGCCTTAGTAAGTAAGTAATAATTGGGACTTAAATTGTGATTGTGTTGCAGCATTCATTTATAATTGGCCCCCTTGAGCCCAGAAAAGAGGAAAAACATTTGGAAAAAAATATGTTTGGCAGTGTTTCCAACTAAAGTTGTTGGAAAAAAGGAAAAACATTTACTCGCATTTCTACAAGAGGTGCCTCTGGTCTCCTGAGAGACCAAAGCATGGATCAGATGGATCATGACTCAACATCCAAAGCTGTGATGAGTCACTGTTGTTTTGGGATGACGATATCATTAAGATCTTGGTGTATTCTTTGGCACATGCTTTAATTTGTGCAGCGGGAGTCTGCAGTCTAGGTTTCCTCTGCAAAAGGGTTGAGAGGAAATCGCCAGACGCCTGGAACAATATCTGAGCTGAACAAAAGGAGATCCGGTTGTGCACAAATGCTGCACAATTCATAAAATCACCAATCCCACATTCATAATGCAGAGTACAGCTTGTAATCATGGAAAACGGAAATGTCCGTTTCTTATAAACAGGGAATATCTTGGCAAGAACTCTCCCCAACTTGTTTGCTGCACAAAGGCACAATAAGGAGAGGAAAGAAAACTCCCATTACTAAAAACAAGGGAAACATTGCATTATTTTTTTCCTACGACATACCCTCCAACTGTGCAAATTTGTCAGAGACAGTCCAGATTAATCCTCTGCTGTCCCAAATATCCAGGTGCTTTGAACATTTGTTGTTTCTCTCTCCTCCACCCACCTTCCCACTTTCTCCTTTGTTTACCTTCGTAGGTGCAAATTGAGTAAACTCAGTGAGGGAAGAGGAGAGAAGAGGACAACAATATGGCTCTTCTCTGCAGTCTCAGGCAAAAGCAAACTACTGCAGCTTCTCCTACCCTCTTAAATATCTTTGGCCATCATGACGACATGTTGATGCTGTTTGGCTACAAAAGTCCTTGTTTGAACCTGTGAAATGATGTAACTCCAGGTCGTTTTGTTCACAACTCTCAACCACCTTGGACTCCCTAGAAAAAAAACCTTTTCCTAGCCAAAACAACAACAAAAAAAGGAGTGAGTGGTCTCTCCTGGAGCTCACAGGGCTGAGCTTTAGCACAGTAGGTTAAACCACCAGCTGCAGAAATTCTTGCCGATTGAAAGGTTGGCAGTTCAAGCCCAGGTTGGGGTGAGATCCCAACAATCAGCCCAGCTTCTGCTCACCTAGCAGATTGAAAATAGCAATGTGAGTAGATAAATAGGTACCGCTTTAAACGGGAAGATAATAAAAAGCACCCATAAGGGCATATTGGCAATTCAATCGGGAGGATGTCTACGGATGACACAGCTCCTCAGCATGGAAGATGGAGCGACAGCACCTCCCCATGGCCAGAGTCAAGCACAGCCTTCAGATGCCGAACATGGAAAAAGATGGGAAAGCCTATACCTCTGTTTATGCATTGTCTGTACTTGTTAATTGTATAATTAACAATTAACAATAATTGCTTGTATTATTGTTATTGCTTGTATTGTTGTATTATGGGCTCGTCCTCATGTAACCCTCACCGAGTCCCTTGGGGAGATGGTAACAGGGTATAAATAAAGATGATGATGATGATGATGATGATTATTATTATTATTATTATTATGGCATTGAATGTTTGCCATATATGTGTTCTGTAATCTGTCCCTCAGGGAGATAGAGTGGAATATGAATAAAGTATATTATTATTGTATTGTCGAAGGCTTTCATGGCTGGAATCATTGGGTTGTTGTAGGTTTTCGGGCTGTATGGATGATATCTGGATCTGAATTGAGGTCTCTGATGGCTGGTCTTTCCTCCCTTGTTATGTTGCTAGTGGGAAGTTTTGCCTTTCTCGGGATCCTTGCTGTTTCCCCTCTTACTTCTTCCACTTCTTCCTCAGGGAGATGGTAAATTGATGATTCAACATTAGCAATGATGTTTTCTACTGGGATCCTGGTGGTGGCCACAACAAAATTGCCTCCTTTAGCTAGTATGGATACTTGGTCTTCACAGAGTTGTCTGTCTGTCAGGTTGATGATGGTCTGCAACATTATTATTCTTTATTATTACAGAAGCTGCCATTCAGAAAAAAATTGTAGCTCCTTCTTCCCTGTGCTTTTTGACATAAAATTATTTGTTTTTTTTATATACTGAGGACTCACTGTATCAAATCCAGGTCCTATAGTTGTCCCAAGGGGAAAATTGCTCCCTTCCTGGATCAATTTGGTGGACAGGATGATGTCCAGCCTGACTCTGGCATCAACTGACCTTGTCAAGTTTCTCCATGCAAAAAGTTTCATCCATGACTTGTTATCTTCAATCATGGATTGAAAGTTGTACAGCAATGTACTTGTTGATAAACTCCACAAGCTAGCTGGCATTGCCTGCCCCCACCCTCGATGTGTGACAGGAAGTTGCTTCTGAATGTGAGAGAAGTAAGGTTGAACACTGTGAAAGCCACCCACTGCATGGCTATCAGCCTCCTCCCAGCAGACTCAAATCAAATAAAAACTTCATGAGAACCACCACTCCTCTTGGTGTCCCCCCAGCAACAGCAAGAGTATCCCCCTGGGGAGCTAAACCAGGAAATCCCAACTGGATGGCCCCCCGTGAGGGTCTTCCTCCAGGAGCAAACCGAGAATGGGAAACTTGGAAGTCCCTGAACAGACTCAGAAGTGGTGTTGGGAGAGCAAAAGACAACCTGGCAAAATGACACTGCCTAAAAGAATCCTCCACCTTGTGTGACTGTGGAGCAGAACGTACAACTCTGCACCTGTATGCTTGTCCAAATGTCCACAGTGCCCTGCCTCATGCACAGAGGAAGACCTGTTTAAAGCTACAGACAATGCAGTTGCTGTTGCCCATTTTTATCTAAAATGATTTAGCCATTTGTATTCCCTCTATTTTATCAGTTTTATACTTATTTATGCAATGCTTTTGACACAAAATAAATATTTAAATGGGTTGAAAGTAATGCTGTGGTTTCTCCTTGCCCTATTCCCCCTACTGACTGGGGGGGGGGGGGCAGGGTAGGCCACTTCATTGGGTCACTCCTGCCCAAAGGAAGACCCCCACTTTGCTGTTTCACTGTTTACTTTCTCCTCCCATTTGTGTCCTCAAAATACAACCCACTTAGCTGCATTTGCCCCTCAGAAGTGAAACACTCAGAGCCTTGAAAGGTGTAGCTTCCTCCTTACTTTTGATCAGGAAATCCAGCTCTCTCTGACTTCTATCCTGTGAGCTCATTTTGCCATTGTCTCTGATGTTTGCCTTGATATTAGCTTTGTCTCTTTATAAATTGAAACCAATCTTTTGACAAAGATAAACATGAATGGCATAGAAAAAAATTGCTTCACCTGGTAGAGTTATTGCTTGAACTCTTGTCTAGAAGGACAAAGGTGGGTGGAACTGGGTTTTGTATTGTTTGTTTCTTGGAACCCTGAGCTGACAAAAGGTTTCAAGTTCTCACCTGGCCATGCAAACCCACTCCGTGCCCTTGGGCAAGTCACACTCATTCAGCCTCAGAGGAAGACAAGGATCCGATCAAATCCTTTCAAAAAAACCTCAGGGATAGGTTTGCCTTAAGGTCTCCATATGTTGGATTTTTTTTTTGTCATGTCAGGAGCGACTTGAGAAACTGCAAGTCGCTTCTGGTGTGAGAGAATTGGCCATCTGCAAGGACGTTGCCCAGGTGATGCCCGGATGATTTGATGTTTTTATCATCCTTGTGGGAAGCTTCTCTCATGTCCCTGCATGAGGAGCTGGAGCTGATAGAGGGAGCTCATCCGCCTCTCCCCGGATTCGAACCTGTGACCTGTCGGTCTTCTGTCCTGCCTGCACAGGGGTTTAACCCACTGTGCCACCGGGGGCTCCAATTGCTAAAATTGATCCCATGGCACCCAAAAGGTGCCCACCTCCACTCTAAATCAAATCTAGCCACAGGGGTTTAACCCACTGCGCCACCAGGAAATGACTTAAAGGTATACAAAACCAACAAAACAATTGCATCTCAGCAGGATAAATTAAAAGCACAAATATAAGAGCAATGACACCTTCTTGAATGTAGTATATGTGAAAAGGATTTAGTAGACCATGAACCAAGAATGTGATGTAGTGGTCAAAAAGAATCCAATGTGATTCCAGGCTGCATCTATAGGAGTATAACATTGAGATCGAGGGGCATAATAGTTCCACTCTATTCTGCTTTGGCCAAACCTCAGCTGGATTACTCTAAGTCTCAGAATCACAGAATAGTAACAACTTGAACAAGATTGGATTTTGGAGGAGGTCTTAGAGCAGAGGTTCTCAACCTTCCTAATGCTGCAACCCCTTAATATGTTCCTCCTGTGGTAGTGACCCCCAACCATAAAATTATTTTCATTGCTACTTCATAACTGTAATTTTGCTACTGTTATCAATCATAATGTAAATATCTGATATGCAGGATGTATTTTCATTCACTGGACCAAATTTGGCACAAATACCATGTCAATTGAGAGTTGTAGTTGCTGGGATTTATAGTTCACCTAAATCAAAGAGCATTCTGAACTCCACCAATGATGGAATTGAACCAAACTTGGCACACAGAACTCCCATGACCAACAGAAAATACTGGAAGGGTTTGGTGGGCATTGACCTTGAGTTCTGGAGTTGTAGTTCACCAACATCCAGAGAGTACTGTGGACCCAAACAATGATGGATCTGGACCAAACTTGGCACAAATACTCAATATGCCCAAATGTGAACACTGGTGGAGTTCTGGAGTTGTAGTTCACCAACATCCAGAGAGAACTGTGGGCTCAAACAATGATGGATCTGGACCAAACTTGGCACAAATACTCAATATGCCCAAATGTGAACACTGGTGGAGTTCTGGAGTTGTAGTTCACCAACATCCAGAGAGAACTGTGGGCTCAAACAATGATGGATCTGGACCAAACTTGGAACAAATACTCAATATGCCCAAATGTGAACACTGGTGGAGTTTGGGGAAAATAGACCTTGACATTTGGGAGTTGTAGTTGCTGGGATTAATAGTACACCTACAATCAAAGAGCATTCTGAACCCCACCAACAATAGAATTGGGCCAAACTTCCCACACAGATTCCCCATGACCAACAGAAATTACAGTGTTTTCTGATAGTCTTTGGTGACCCTTGTGACCCCCCCAGGGGCCCCGACCCCCAAGTTGAGAATGTTGAACAGGATGACAAAAATTTAAAGACATACACAGGTGTAAGTAGGACTTACTTTCCCCTGCATATATTACTAATGGGGCCCCTTGTGTTAAACCACTGAGCTGCACAATATGCTGACTGAAAGGTTGGCGGTTCAAATCCAGAGAGCAGCTTCGGTCTACCTAGCTGTTCAAAAACATGCAAATGTGAGTAGATTAATAGGTACTGCTCTGGTGGGAAGGTAACGATGTTCTATGCAGTTATGTTGGCCACATGACCTTGGAGGTGTCTACAGACAACACCAGCTCTTTGGCTTAGAAATAGAGATGAGTACCACCCGCAGAGTCTGACTTGGCTAGACGTAATGTCAAGGGGAAACCTTTACCTTTACTTTATATTACTAACAAGATGGCAGCTAAGACAATAATCCAAAATATTTTTAGGATTGCTAGACCGTGATCCACCAACTATCAACAAAAAATGCATATACACAATTTCGAACTAGATTATATGGCAGTGTATATAGAGGCCTCAGACTTTAAAGGAGCTATCCAAGGTGCTAAATCTATTTGGGGGTTAAGACTAAACATCTTTAGAGCCTGGAATAAAACCCAGGGCAAATTCCCCTTCCGATTGATATGGGAGTAAGCAGCTGTACTCATGAAGTCAGCCATCACTGCCTGCCTGCATTTTTGGCATCTTCTTTGGGTCATGGTTATGCCAATTGTCAGGATAATAGTCCCCACTTCGAAATTATACCACTACTCCACTGGAAAAAAATTTGAGCATGCAACATATAAACACGACTCTAACAAAGTGCTCCTTGTGACATCATGGAGTAGCAAGTTCAATGTAATTGTGGAATTGTTGAGGAGAAGGGCAGAATGACGTCACTCTTTGGAAACATGTGCTTGCAAAATGTGTGCCTTTCCACTGCGCCGCCGAAATTGCCTTTTCAAGCACATCACATCAGCTGGCATCAAAGTTGTTCTTTGTTTCTCTATCCATCAACCTCTAATAAGCTGCTGCTGATTCAGCTATAACATGATTCATGGCTGAGTGTGTTGTATAGGGAGCAGAGGTGGGGTGGGGACTACACACATGTATCAGTAAAAGACTATTTGATGACAGCCAGTTGCTTACAGGAGGAGATTCTGAAACAAAAAGACTTTGAAACATGAATTGCTTTTGGGTTTTTTGCATACGGTGTGTGTACATTTCCCACACTGTCCCATGAAAAGTATGATTGCTGTTTGTGGAAAACATCAAAATGTATCCAGTCCAACACCCAGCAGAAAATGCACATCAAGGGGGTGCCATTATTAGGGCAATCAAGTGGTGCACAAGCTTTTGAAACTCATTGGGTTCTTGAAAATGGGGATTACTTTGATCCTATAATGGAGATGGAAATGTTGTTCCCTGGCTTTTATTTTTACTTTGTCTTCAATGCACCAAAGAAACCCTCCTGACTGTGAGAGCCGTTCAGCAGTGGAACTCTCTGCCCCGGAGTGTGGTGGATGCTCCTTCTTTGGAAGCTTTTAAACAGAGGCTGGATGGCCATCTGTCAGGGGTGATTTGAATGCAATATTCCTGCTTCTTGGCAGGGGGTTGGACTGGATGGCCCATGAGGTCTCTTCCAACTCTTTGATTCTATGATTCTACAATTCTATGATCCCTCAACAGCACCTTAAACATAATTTCAAACACAAATCTCAAATAGGTTGTAGTCCCATAACTCTGACACTATCACTTAGCCCCTTCTGTGTGATTTTTGACAACTTTCCTTGATGAAGAAGCCAGTGATGTTCAAAAGCTTGAGAAATATGTTTTGTACCTTTGGGTTGGTCTGATGAAGGTTGTTGGAGCATTCATGGAATCAGTTAATATGTGTGTGTCAACTGTAAAATAAAATACATGAAGCTGGTTGGTCAGGCAATGTCCGGGCAGATGGCTGAGCCTAGGACTTTTGGTTACTGTTCCATTTTTGTTCAGGCTCAAGCTATGCAAGTGCACAGAGAGAAGAAGTGAGAAGCAGAGAGAGGTGGTTTGAAGTGTGTTCTTGCTTCACAAGCTTTTGGAGGAAGATTTATCCACATGGACAAATAAAGACCATTTTAAATCTCACATAAAAGGACATTTAGTGAGTTGATGCAACTGATCATATTGTGCATATGTTATTCTGAACTAAGAAGAGTAAACTACTTGTTCTTTACTGTTCACCTGCATGGCATATTTTCTTTCTCTGGCAAGACAGTGTTTGGACTGCCCAAACATGAAATACCTGTGGTTTATTTTACATTATGCCACAAAGGTATGTCCACATTGTACATTTTGGAAACAGACACCATTTATTGACTTCAGCTGCAGTTGGTAAGACATAGAGTCTTCTTTTTGCATCAGGTAACCAAGTAACCAAGATGATTATGGATCTTGGATCTCTGGAACTCAGATCTGCCTTTCAATGGTTAGAGGGTTCTGCTCATAGAAGGTTTTCATTCTGTGCCTTTGTATTGTTTCTGACTTTTGGAAAGCCTAACATATGGCTTCCTAGACAAGATTTGCTCATATGGCTTCCTAGACAAGATTTGCCCAGAGTGCATTTTGTCTTCGGTTTCCTCTGAGGCTGAGAGAGTGTGACTTCTCCAAAGTCAATCAGTGGGTTTCTCCTCTGAATGAATCTTGCCAAGAGACCCTCATGATAGGTTTTCCATAAGTTGGAAACAACATTAAGGTACAGAACAACAACAATTACTTTTCATGAATTAGTTGCTAGTCCTTGGACAGTTTTAGGACACCTGTCTGCACACAAACTTCCTTTCCATCTTCTTGTTTCCAGTTTTCATCCTTAGACATCCAGAATAACATCCAGTATTACAACCAAACATCACAACCTAAGCTGCTCATTGACAATTGCAGAAGAAAAGGCTGTAAAACCCAAAGCACCCACAAATCATGCTTAATGCATGATCACATTCAAGCAGGCATGTTTTAGACTCAAGTATGAGTCTTCCATGTTTGCAATACATAACCTTTAAAAATAACCTTGAGGTCTATTCAAATCGCTTCCTTACAAATTCTCTCGTTTTGTTCCATTTCAGAGAACAAAACAACCCAATTTAACCTAAATAGGCTAAGCTTTAACTCCAGGCAATGTGTTTAATAGAGGTATCCAGATATTCCTTGGTTCAGAGGTTAGCAGTGACACGGATACTGGAAGATGAGAAGGAGAGAGAAGAAGGGAAACGGGGGTGTGAGAATAGATAGTAACCTTAAGGCTAACCAATTTGTGACCCATGAAAGCTCATGCTAAAATAAATTAGTTAAGGCTGTTTTCTAACTGTGCAATTGGATGCTACCGAATCCTGGGAGTTGTAGTTTCTTTGGGGGATATCTAAAATTCTGTTTTGCACACACAGACATAAACATTGAACTACAGTATTAAGACTCTCTGGCAGGGAATTCTTGTGAAACTATAAATCCCAAGATTGCATAGGATGGATACATGACACAGAATGTTTTTATCATATTGATCTAAGTGTACGTTATGGATATAAGCTAAAGGCACTTTGCTTTTTTCTTCCACTCCCTTCTTCTAATACTGAAATACACTAAAACAGTGGTTCTCAATGTGGGGTCCCCAGATGTGTTTGGCCTTCAACTCCCAGAAATCCTAACAGCTGGTAAATTGGCTGGGATTTCTGGGAGTTGTAGGCCAAAACACCTGGGGACCCACAGGTTGAGAACTACTGCACTAAAACAACTGTCTGGGAAATGGAATCGCTCATAAACCACCACTTGCTTTTCACTTAAGAAGTCAGCAAAATTGTAATGTCTTTGACCACATTTGCAGTCCTGCACAGAAAGCTTCCACCTCTTGCAACCTTTCACTTCCTTTCTTGCCTTCACACCTGCAAATTAAATGCACTTAAATTGGAAAATTATACATCCTGATTCACACATGCATGCAAATGCCTCAGTAATCTGCATGATTGAAGGAATTATAGCCAAAATAGATGAAAAAACAAAAGGCTCATGATACCATAAGGACTGTATTTGAGTTAGGTTTGTTTAGACTGCAGCCCACATCATCAGCCAAACAGCAACTAAAATAAAAATGGTAATTTAACCTGTTCCTGCTGTGAGAGGTCAATACTTCACATCTGCCCACCTGTCTTAGAAACAACCAGACAGGTGAATTGCCCCCTTTGAAAGACTAGATTTGACATGATGGTCTGCAACAGTTCTTTCAGCCATCCAAGTTATCCGGTGAGGTTGTAATGATCCAGTGATGACTGTCCAATATATCTATGAATTCATCATTCATATGACTTAGAGCGGGCATCCTCAAACTACGGCCCTCCGGCTGTTTGGACTGCCAACTCCCAGAAGCACTAACAAGCCTGTTTGATTGTCAGGAATTCTGGGAGTTGAAGGCCGAAACAGCTGGAGAGCCGCAGTTTGAGGATGCCTGACTAAGAGCAACAATTGAGTCTGAGAGTAAATCAATCTCACTAGAAGTGAATATGTCTAAGATGTGGCTGTTTTATTTTGGCCATGTCATGAGATGATGTGGCTCACTAGGAAAGACAACAAGGCTTGGTAAGGTGGAAAGCAGTGAGAAAAGACTGTATTATAGGTGGATTGATTCAATTAAGGAAGCCATAGCCCTCAACTTGTAAGAGCTGAGTTGTGAGACGTCTCTCTTGGAGGTCTTTCATTTGTAGATCATCAGAATTGGAAGTCAACTGATGACATACAAGAACAAGAAAGAATCAAGCAACCTTCCAGATGTTACAGGACTTCAATCCTATAGTAGCTCTAACCAGCAGAACCAATAATGAAAAATGCTGATCTCTGTAGTTCAACAACATCTGGAGCGCTACACAATTCCGAACTGTCACTCATATCCAATTTTTAGACCTATGGAATTAATGTAATTTACAGAATGGTTGACTTGCCAAAATTTCAGTGATTTGGTAAGTCCACCCTCTCTGGAATTAGCAATTGGATTTGGGCAACATGTGCCATGGGGCTGAGTGAGGAATCCCCTTGCATCTATAGGGAAGACTGGACAAACCTCTTAAATGTGGGTCTAGATATGTTTGTAGCCACATCTCTCCTTTTCAGCTAGACATTACAGAAGTCACTACAGAAGAACTGGGTGTGTACTTTATGCCTTATTGTTTAAAGAGGCTCTGGTCCATTTACAATGGAGGTGGAAAGGCAGGTTTCAGTGCCTGACAGATTCACTATCACCTTTGTTTCTGCACAGAAATGATCCCTATCCACTACTAGCAGAAAGATTGATTAGTTTGTAAGATTGATTAGCTTGTAACAGCTGGTGTTATATTTAGCATTCTAGCGAGTCCAGTGACGTTAGGCAAAATTAATACAGAGATTTGATCCTAACAGGGAAGGCATTGGGGGTGATATTGCTGAGAACCAGCTAATGCTGGTAGTATCACCATATAACTGTTAACACACCCAGTATTGTCTAATTTTAGACAGGCTAAGCTGGGTTGGTCAATTCTTGGGGATTTCCCATCAAGGTTAGAAAAAGAATTACATCTGCAACCAACAAGAGGTATGGCTTCCAGTCAGAGCTGACATGAGGCTAGAACTGTGGCTCTCAAGCTTTGGTCCTCCAGGTGTTTTGAACTCCAGGTGTTTTGGACTTTAGCTCCCACAATTCCTGACAGCTGGTAATATGGCTGGGATTTCTGGAAGGTGAAGTCCAAAACACCTGGAGGACCAAAGCTTGGGAACCACTGGGCTAGAAGGAATGAGGGTCTGATTCATAATAAGGTATCTATTCATATTTCATACACAAGAAGCTTATGACTATTTTCTAGAGTCTCCTCAACGGTTGCTGATATCATGGCTTAGCAAACAACAACACGAACATGGAGATATGGTGGAAATATGCACCAAGGCCGAAGCCAGGCTTGGTGGGTCCCCCTGGTAGTGCCAATGGCTAGAGCAGTGGTTCTCAACCTGTGGATTCCCAGATGTTTTGGCCTTCAACTACCAGAAATCCTAAAAGCTGGTAAATTGGCTGGGATTTCTGGGAATTGTAGGCCAAAACACCTGGGGACCCACAGGTTGAGAACCACTGGGCTAGAGTAAAGGCAACAAAGCCCCTTTTCTCTGGCAATGGTTGCTTTCCACTTACAACTGAGCAAAAAGTGGGTTCTGGTTGACTATCAATGCTGTTGGTGTCTACCACAGCAATGTTTTTGGGGGTCCCAAGAAAGTGATATTATGACATGAACCTAGAAATATGCTATAGCAGTGGTTCCCAACTTGTGGTCTATGGTCCACCAGTGGTCCACAAGAATGAAAATATGGTCTGTGGCCTCACCATTACTGCACTGTTGCCTCAAAACTATACGGCAACAAGACTGACTGGCAATGGGGATGTCAGGAGGGGAGAGGCTGACTACCCATCAAAGATTACTACTACTACAACAGCTCTAGATTATTAAATATGGTTTTCCGTAGGTGAGCAGATGGCAACTACTGGATGGGATATGTTCTGTATCAGAAACGAGAGCTGATATGGTCTGTCTAATGCAATTTTCTGAATCAGCCCCCCAAACAACCAAACCAAATCTAAAGTTGACCAAAAATGGATTTGTAACTCTTTTGGTACTAATGTTGGCAAGTGGTCCCTGGTCAAAGTGGTCCTTGGTCAAAGTGGTCCCTGGTCAAGTGGTCCTTGGTCAAAGTGGTCCTTGGTCAAAGTGGTCACTGAAGTGATCCCTGGTCAAAGTGGTCCCTGGTCAAGTGATCCCAGGTCAAAGTGGTCCCTGGTCAAGTGATCCCTGGTCAAAGTGTTCCCTGGTCAAGTGATCCCTGGGCAAAGTTGTCCCTGGTCAAAAAAAGGGAACCACTGTTCTATAGGTATCAAAATGTGGAGGAGGCAGACACAGCAATGTGAAGGCAAATCTGCCTTCAGGTTACCTTCTGACTTACGGCAACCCCATAAATTTCACAAAGTTTTCTTAGGCAAGGAATCCTCAGAGGTGGTTTTCCCACTTTCTTCCTCTGAAATATAGACTATAACACTTGGATCTGTTGGTGATCTTACATGTAAATGCTACCCATAACTAACCCTGCTTAGCATCCAAGGCTAGATAGGTTCTGGGAGTTGTAGGCCAAAAACATCTGGGGACCCCAGGTTGAGAACCACTGCTTTAGGCAATGAATGGGGGTGGAAGAAGGCTGAGATCTTAGCAAGCGCCCAACAATGTCAAACTGTTTTTCCAGTCCAATTTTGACATGCATTTACCTTTTGTTTTAGGAAGTGGTCCAATGGACCCAACAGCAGAAGCCTGTGGAAATCCAGCAGCAATGGGGGGAAAGGGGGAAAGGAAAAGCTGGTGCTCTTAAGGAGTTTGGCTCTTGTTGATCAACACCAGGAAATAACAGGTTGCTTTTTGTGCAAGACAACATGGTACATTCTTAAGACCTAAACAACAACAACAAAACCCTGGTGGGTTGAAACAAATGTGCTGCATTTCCTCGTCAAATATGTCTGCTGTGGCAGAGTTCCATTTTAAATAAGCCGGCCGCAACTGTGAGATCATGTACAGTCAGTAATCTCAATCGGGTAAGGAAAGTAGGGAGATAATCCATCTAAAATTGATGCCTGGGGATTTTCGTTCGAGTTGCGTGTATCCCAGAAGCAATGAAGCAACACCAATAGTCGAAATAAGGGCACACCTAGGTTGGCTTCAATATTCCAACTGGTTGCATCTTCGATTTGTCCAGAATCTGCTGTTTTTAAACCATCTCCTCTGCTCCCATCCTAGAGTATATTGGCAATCATGGCAAATCATGACACAATTAAACCTTTTTGCAAATTTAGCACAACGACAGTGAAAAAAAACCCCACAACGTAAACCCTATGAACCAAAAGGATCGGTACAATATAAGTGAATATCAGTGTCCATTTTAGAAGGGCTGATCAGATGCTGTGTCCAGGCCCATAGCCAGGATTTCGATTCCGGGGGAGGGGGGGTGAGTTCGTTTTGGGGGGGGGTGAGTTTGTTTCGGCGGGGGCTGAGTCTGAGTGAAAGAGGGTCTAGCCTAGCAAACCTTTTGTATCATTACCCCAATACCCCATGCATATGGGATATATTGAGTATGGTGATCAGATCATGATATGAATAAACATAACAGTTTAAATAATGCACCAGTAAGGCCTTTTCGCGAACCACCATGAGAATTTCGGGGGGGGGCTGAAGCCCCCCAAGCCCCCCCCCCTCCTACATGCCTGGCTGTGTCCATATCTAATGTCCAGGAAATCCAGCCACTCTTCCTTTGCAATGCCAATATCTGAGAAGGACTTTGGAATGCTGTGCCTATATGTAATGCCCAGGGAAAGCACCTTTTTCCTTAGCAATGTCCAGTTATTCCAGGATCTAAGAAGGGCTCTGCCCATATTTAATATCTGGGAAATGTGCCCATCTTTCCCTCGCAATGGCTGGATGTGCCAGGGTTTTAGAAGGGCTGGGTCAATGCTCTGCCCATATTTAATGTCTCGGGAATACACCCACCCTTCCTTTGCAATGACAGGATTGTACAAAGTCTGGTTGACTACTATGCCCATACGTCATCTCTGGGAGATGTGCCCACTCTTCCTTTGCAATGCCAGACTCTGAGAAGGGCTGGTTGAATGCTCTGCTCATATTTAATGTCCAGGAAAGGCTCCCACCCTTCCTTGGCGAGGCCAAGATGTGCCAGGATGCCCTGTTCGCTCCTCAGGTGTGACACTGACACACAAAAGCCTTCCCACCTGATGCGAAAGATGGAGGGCATCCTGGCAAATCCCTTCTAGAGGGGATGAGGAGCAGAGGCGGTGGTTGAAAGGCCAAGGGATGGATGGATGGATAGATACATGGGGGATGGAGAGAGAGATAGAGAGAGAGAGGTCTGCCCTTACCCACATGCGTGATGACCGTCGCCAGGCGCTGGCTGAGCTCTTGGTGCGACATCTCTTCTTCTTTCAGCCAAAAAAGCATTTCACAACCCAAGGCGAAGAGAAAGCAGCCCAGCAAGCAGCACACCCTCGCCAGCCTCCCAGGTGTCGCTGGAGTGCCAGGCGGCTCAGCCCAAGGCGACAATGCCGGTGCCACTCCCACCGGGTCCGGCTCCTTCCTCCCAAGGAAATTGGGCACCTTACCGGGCACCGGGCAGCCCTGGGATCCTCTGAAACGCGGGATCTCCCTCGGCTTCCCACCTGATCCTTTGGCCAGGGGTGGTCCAGACCCTCTTCGTCCTCTCGGGAACCTCCTTGGCACAATCCCGGCTCTCACTCATCCTGGTCCCTCATCTTTCTTCCCAAGGAGGCAGGGCTACAGCTGACCGCCGCCTGCTTAATTGCCACTGCTTTTCCAAGGAGAGCCTCACTCAGGTCCTGATGCTGCCAGGCAGGAAGCAGCCGGGAAAGCACAAAGCCCAGACCTGGGACACCGCTTGGTTGGCCTTCTCCTTCCGCACACAAGGGCATCTGACTATTTTTAGCCCGAGGGTCTCTCAATGCAAGCCCACCCGCCCCTCCTTTCTTCGGCAGCAAGCCTCTCCCTCTCTCTTCCCCCCTCCTCCCTTCTTCTCTCCTCTCCTCCTCCTCCTCCCCTGCAGCAGCTCCACCTTGGCTATTAAGGGGTGGCTCCGGGTTGGGCTCCCAAGGCGAAGGAAAGGAGAAGGGGAGAGAGGGAGGGAGAGAGGGAGGAGGAAGCAGCAGAGCCCACAGGGAGGATGGAGGGGCGCCACAACCACCCTGAGCTCTCACAAAGGCCATGCCCAAGGAAGAAGTCAGAGCCTTCATCCCAAGCACATGCCAGGGTCCATTTAAATCCATTCTCTTTCTGATGCAAACATGCACTGGGTGCACACACATGCAACTGCATAGCACAATAGAGCTAGGTAAAAGGTAAAGGTTTTCCCCTGACATTAAGTCTAGTCCTGTCAGATTCTGGGGAGTGGTGCTCATCTCAGTTTCTAAGCTGAAGAGCCGGCGTTCTCCATAGACACCTCCAAGGTCATGCGGCCGGCATGATTGCATGGCACATCGTTACCTTCTCACCAGAGCGGTACCTATTGATCTACTCACATTTGCATGTTTTCAAACTGCTAGGTTGGCAGAAGCTGGATCTAACAGCAGGAGCTCACGTCACTCCCCGGATTCTAACCTGAGACCTTTCGGTCAACAAGTTCAGCAGCTCGGCGCTTTAACCCATTGTGCCACTGTGACAGGCCCGTAGCCAGAATTTCGTTTCGGGGGGGGGGGGCTGAATTTTTTTTCAGGGGGGGTTGGGGGGGGCTGAGATTTTTGGGGGGGGCTGAGTCTGAGTGAAAGAGGGTCTACCCTAGCAAACCTTTTGTATCATTACCCCAATACCCCCATGCATATGGGATATATTGAGCATGGTGATCAGATCATGATATGAATAAACATAACAATTTAAATAATGCACCAGTAAGGCCTTTTCGCGAACCACCATGAGAATTTGGGGGGGGCTGAAGGCCATCAAGCCCCCCCCCCCCCACATGCCTGTCCCAAGGCGAAGGAAAGAAGAAAGGGAGGAAGGGAGGAGGAAGCAGCAGAGCCCACAAGGAGGATGGAGGGGCGCCACAACCATCCTGAGCTCTCACAAAGGCCACGCCCAAGGAAGAAGTCAGAGCCTTCATCCCAGGCACATGCCAGGGTCCATTTAAATCCATTCTTTTTTTTTCTGATGCAAACATGCACTGGGTGCACACACATGCACATATAGAGGTGCAACTGCATAGCATAATAGAGTTTTTTTTTTTTGGTCATGTCAGGAGTGACTGCAAGTCGCTTCTGGTGTGAGAGAATTGGCCGTCTGCAAGGACATTGCCCAGGGGATGCCTGGATGATTTGATGTTTTTATCATCCTTGTGGGAGGCTTCTCGATTGTAAACCTGACGGGGGTATAGGGTGGCAACCTGTGTTGGACGGGGTTACACTCCCCCTGAAGCCACAGGTCTGCAGTTTGGGAGTCCTCTTGGATTCATCGCTTACTCTTGAGGCTCAGGCATCGGCAGTGTCTGGGAGGGCTTTCGCACAACTGAGACTTGTGCGCCAACTGAGACCGTACCTCGCGAAGGTTGATCTGGCCGGGGTGGTCCATGCCTTGGTCACCTCCAGATTGGACTACTGCAATGTGCTCTAATTGGGGCTGCCCTTGAAAACGGCTCGGAAATTCCAACTGGTCCAACGAACAGCGGCCAGGATGTTAACTGGGGCCCCTTACAGAGAGAGGTCAACCCTCCTGTTCAAGGAGCTCCACTGGCTGCCGTTTATTTTCCGAGCCCAATTTAAGGTGCAGGTGCTTACCTACAAAGCCCTGAACGGTTTGGGACCATCCTACCTGCGTGACGGCATCTCCGATATAAGAACCCACGCGTTCACTTCGTTCATCCGGAGAGGCCCTGCTCGTGATTCCGCCAGCGTCGCAGGCGCGTTTGGTGGGGACGCGAGACAGGGCCTTTTCTGTGGTGGCCCCCCGACTGGAAACACCCTCCCAAAAGATCTTAGACAGGCCCCTACATTGGCAGTCTTTAGAAAGAACTTGAAGACCTGGCTGTTCCGATGTGCCTTTCCAGAATAGGAATCTCCAATAACAAGTCCCAGAAGCACTTTATTAGAACTAAGATTGCTGCACAGCACACTGCACTTACCCTATAATCCTTATATACCACCTGTCACATCAGCACTTTTAATCCTGTACCCATTACTCTGGCCCGGCCCAGTTTTATAGTGTCTTGATGTATTGTTTATTGCTTGTTGTTTAATATTGCTTTAATTGTTTTTAATTTGCTTTAGGTTTTGTATTGTTGTGTTGTTTTGAGGCCTTGGCCTTTGTAAGCCGCATCGAGTCCTTCGGGAGATGCTAGCGGGGTACAAATAAAGTTTAATAATAATAATAATAATAAATAAATAAATGTGTGAAATACCCTGTCCGTACACCTCCAAGGGCATGTGGCCGGCATGATTGCATGGCACGTTGTTACCTTCTCACCAGAGCAGTAACGACACACCATGCAATCATGCTGGACACATGACCTTGGAGGTGTCTACGAAAAATGCCGTAGACACCTTCTCACCTTCTATTGACCCTCTCACCAGAGTGGTACCTATTGATCTACTCACATTTACATGTTTTTGGCCACAGCACTACCTATTGATCTACTCACATTTGCATGTTTTCGGTCTGCTGGGTTGGCAGAAGCTGGATCTAACAGTTTTTACGGTCAGGAGGTGCTTCCTCATGTTCAGGTGGAATCTCCCTTCCTGTAATTTGAACCCATTACTCTTAATCCTATTTTCAAGGACAGCAGAAAACAAGTCTGCTCCCTCTTCCTTATGACACCCTTTCCCATATTTGCAAGCCCTATATATCTATGTTTATATCTATCTGTCCATCTTTCTTTCTCTCTATATATGTGTGTGTGTGCATTTCCCCTGCAATATTTGCAAGCCCTCTATATTCATATCTATCCAGACATGTCTATATACATTTGTGTGTTCATTTCCCCCCTATAATATATGCAAGCCCTATATATCTGTATTCATATATATCTATCTAGACATCTCTGTATAGATAATTATATCTATATAGGATCTGCAAATACCTGCAAACATATGAAGGGAAGATTCATATATAAAATTGATGTAGATAGATAGATAGATAGATAGATAGATAGATAGATAGATACAGATACAGATATATAGATACACAGTTTTTTAACAGTTGTAATGTGTATTAACTTGATTCTTAATTCAAATGTTTATTTGATTGTATGCTGTTTTTAAGGCATTGAATAGTTGCCTATGTGTAAAGCCGCCTTGAGTCTCCTTCGAGGTTGAAAAGGGCAACGTATAAATATCGTAAATAAATAAATAAATAAATAAATAAATATTTATACATGATGCTCACGTCTCCTCTCAACCTTCTCCTCTGCACAAAGCTTGTTTGTTGTTGTGCTCCTCTTGCAATCACCATTTCCTTCTAGCAATTTTGGTTTCATAGGCTTGGAGAGAGGTTGGTAAGATATAATAATCTATATAAATAAATATATATGTGGTGTTGGAGGAAAGTGCTGAGAGTGCCTTGGACTGCGAGAAGATCCAACCAGTCCATCCTCCAGGAAATAAAGCCTGACTGCTCACTGGAGGGAAAGATACTAGAGACAAAGTTGAAGTCCTTTGGCCACATCATGAGGCGACAGGAAAGCCTAGAGAAGACAATGATGCTGGGGAAAGTGGAAGGCAAAAGGAAGAGGGGCCGACCAAGGGCAAGATGGATGGATGGCATCCTTGAAGTGACTGGACTGACCTTGAAGGAGCTGGGGGTGGTGATGGCCGACAGGGAGCTCTGGCGTGGGCTGGTCCATGAGGTCACGAAGAGTCGGAGACGACTGAATGAATGAACAACAACAAGATAAATAAAAATGTAATGTTCATTCGTGGGATTAACATGACTCAAAAACCACTGGACGAATTGACACCAAATTTGGACACAAGACACCTATCACGGCATCAAGTGACCATCACCCATAAAAACACTGAGAAACACAACAGAAGAAGCCAAAGAAGCAAAAAGACACTACAGCCCATGCGCAAAAACAACTCCCCCTGGCAAACAAAATACACAATAGCATATCTGCACTCTCTTCCAGACTACAGCTCCCAGCATCCCCTAGACCAGGTCCTTCAGGAGAGGAAGAGGATCCAAATGCATTGCTTCCAAGCTGCAAGCTTTCTTCTTCTTGGATTTCTTTGAGAGCATCCCAATCCCTGCATATTTCCAATTTCCTATTCCTGGACTGCAGCTCCCAGCAATCCTCCAGATTATAGATAGATTAGATAGAGATAGGTAGGTAGATAGATAGATCAGGAGGACTGCTAGGAGTTGCAGTCCAAGAATAGTCAGAAAAGGAAGAAAGGGGAGAAAGAGAAAAGGAAAGAAAAGGTGGGAGGGGGAGGAAGGGAAGAAGAAGAGAACGAATGAAGGAGAGAAAGACGAAAGAAAGAAAAAAAGAAAGAAAGAAAGAAAGAAAGAAAGAAAGAAAGGAGAGAAAGTGGGAGGGAAGGTTGGCCACAGCAATGCGTGGCGGGTACAGATAATAATAATAATAATAATAATAATAATAATAATAATAATAATAATCGGTGCTGACAAAATTACCATCTGCCAGCTGCAGAAGGCCACCTTCCTGCACTCATTATTCGCCGAGACATCACACAGTCCTAGACACTTGGGAACTGTCCGACGTGTGGTCCAATACAACAGCCAGCAGAGTATCTGCTGTGGACTCATCTTGTTGTGTATCAAACAACAACAACAACAACAACAACAACAACAACAACAACAATAATAATAATAATAATTTCTGCCACTTTTGAAGTTGTTTTCCTTCCAGTTGCCCTAACTCTAACCCTAACCCATTCCTTGATTGCTTTGCCCAGAACTGGGCACAATGTTATTCCAGGTGAGGTCTGGCCAAACCAGAGCAGAGTCGGACTATGACTTCCCTCAATTTAATCAATGAATGTTTAGAATTATGTAGTGACTACTAGCCCTCCATATAGGAAAGTTATTTATGAAAATGAGGTGTATTGTTGTATGGCTACCGTATCCATGCTCACCTCATGAGACCTGAAACAATGAAAAATAGTAAATTCTATATTTTGGCTATACATGGGCTGGAAGCATATCATAGAATAGCACGCGAACTCAAAAATATTTCAGGAGTGTGGATATATTTTGTAGTTTGGATAAGTTAAAACCATGGATATTTGGGAGCTTAACAGAAGTCCGGAGGCTACTACAGAAAAGAGCTTTTAGGGTCTTGACATCTAGGCAAGAGATGCATCTTGCACTTCTTTCGCCTTCTCTGCCAAAGAGTCCTGGTGTCTCACCAAACTATTGCTCTCAGGATTCTACAGCACTCAGCCAAGGCATTTAAAGTGGTGTCAAACTGCGTTAATTTGGCAGTGTAGATGCAGACTGGAAGTGATGCTGCGTTTAAGGACACTGTAAGCTTTTAAGGACACAGCTGATTTCCCAGGCTAGAGTAGAATTAACAAGTTATACATGGGTTGTTGTAGGTTTTTTCAGGCTATACGGCCATGGTCTAGAGGCATTCTCTCCTGACGTTTCGCCTGCATCTATGGCAAGCATCCTCAGAGGTAGTGATCTCACAACCTCTCGTTCGTTAATTTCGCAATTCGTTATTAATTCGTATTTAAATTAGCTTACGATCCAATATTGAGCCATGCAGGACTACTGTGAGGAGTAATTAAAAATCGAAACAATTTTTCCAATTTATTTTGTATTGTTTCGTAATTGATTCATAATTGGTTCAAAATTGTTTCGTAATTGTTTTGTAATTATTTCCGTATGTCTGGTGCAAGTTTTATAGTTGTTGTTTGTTTTATCAGTGATAAAAAATAAATTATCACACCAACAGTCAACAACAGAGGGAGAGGGAAGCTTCAGAAGTTCCCCCTGTCCCATTTGGAGGGTTTTTTAGCATATTGCGCAATCGCGTCCGCCATTAACGAATCGATTCGTAATTTTACGAAATTTCGTATATTTCGAACTTTTTTAAAGGAAAATTTCGGAATTCTTAAAAAAACGAAATGCAAGGGCCCCCCTAAAAACGAAATGAGTTTAGAACCAAATTTTTCTGTGGTTACCCAAGCCTAGTAGTGAGGATCCTCACTACCTCTGAGGATGCTTGCCATAGATATAGGCGAAACGTCAGGAGAGAATGCCTCTAGACCATGGCTATATATAGCCCGAAAAAACCTGCAACAACCCAGTGATTCTGGCCATGAAAGCCTTCGACAATACAAGTTATACATGTTGTAAACAGAAACACTATCTCTTTCTTTACTTTTTACCTTTTCCTGCAATATACTTTAATTTTTATCAGATTTGCAATTTTTTTTGTTTTGTTTATGCATAATATATTTGTCATGTCCCTTTGGATTGCATGGAAAACTCACTAAATTAATCCACAAACTGCAATTTGAGAAGAAGCAATCCTAGCATGCCTGCATCAAAGCCTAATCGTCGGCCTTGCAAAACATATGGGGGAAAGGCATCATTTGATGCACTTAAAAGGAATGTAGGATTACAGTTTATCATAAATTACCTCCCTCCTCCTTTTCCCCAGAATAATATACAGCATTTTGTGAAACTAATTAATGCCTAATTATTTAATCTGGTATGGCAAACACAGCAAACGAAGGCACGAAATCCCCGTCGGATTTCAAATGGCCGATTTTCTTGTCATCATTTTAAGAATGAAATGTGAATATGGTTCCCTTTGCACATCAAGAAATGCTCCCAGGAGATTGGCTCAGACTGGTTGCAATTCTTAGAAGCCCAGGAAGAGCGAGCGTGGATTAACTATTTAAAGCAGGGAAATTATAAAATAAGAGCAAAGCCCATTGGATCGGATGAATTAAATGAGAGAGTAAATTGGAGATCAAAGATATCCAGGGCTGATTCAACTGGATGTAAGAGCAGGGCAGCTGCCTTCGGCTGGATGCTGAGAGATCCCCTGAGTATTTCCAGATGTCCTTTGGAAGACAAGCCATGATGGATTGAGGGCTCTAATGCTAATTGGGAGCCCAGCTGTTACTCTACTTGTCATTAATTGCCATCAAGTCAACTTTGACTTATGGCTACTCCATAAACGGGAGACCTCCAAGTCTCCCTGTCCTTAACTCAGGTCTTATAGACAAAGTGCTGTGCTTTCCTTCATTGAGTCTGTCCATCTATGCAATCTTATTATTTTCAACTGTCATTTACCTTTCTAAGCATAGTTGTCTTTTCCAGTAATATGTCCAAAATATAATACATTAGTTGCCTTGGCTTCTAGGGAGAGTTCAATGTGTTCTCGGAGGCTTTCATGGCTGGAATCACTGGGTTGCTGTCCATCAATGTTTACACAAATGACCAGCCACTGCCAGAAGGGACAGAGAGTTTAATCTATGCTGATGATCGTGCCATCACCACTCAAGCAGGGAGCTTTGAGATAGAATCATAGAATCATAGAATCAAAGAGTTGGAAGAGACCTCATGGGCCATCCAGTCCAACCCCCTGCCAAGAAGCAGGAATATTGCATTCAAAGCACCCCTGACAGATGGCCATCCAGCCTCTGTTTAAAAGCTTCCAAAGAAGGAGCCTCCACCACACTCCAGGGCAGAGAGTTCCACTGCTGAACGGCTCTCACAGTTAGGAAGTTCTTCCTCATGTTCAGATGATTAAACAGAAGCTCTCTGAAGCTCTAGGTCAGTGTTTCTCAACCTGGGGGTCGGGACCCCTGGGTGGGTCGTGAGGGGGCGTCAGAGGGGTCTCCAAAGACCATCAGAAAACACAATATTTTCTGGTAGTTATGGGGGTTCTGTGTGGTATGTTTGACCCAATTCTTTCATTGGTGGGATTCAAAATGGTTTTCAATAGTAGGGGAACTTTAAATCCCAGCTATTACAACTCCCAAATGTCATGGTCTATTTTCCCCAAGCTTCACCAGTGTTCACATTTGGGAATATTGAGTATTCATGCCAAGTTTGGTCCAGATCCATTATTGTTTGAGTCCACAGTGCTCTCTGGATATAGGTGAATTACAACTCCAAAACTCAAGGTCAATGCCCACCAAACCCAGTATTTTCAGTGTGTCATGGGAGTTCTGTGTGACAAGTTTGGTTCAATTCTATCATTGGTGGAACTCAGAATGGTCTTTGAGTGTAGGTGAACTATACATCCCACCAACTACAACTCCCAAATGACAAAATCAATCCCCGCCCCCAACCCCACCAGTATTTAAATTTGGGCGTATTGGATATTTGTGCCAAATTTGGTCCAGTGAATGAAAATACAACCTACATATCAGATATTTACATTACGATTCATAACAGTAGCAAAATTACAGTTAGGAAGTAGCAACAAAAATAATGTTATAGTTGAGGGTCACCACAACAGGAGCAACTGTATTAAGGGGTCGCAACATTAGGAAGGTTGAGAAACACTGGTCTAGGTGCTCTTACTGCCTATCACAGGGAAAACCAGCTGGTTCCTAATCCATCTAAAACACAGACATGTGCTTTTCATCTTAAGAACAGACAAGCAGTTCGAGCTCTGAGGATTACCTGGGAAGGAATCCCACTGGAGCATTGCAACACATTCAAATACCTGGGAGTTGCCCTAGACCATTTTCCGACTTACAAGAAGCACTGCCTGAACATCAAGCAAAAAGTAGGCGCTATTAACAATATCATACGAAAGCTGACTGGCACAATCGGGGAATCACAACCAGATACAGTGAAGATATCTGCCCTTGTGCTTTGTTACTCTGCTGCTGAGTATGCATGCCCAGTGTGGAACACATATCACCACGCTAAAACAGTGGATGTGGCTCTTAATGAGACATGCCGTATTATCATGGGGTGCCTGCACCCTACCTTTCTGGAGAAATTACACTGTTTAGCCGATATTGCACCACCTGACATCTGCCGGGAAGTAGCAGCCAATAATGAAAGGACCAAGGCAATGACATCTCCGGCCCATCCTCTGTTTGGATATCAGCCAGCACGCCAATGACTTAAATCAAGAAATAGTTTTCTAAGATCTACAGAGATACTCGCTGGAACACCTCAACAATCGAGAGTCCAAAAGTGGCAGGCTCAAACCCAGAACCTCAATCAATGGCTGATACCAAATGAGAGACTCCCTCCTGGGCACACAGAACATGGGTGACTTGGAAGGCGCTGAACAGACTGAGCTCTGGCACCACGAGACGCAGAGCCTTAAGAAATGGGGCCATAAAGTGGAGTGTACAACATGCGAGTGTGAAGAAGAACAAACCACAGACCACCTATTACAATGCAGTCTGAGCCCCACCACATGCACAATGGAGGACCTCCTTATAGCAACACCAGAGGCACTCCAGGTGGCCAGCTACTAGTCAAGGGACATTTAATGGAATGCCAAGTTTTAAAACTTTGTGTTTGTTTTAATACAATACAACTGTTTGGTTCATTCCTGATACAATAAATAAATAGTGGGTTGCTGTGAGTTTTCCGGGCTGAATTGCCATGCTCTCCCCAGATTCGAACCTGCGACCTGTCAGTCTTCAGTTTAATCCATTGCACCACCGGGGGCTCCTAGTGGTTTGAGCAACTCACATTTTCTCAGCCTCAGAGAAAGGCAAAGGCAAACCCTCTAAATAAACCTTGGCAATCAAACCCTGTGATAGGTTGACCTTAGGTTTATCATAAATCGGAACCAAAATAATATATTCTAAGAATCCTATTGCTTGCCTTGTCTAGAGTAGACCCATGGAATCAGTTCAACTTACCTGTTGATGCACCATTCAACAATTGATTAGGGCTGGGCGGTTTCGTTTCGTTAATTCGTAATTCGTTAATAATTCGTTAATTTTTTAATTACAAAACGATAACGAACCATTCTGGAGCAATTTAAAAAACGAATTTTTAAATACGTTTTGTAAATGCTTCGTATTTCGTTATTGTATTCGTTTCGTTATTGTTTTGAGGTCGTTTCGTTATTATTTCCGCATGTCTGGGCCAGTTTTATGGTTTAATTAGTGAAAAAAAATTATAATATCACACCAACAGTCAACAACAGAGGGAGAGGGAAGCTTCAGAAGGTTTTGGAGGTTTTTTAGCGTATTTCGCGGCCGCGTCCGCCATTAACGAATCGATTCATTATTGTTTCGGAAATCGATTCGTTAATTTTTTACCATTTACGAAATTTCGTAAATATCGAACTTTTTAAAAGGAAAATTTTGTAATTATTTTAAATATCGAAACAAAAAAACCCCCCAAATACAAATCGATTTTAGAAACAAATTTTTCCGTTGTTACCCAGGCCTACAATTGATCCATTGGTCTAGTTAGTTGAATTGTATATGGATCTGAGTTTGTCAGAAGGAACTGGATATGTCTAACCTTGAAAAAATGAAAGGAGAACATATTTGCTATTGCTGTGTGCCTTCAAGTAATTTCTGACCTATGGTGACCCTACCACGTTTTTTTTTAATTATTATTATTTGGAAGATTAGTTCAGAGGGCATTTGGCTTTGCCTTCCTCTGAGACTGAGAGAGTGTAATTTGCCCAAGGTCAACCAGTGGGTTTAATGGCCGAGCAGAGATTTGAACTGTATTTGCTAGAGATGTGGCACAGGACCATCGCTTCAATGCTGGTGGTCTTTGCTTCTTCCAGCACGCTGACATTTGTCCGCCTGTCTTCCCAAGAGATTTGCAGGATTTTCCGGAGGCAGCGCTGATGGAATCGTTCCAGGAGTTGCATGTGACGTCTGTAGACAGTCCACGTCTCATAGGCATATAGCAGGGAGGAGGACAATAGCTCTATAAACAAGCACCTTGGTATCCCTATGTATGTCCTGGTCCTCAAACACTCTCTGCTTCATTCGGAAAAATGCTGCGCTCGCAGAGCTCAGGCCGTGTTGTATTTTGGTGTCGATGTTGACTTTGGTGGAGAGGTGGCTGCCAAGGTAGCAGAAATGGTCAACATTTTCTAATGTTACACCATTAAGCTGTATCACTGGCATTGGAGAGGGGTTGGCTGGTGTCTGCTGGAACAGCACCTTGGTTTTTTCAATGTTCAATGACAGGCCGAGCTTCTCGTATGCTTCTGCAAAGATGTTTAGAGTGGCTTGTAGATCTTCTTCTGAATGCGCACAGACGACGTTGTCATCAGCGTACTAGAGTTCTATAACAGATGTTGTTGTCACCTTGGTTTTGGCTTGAATAGCTTCCCATCTGTCCGATAGATGATTTCCACTCCGGTGGGTACAGGTGTACTATTTATGTCAATGGGGAAATGATGATGTTAACAAGAAATGGATGCCAAGAACAGAGTAATAATGCACCCAATATCTGGGTGGATGGAATGAATATCTCTTTCTGCGAGTCTCCAAATCAAGTATGAAAATGACCAGACAACTATGACATGATGATGGGGATCCCAGAGCTTTAAACCCAGCAAGCGCTGATTCGACAACACTGCTCCCTATATAACATCAAGTCCAATCTCCCAAGAAAATAGAAAGGAACACTCCCGACCCTTCATTGCCTTTTACATCTGATTTGACCTGATTTAATGGCAGATGCCGCCTCCGTGCCCAGTAACAGGAAGCTATTTATTTCAAATTGCCCCAAACCAAACTATAGCTTTCCTTTCCCAGCAGAATGATGTAATTTTAGCGTGTTGCCTTCTTTTTCAATATACTGCAGTTGCTATGGAGACCCTCGCTGGGTCATCTTTCCCCCTTGCAGATCTCCAGCTCAAGCGATTGCTTTGTTGGTGGTGGTCTTCTTTTATGGCTGACTGTGCCTTAGTTTTTGTGTTCAGCAACAAGGCATGCGCAAAAAAAAATTTCATTTAACAGTTGAGGCTGACTCTGCCCTAAGTGGGTTGCAGCTATGACAACAGAATAACTTGGAAGGTATTTTCTCCCTATTTATTGAGTTGAAATGCATCTATAGATGCCTAGATTGAAATAGAAAGATGGGATTCTCCCTTCTTCATCTCTGTTACACAAACTCCACCAACATTTTGGAGGACGCCTGGCTCAAGAGCAGTACATGTGAAAAAGATCTTGGGGTCCTTGTGGACAACAAGTTAAACATGAGCCAACAATGTGATGTGGCGGCAAAATAAGCCAATGGGATTTTGGCCTGCATCAATAGGAGCATAGTGTCCAGATCCAGGGAAGTCATGCTACCCCTCTATTCTGCTTTGGTTAGACCACACCTGGAATATTGTGTCCAATTCTGGGCACCACAATTCAAGAGAGATATTGACAAGCTGGAATGTGTCCAGAGGAGGGTGACTAAAATGATCAAGGGTCTGGAGAGCAAGCTCTATGAGGAGCGGCTTATGAAGCTGGGCATGTTTAGCCTGAAGAAGAGAAGGCTGAGAGGAGACATGATAGCCATGTACAAATATGTGAGAGGAAGCCACAGGGAGGAGGGAGCAAGCTTGTACTCTGCTTCCCTGGAGACTAGGACGAGGAACAATAGCTCCAAACTAAAAGAAAGGAGATTCCATCCAACAATGAGGAAGAACTTCCTGACTGTGAGAGCCATTCAGCAAACGTCCAGTCACCAAATCCAAGTTTGTCCATACCTGGTGTATCTTTTGGCCAAGGTTATTGGTTGTTGTCTGTTTTCCTTCCTGCTCAGTTTCAGAGCTCATCCAAACTTTGTGTCATAGAATCATATAGCTGGAAGATACCCCCAAGGGCAATCCTGTCCAGCCCCCTACCAAGCAGGAAGACACAATTGAAGCACTCCTGACAGATGGCCATCCAGTTTCTGTTTAAAAACCTCCAGAGAAGGAGATCCTACCACTGCGAGGTTATTTCAAGGATATTATTTATTTATTTATTTACTATATTTATAGACGGCCCCTCTCAGCCCAGAGGCGACTCGGGCTTCCCTACATTAAAACTCTTCCCAAACATCAGGGGTGTACAAGTTGTATTTGTACCTTCCAAGAGAGGTAGTTTAGTAGTAAAGTTGGCTCTATCACTAACAATCCTTTCATTTTACCTCTGACAGCAGCATCCTCCATTTTACTAATTTCTCAAGACGCACATTAACGCAGTTTAGCCCCACTTTACCTGTCATGGCTCAAATGTGATGGCATCCTGTGATGATTTGTAGTTTGAGGAGGCACCAGGGCTCTTTAGCAGAGGAACGTTAAGGTATTGTAAAACTGCAACTCCCAGGATTCCTTAGCATCGAGCCATGGTAGTTAAACTCTATGAATTATTTGACGTAGATCAGGCATGGGCAAAGTTTGGCCCTCCAGGTATTTTGGACTTCGACTCCCACAATTCCTAACAGCCTACCGGTCACATTGACACTGAAATACAATACTGCCTGAGCTCTGCGAGTGCACCTTTTTTCCGAATGAAACAGAGAGTGTTTGAGGACCGGGACATCCATAGGGATACCAAGGTGCTTGTTTATAAAGCTATTGTCCTCCCAACCCTGCTATACGCCAGACATGGACAGTCTACAGACGTCACATGCAGCTCCTGGAATGATTCCATCAGCGCCGCTTCCGGAAAATCCTGCAAATCTCCTGGGAAGACAAGCGGACAAATGTCAGCGTGCTGGAAGAAGCAAAGACCACCAGCATTGAAGCGATGGTCCTCCGCCATCAACTCCGCTGGACCGGCCACATTGTCCGGATGCCTGACCACTGTCTCCCAAAGCAGTTGCTCTACTCCGAACTCGAGAACGAAAAACGGAATGTTGGAGGACAGGAAAAGAGATTTAAAGATGGTCTCAAAGCCAACCTTAAAAACTGTGGCATAGACACTGAGAACTGGGAAGCCCTGGCCCTTGAGCACTCCAGCTGGAGGTCAGCTGTGACCAACAGTGCTGTAGAATTTGAAGAGGCACAAATTGGAGGACGAAAGAGAGAAATGTGCCAAGAGGAAGGCACGTCAAGCCAACCCCGCCCGAGACCGCCTTCCACCTGGAAACCAATGCCCTCACTGCGGGAGAAGTTGATGGTCAAGAATAGGGCTCCACAGTCACCTACGTATCCACCACTAGTACACTGATCTTGGAAGACTATCCTACTCAGGCAACGAGGGATCACCTAAGTGAGTAAGTTAGGAATTGTGGGAGTTGAAGTCCAAAACACCTGGAGGGCCGAAGTTTGCCCATGCCTGATGTAGATGCACCCCAAGATCTTCTAATATTGGAGCCCAGTCTTCACTGTGATGTAGAAGGTAGAAGCAAACTTCCTGCAGCAACTCATATCCTTCTTCCTTTGTCCCCCTTTTGTTTACTTCCTTCCCCTCTCTCTGCCATCCTTTGATTGCGATGTGCGCCAAATCTGTTTAGTCTTCAGGCTATTGTGGCACAAGGCGCTCTGCCTTTGAATTGTTTACCTTGTATTTTTAGAAACTTTAAATTCTGGGTAAATAAATAAGGCTTTGAAAACGGACAGGTGGGTTGACAGGCTCAGTCAACCTGAAACAAGCGCATTTCGGGCTGATGAAGTGGTTTGAATACATAGGACTGAAATCTTTCTGCTGATTTTAAAAGTGTCCCTGATTTCAGAAATTAAGCAAGCTTTGATTACACATGCAAGTAGTTAAGTCAATCAGGAGCAAAAGGTATGTGTGTGTATTTCTCTCTGTTTTTGCAACAGAATTGCAGCTCCCATCATTCCCTGGTTTGGATTGATGAGAGATAACTGCAGATATACAGAGCTATTTTTTAGACATTTATATTGTTTTGCTTTGCATTGTGTCCAAGTTTATTAAGCTCCCACTTGTGAAACAGAAAGGGAAACACTTCCACAAATCTTTGCGTCTACACTGCGGAATTAATGCAGTTTGACACCACTTTAACTACCATGAATTTCATAGGGTTTGTAAATGCAAGGTGTATATGTATGTATGTATATATGTATGTTTATTCTATGAGCTGGTGGAGTTGTTGTGTCAGCTCAAGTCCTCCCTCTTTAAAGATTTCAGCAGGGATCCCATCGGGTCCGCTGGCTTTGTTATTTTTTTGTTGGCTGATGGCATTGCTGACTTCTTCCAAACTAGGCAGTGCTGCAAGCTCATCCCTGGTTTGTTGTTGCGGGATTTGTGAGAGAACCTCTTCGGCCACATTGGAGCTGCGGTTCAGGAGGCTTTGGTAGTGTTCTTTCCAACGTAGTGCAATTGATTTTTGGTCCTTGAGGAGTTTGGTTCTCATAGAAAACCAACCAGCAGTGCTGCAGAATTTGAGGAGGCACGAATGGAGGGCGAAAGGGAGAAGCGTGCCAAGAGGAAGGCGCATCAAGCCAACCCCGACCGAGACTGCCTTCCACCTGGAAACCAATGCCCTCACTGCGGAAGAAGATGCAGAGCAAGAATAGGGATCCACAGCCACATACGGACCCACAAGAACACTGGAAGACAATTATCCTCAGAAAACGAGGGATTGCCTAAGAGAGAGAAGAGAGTATGTATATTGCCAACTACTCTGAAACAGAGCCTGCAGTACCTGGTGTTCAATGGATGGACCCCCATCCAACTCTCAACCAGGGCCGCCCCCACTTACCTTCCAAAATCAGACAGGTTCTGGTATCTTAGGTTACCTAAAATCCCTGTACAATATAAATACAGATATGCTGGTCTTCAATGGATGGACTCCCATCCAAGTCTCAACCAGGGCCGACCCTGCTTAGCTTTCAACATCAGACAGGTTTTGGTACCTTAGGCTAAGTAAAATCCCTGTGCAATATAATTGCAGATATGTTAGTCTTCAATGGATGGACTCCCATCCAAGTCCCAACCAGGACCGACCCTGCTTAGCTTCCAAAATCAGACAGGTTCTGGTACCTTAGGCTACCTAAAATCCCTGTACAATATAATTGCAGATATGCTGGTGTTCAATGGATGGACTCCCATCCAAGTGTCAACCAGGGCCAACCCTGCTTAGCTTCCAACATCAGAAGGCTCTGGTATCTTAGGCTAAGCAAAATCCCTGTACAATATAATTGCAGATATGCTGGTCTTCAATGGATGGACTCCCATCCAAGTCTCAACCAGGGCTGACCCTGCTTAGCTTCCAAAATCAGACAGGTTTTAGTACCTTAGTAAAGGTAAAGGTAGTCCCCTGACATTAAGTCCAGTCATGTCTGACTCTGGGGTGTGGTGCTCATCTCCATTTCTAGGCCGAAGAGCCGGCGTTGTCCATAGATACCTCCAAGGTCATGTGGCCGGCATGACTTCTTGGAGCGCCGTTACCTTCCCACCTATTGATCTACTCACATTTGCATGTTTTCGAACTGCTAGGTTGGCAGAAGCTAGTGCTGACAGCGGAAGCTCACGCCGCTCCCCAGAATCGAACTCAGTCAACAAGCTCATCCCTGTCGATTATAATATAATTGCAGATATGCTCTTCTTCAATGGATGGACTCCCATCCAAGTGTCAACCAGGGCCAACCCTGCTTAGCTTCCAAAATCAGACAGGCTCTGGTATCT
>NW_026846588.1:14378895-14523536 GCF_025583915.1 Anolis sagrei ordinatus | reverse complement strand
CTGTACAATACATACAGATAAATATGTAGAAATACGTATACAGATATGCTGGTTTTCAATGGGTGGACTCCCATCCAAGTCACAACCAGGACCGACCCTGCTTAGATTCCAACATCAGACAGGCTCTGGTACCTTAGGCTACCTAAAATCCCTGCACAATATAATTGCAGGTACGCGCATGCGCACTTAAAGCAAACGCCCTCTGCCAAACTCTCCAGGATACATGTGCGCAGGAGCTGCGTTTCAACGCATGCGCAGAGAGAGCGACTTTGCCTGGCTTGGAGCTAAAGGTCCTGAGCCTGACCCACATTTCCATATATGGCGTGACACGTGATATGTTATTTCCATCTTTTGTTACCGCCTCTTTCCAACGGGCTCCTCCTCCTCTTACGTCACAGGCATTACATCTCTCAGACTTCATCTCCCAGAATTCTCAGCTGTTGACGTGGCTGGTTGAGGCTGCTGGGAGTTGAAGTCCAAAGCTGCTGGAGGAGCCGAGTTTAGGAAACTACTGTTCTAGAGTGCCCGCACATATGCGGAAGTGGCCTCTAAAAGTGGGCGGGGAAGAGGAGAGTGAGTGGTTTTGGCGGGAGATAGAAGGTAAGTATAAATCTAGCGGTGGCTGCGGCCTTGTCTGGGTATTGATACTCCTTTAGGTGCCTTGGCTCCTGGGAGTTGTAGGTTTAGAGTTGTAGGTTGTTAGTATTCTCTGCTACCAAATTATAAACCCCAAGCTTCTATAGCATGGAGCCATGGTAGTTAAAGCGATGTCAAACTGCATTAACTGTACAGTGTAGGTGCATTCACCTTTGTGTGGCATTGTTTTAACTGGGATGTTTAAAAACCTATTTTCTCATCTTTTTTTAACATCCATTTTGAAAAAATTCAGGTGTGAATGATCTTGATACTGTAGTTTAGTATTATATTGCAGTCATGCCGGCCACATGACTTTGGAGGTGTCTACGGACAACGCCGGCTCTTAGGCTTAGAAATGGAGATGAGCACCACACCTCAGAGTCGGACACGACTGGACTTAATGTCCGGGGAAAACCTTTACCTATTATAATATAATTTAGTATTATGGTTTGATATTTTCAGTATGGTTTTAGATTGTATTCTTATATATAAATTATACAACTTGTGATATAGTACATTATATTATTGGAAGTGGAAGAAGACAAAAGAATAGGAAGGACAAGAGACTTGGGTTGTTGTGAGTTTTCCAGGCTTTATGGTGATGTTCCAGAAGCATTCTCTCCTGACGTTTCGCCCACATCTACGGCAGGCATCCTCAGAGGTTGTGAGGTCTGTTGGAATTAGGCAAGCAAGATTTATATATCTGTGGAATAATGTCCAAGGTGGGAGAAATAACTCTTGTCTGCTTGAGACAAGTGTGAATGTTGCAATTGGCCACCTTCATTAGCATTGAATAACCTTGCAGCTTCAAAGCCTGGCTGCTTCCTGATAGGGGAATCCTTTGTTGGGAGTTGAAACTCTCTGTCTAAAAACCTCCAGAGAAGGAGCATCCACAGGACTCACGAGCAGCATATTCCACAGTTGAACAGCTCTTGCTTTCAGGAAGTTCTTCCTAATGTTTAGAGTCCTTTTTTCTGCAATTTGAATCCAATCCACTATTGTGTCTTAGTCTCAAGCAGCAGAAAACAAATTTCTTCCCTCCTCAGTGTGACATCCTTTCAAATATTGAAACATGATTATCATATCAATATTCTTGCCTTTCTAGTGAGGAATCTGTATAAGGATCAAGTAGCAACAGTAAGAACTGACCATGGAATAACAGACCAGTTCAAGATTGGGAAAGGCATATGGCAGGGTTGTATACTCTCACCCAACCTATTCAACTTGTATGCAGAACACATCATGCGATGTGCAGGGCTTGATGAATGCAAGGCTGGGGAAACATTAACAACCTTAGATATGCAGATGACACCACTCTGATGGCCGAAAGCGAGGAGGAGCTGAGGAGCCTTCTAATCAAGGTGAAAGAAGAAAGTGCAAAAGCTGGGTTGCAGCTAAACATAAAAAAACCCCAAGATTATGGCAACAAGAATGATTGACAACTGGAAAATAGAGGGAGAAAACGTGGAGGCAGTGACAGACTTTGTATTTCTAGGTGCAAAGATTACTGCAGATGCAGACTGTAGCCAGGAAATCAGGAGACGCTTAGTTCTTGGGTGGAGAGCAATGTCCAATCTCGATAAAATAGTGAAGAGTAGAGACATCACACTGGAAACAAATATCCGCATAGTTAAAGCAATGGTATTCCCCATAGTCACCTACGGATGTGAGAGATGGACCATAGGGAAGCTGAGCGAAGGAAGATAGATGCTTTTGAACTGTGGTGTTGGAGGAAAGTGCTGAGAGTGCCTTGGACAGCGAGAAGATCCAACCAGTCCATACTTCAAGAAATAAAGCCTGACTGCTCATTGGAGGGAAGAATAGTAGAGGCCAAGATGAAGTACTTTGGCCACATCATGAGAAGAAAGGAAAGCTTAGAGAAGACAATGATGCTGGGAAAAACGGAAGGAAAAAGAGGGGCCGACCAAGGGCAAGATGGATGGATGGTATCCTTGAAGTGACTGGCTTGACCTTGAAGGAGCAGGGGGTGGTGACGGCCGACAGGGAGTTCTGGCGTGGGCTGGTCCATGAAGTCACTAAGAGTCGGAAATGACTGAACGAATGAACAACAACAACAAAGCCATTCCTCATAGGGCTTGGATTCTGGGCATGTTACCATTTTGGTTGCCCTTCTCTTTATAAGTTCCAGATTGCCAATATCCTTGAACTGGCCATAGTTCTGGGCGAAAGAGTTGTACCTGTCATAAAGCTACTAAGATAAACATTAATAACATGTTTTAATCCCTCTCACACACTTCCTTTCCAGGCTGAACAGAGGCAGCAGCAATGCAGGCGTTTCTGAAAGGCCCATCTTCCATCAGCACCAAGCCCTTACCTGCCAAGGAGAAGGGAACAGCTTCTACTGCAGGAGGCAGTGGAGAGGGGAAAAGGGTTCGACCTGTTCCATGGGTGGAAAAATAGTACGTTTTGTGTTGTGACTTCGGATTTGATTTTTCTAGCCAGTTGTAAGAACTAAAGTGTCAAGGAAGAGGGTGGTTGGGTTTACTGTTTCTTAAACTGTGGGTCCTGACCCCAAATGGGAGACCCCTTACCTCAGTGTTGGGCTCCTCAAAATTTGGCAGCAGTAAAAGTTTTTTGAAGGTCACTTATCGGCTGTTTTAGACATTTACACGAATCTGTCGTGCAGTGTTTACAGTGGACTCTGCAGAAGATGCTTGAGCTGTACTTTGTAAAAAAAAGAAAAATCAGCCTGTTTAGCAAGCCTTGCAAATGGTGATTTGTTATTAGTAAATTAGCTTGGGTGTGACCCTGGACTCATCGCTGAGCCTGGAACCCCAGGTTTCGGCGGTGACCAGGGGAGCATTTGCACAGCTAAAGCTTGTGCGGCAGCTGCGCCCGTACCTTGGGAAGTCTGACTTGGCCACGGTAGTCCACGCTCTGGTTACATCCCGTTTAGACTACTGCAACGCTCTCTACGTGGGGTTGCCTTTGAAGACAGCTCGGAAGCTCCAACTAGTCCAACGCTCGGCAGCCATGATTTTAACAGGAGCGGAGCGCAGGGAGCATACAACCCCCCTGTTGCGCCAACTCCACTGGCTACCGATCTGCTACCGGGCTGAATTCAAAGTGCTGGCGTTGGCCTTTAAAGCCCTAAACGGTTCCGGCCCAAGCTACCTATCTGACCGCATCTCTGCCTATGAACCCACCAGGACTTTGAGATCTTCCGGGGAGGCCCTGCTCTCGATCCCGCCTGCTTCTCAAGCACGGCTGGCGGGGATGAGAGATAGGGCCTTCTCGGTGGTGGCTCCTCGGCTGTGGAACGCCCTTCCTACGGACATTAGACTAGCACCATCTCTAATGGTATTCCGCAAAAAAAGTGAAGACCTGGCTGTTTGAGCAGGCGTTCGAATAATTAGTGCAATGATTGGTTAATGAACACTGGAATGGAACAATGGATGACGAATCTGGAACATGTTTTTGATGACGAGACGACAGTGAATGGGTATTGTAGTAACTGTTTATTAATTGTGTAATGTGTTAGGTTGTTAACTGTTTCTATACTGTAGCACTGAATTTTTGCTGTTCGTATTTGTTGTGAACCGCTGTGAGTCGCCTTCAGGCTGAGAACAGCGGTATATAAGTAAGGTAAATAAATAAATAAATATTTAGTTTTTATACCTATTTTATATACCTATATAGCCGGGGTCATGTAAAAAATTTCTCATGCCAAAACGGGTAGTGAATGGAAAAGTTTAAGAAGCCCCTGGTCTACAGGAAGTGTTTCAAATGGTTAATATGATTATAACCACTAGATGTCTCCATTTATTTTTTTGCTGCTTGTACTGATTTGTGTGGTTTCGGTATGCAAATACAACACAGGTAGCTCCCAAGTTACAAACAAGATAAGTTCTATAGGTTTCTTAAGTTCTTAAGATGGATTTGTAAGTCGGAACAGGTACATTTTTAAGTGTAATTCCAGCCACACGCAAACACACACACAGGTCTGGATGGCATCAGGAAGAGTTAAGACTACTGTGGCATTTGTTTTGCTTTTTCTGACTCTGTCTCTGTTCAGAAGATTTCACCTCACTTTCTGTCCCTGTGATAATTGGATTTTGAAAAAAATGGAAACAAGGACTGATGACAAAGCTTCAGTGGAGATCCACTTCTTCCAGGAGTGGATTTCCCTTCCAAGGGGCAGATTTCTCTCGCTTCCTGTTGCCTCACTCCCATTCTTAACGCTTAATCATTTGAAAGTGGAGTGTTTATTTATTTACTATATTTGTATACCTCTCTTCTTAGCCCTCGGGCGACTCAGAGCAGTTAACAATAGCAAAATTCAATGCTCAGAAACATCATAAAACCATTAAAAGCAATTAAAACAGCATTATAAACAGTCAATATAAAGCAATAAAACATCTCATTAGCATCTCATAGTTAAAATCAAGATCCAGTCTCATCATCCAATTGTTCCATATTCCTATGTTCGTTACACTGCCTGTTCAAATGCCTGCTTGAACAACCAGGTCTTCACTTTCCTCCGAAATGTCAGCAAGGCGGAGGCCGATCTAATATCTGTAGGAAGGGCATTCCACAGCCGAGGGGCCACCACTGAGAAGGCCCTGTTTGTAACTCTGGGGCTACCTGTATACCAAAACTTTAAAAAATAAAATCAGATCTGAAATCCAAAACATTTACATGATAGTGCACCTGTAAATATTTATTTACTATATTTATTTATTATATTTGTATACCGCTTTTCTCAGCAACTCAAAGCGGTTAACAGTAGCAAAATTCAATGCTCAAACATCAAAAAAAGAGTTAAAACAGTTAAAACAATAACATCATAGTAATCAAATACAGGTTGAGTGTCCTTAGCCTGAAATGCTTAGGACCAGGAGTCTTTTGGGTTTCATTTTTTTCACTAATTTTGGTATATTGTACTGGTATTTGCATATATGTACATAATGAGATATCTTGGAGATAGGACCCAAGTCTAAACATGAAATTTATTTATGTTTCATATGTAGTTTATACACATAGCTTGAAGGTAATTTTATATAAAATTTTAAATAATTCCTTGCATGGAACAAAACTTTGTGTACATTGAACCATCAGAAAGGAAAGGTGTCACTATCTCAGCCTCTCGTGTGAACAATTTCGAATGTTGGAGTATTTTGGATTCTCAGATTCCAAATAAAGGATACTCAATCTGTATCTTTAGGGCACATATGACAGTTTTGGTGAGAAAATACTAATTAGTACATGTTCACTGTTACCCCCCACCCCCCTTATTTTGTCAAATAGCCGTCCAAAATGTATGGATGAAGTTGCATTTCAAGAGGAAGTTGTTGCAATGCTGAAGAAATGCTTGCAAGGAGCTGATGTGAGTTCTTTTATAATTTGTAGCATTACAAGTTAAATTAAACTAAACTAATCTTTTGGCTATGCTTTGTTATCTTACGAATCATCTTTTTTGAAATATTTCTTAGCCTTGCTCCAGCTGACTTACAAAATGTATTAAAAAAGGATATATATATTTTGGGGAAAATGTTTTGTGCATATGAATAAGGAAAAGTGGGAAAGACTGGCTTGGGAAGGGGGTGGGAAAGAAGGATTGGGAATGGGAAAAGGTTGGAATGGGAAGTGTGGTTGAAAAAGTCAGAAAATGAGGTGGAAAGGGGGTAGCTGGAAAATTAGGACAGATTGGGGTGGGAAGGGGGCAACTGGGAAATTGGGAATGACTGAGGTGTGAAAGGAGGTTGGAAACTGGGAAAGATTGGGATGGAAAGGGGGGCTGGAAAAGCGGGAAAGACCTCAGTCTAGATAGTTTATTAATTTTTTTAAATATTTAAAAATTATTTTAAATACTCAAGTATAAGCCGAGGGGGGCTTTTTCACCCTTAAAAAGGGTTGAAAAACTTCTGCTTATACTCTAGTACCGTGTTTCTCAACCTGAGGGTCGGGACTCCTGGGGGGGGGGTCACGAGGGGCTGTCAGAGGGGTCACCAAAGACCATCAAAAAACAGTATTTTCTGTTGGTCATAGGGCTTCTGTGTGGGAAATTTGGCCAAATTTTGTTGTTGGTGGGGTGCAGGATATTCTTTGATTGTAGGTGAACTATAAGTCCCAGCAATTACAACTCCCAAATGTCAAGGTCTGTTTTTCCCAAACTCCACCAGTGTTCACATTTGGGCATATTGAGTATCCATGTCAATTTTGGTCCATATGCATCATTATTTGAGTCCTCAGTGCTCTCCGGATGTAGGTGAACTACAACTCCAAAACTCAAGGTCAATGCCCACCAAACCCTTCCAGTATTTTCTGTTGGTCTTGGGAGTTCTTTATGCCAAGTTTGGTTCAATTCCATCATTTGTGGAGTTCAGAATGCTCTTTGATTGTAGGTGAACTATAAATCCCAGCAACTACAACTCCCAAATGACAAAATCAATCCTCCCCAACCCCACCAGTATTCAAATTTGGGCATATTGGGTATTTGGTCCAGTGAATATCCTGCATATCAGATATTTACATTACAACTAGTCATCCCTTGCCACACGTTGCTGTGGCCCAGTCTGTATATATGTGCTTTGAGTGTGTGTGTATATATGTTTATATGTGTGTATATATGTGTGTATATATCTGTATTTGCGTATGTGTGTGTGTATATATATGTGTGTATGTGTGTGTGTGTGTGTGTAGATGTGCTATATATGTATATATTTGTGTATTGTCGAAGGCTTTCATAGCCTGAATCACTGGGTTGTTGTAGGATTTTTCGGGCTAGACCATGGCTATATATTTGTGTGTTTATATGTGTATATGTATATTGTGTATATGTGTATGCTTGTCTATATGCATATTTGTGTTTATGTGTATATTGGTCTGTGCCTGAGTATATATATTCACATATGTGTATGTACGTATGCATGTTTATATGTATATGAGTGTATGTGTGTGTATATAGGGTGTATTTTTGGGGTTTTTAAGTCCGTTCTGCTGGGTGGGTTTTTTAAAAAATTATTTTTAGTGGTGATGAACACTCATTGGACTGTTAGGTGTATTGTGTCAAAATTTCATGTCAATTGGTTCAGTGGTTTTTGAGTTATGTTAATCCCACAAACAAACATTACATTTTTATTTATATAGATAGATTCATAACAGTAGCAAAATTGCAGTTATGAAGTCGCAACGAAAATAATGTTATTGTTGGGTGTCACCACAACATGAGAAACTGTATTAAGGAGACACGACATTAGGAAGGTTGAGAAACATTGCTCTAGTATATATACTGTGTCTAGTTTTGAATGCACTGCGGGCTTCAGGTCTTGTTCCTCAAAAAGACACTCTCAGTCCATTTAAAAGGAAATCCTATGAGGCTGTCAAAGGTTGCCTGAAATACATCAAGTGTGTGGGCTCAAAGGAGTCATTAATGTCACTGGACATTCTGTTTGACACCTCTAATCGCTGACATAGTATCGAATTACCCATTCATTTTAAGGTGATCTAAAAAGTATTACATGGTCACATATAACAGGTAAGGATTTCAGTACCTACAACGTTGGCATCTTAGAATTTAATCTAGATCTTCATGAAGTTTGCTTTCAATGTAGAAATACATTTAATGTGCTTTCCTCGCAGGGTGCAAATTTCCATATAACGGTAATCTTAGAAGAGGCGCCAACAGGTATCATAACGTCATCTTTGGCAAGGGTCAGGAATAGCATGGCTTGGTCATATTACAGCTCTGCTAAAAATACAGCCCTAAAGTCCATGGACATGCTTACCTGGGAATGAGCTTCATAGCACAGCGGAGCGTGTTTGAAGAAGGATTGAAGTTTAGTTTAGATAAATCAGGCATGGGCAAACTTTGACCCTCAAAGTCTTTTGGACTCCAACTCCCACAATTCCTAACTTACTTACTTAGGTGATCCCTCGTAGTCCGAGGATGATGGTCTTCCAAGTTCGGTGTTCTGGCGGAGGGTCCGTAGGTGACTGTGGAACACTATTCTTGATCTACATCTTCTCCCACAGTGAGGGCATTGGTTTCCAGGTGGAAGGCAGTCCCAGTTGGGGTTGGCTTGACACGCCTTCCTCTTGGTATGTTTCTCTCTTTCGCCCTCCATTTGTGCCTCTTCAAATTCAGCAGCACTGCTGGTCACAGCTGACCTCCAGGTGGAGTGCTCAAAGGCCAGGGCTGCCCAGTTCTCAGTGTCTATGCCAGAGTTTTTAAGGTTGGCTTTGAGCCCATCTTTCAATCTCTTTTCCTGTCCTCCAACATTCACTTTTCCATTCTTGAGTTTGGAATAGAGCAACTGCTTTGGGAGATGGTGGTCAGGCATCCGGACAATGTGGCCGGTCCAGCGGAGTTGATGGCGGAGGACCATTGCTTCAATGCTGGTGGTCTTTGCTTCTTCCAGCACACTGACATTTGTCCGTCTGTCTTCCCAAGAGATTTGCAGGATTTTTTGGAAGCAATGCTGATGGAATCATTCCAGGAGTTGCATGTGACGTCTGTAGACAGTCCACATTTCGCAGGCATATAGCAGGGTTGGGGGGACAATAGCTTTATAGACAAGCACCTTGGTATCCCTACGGATGTCCCGGTCCTCAAACACTCTCTGCTTCATTCGGAAAAATGCTGCACTTGCAGAGCTCAGGTGTTGAATTTCAGTCTCAATGTTGGGAGGTGGCTGCCAAGGTAGCGGAAATGGTCAACATTTTCTAGTTTTACACAATAAAGCTGTATTTCAGGCATTGGAGAGGTGTTGGCTGGTGACTGCTAGAACAGCCGGTTAGGAATTGTGGCCCTGATTGTTTCATGTCTGGAGCCCCCTGTTTTCTGAGCATTGTTCTTTATTTACTGTCCCGATTTTAGAGCTTTTTAAAACTGTTAGCCAGATTACGTTTGTTTTCATGGTTTCAATTAGCATTTGATGGCTTGGCAGTGCCTGGGGGAATCTTTTGTTGAGAGGTGATTAGATGTGCCTGATTGTTTACTCTCTGTTGTTGTGCTGTTGTAATTTTAGACTTTTTTAATACTGGTAGCCAGATTTTGTTCATTTTCATGGTTTCCTCCTTTCTGTTGAAATTGTCCACATGCTTGTGGATTTCAATAGCTTCTCTGTGTAGCCTGACATGGTGGTTGTGAGAGTGGTCCAGCATTTCTGTGTTCTCAAATAGTACGCTGTGCCCTCAGAGGAATTCCAGATATGAAACAATCAGGGCCAGTTAACACCTCCCAATAAAGGATTCCCCCAGGCAGGAAGCAGACAGGCTTTGAAGCTGCAAGGCCATTCAATGCTTATCAAGTGGGCCAATTGCAACATTCACACCTGCCTCAAGCAGACAAGAATTCTTTCTCCCGCTCTGGACGTTCCATAGATATACAAATCCCACTTGCCTAGTTTCTAATAGACCTCACAACCTCTGGGGATGCCTGACATTGATGTAGGCAGGTATGCTATAGATCTGGGCAGGAGAGATTACTTCTGGAACATGACCATACAGCCTGGAAAACTCACAACAACCCAGTGATTCCGACCATGATATTTATTTATTTATTTATTTGCGGCATTTATATGCCGCCCTTCTCACCCTGAAGGGGACTCAGAGCGGCTTACAATATGTATTTTCATACAATATATTATATTATACTATTAGCACAGTACAATATAAGTATTATATATTACTATATTGCACTATACCATTATATTGTAATATTATTAGTAATATTACATGTAATGTAAATATATAATTATAATTATAGTATTGTATTATAATAGCCATCGACAACACATTGAAAGTATCTTGAGAAGCAGCAATGTGTGAACCTCCAGTCAAAAAGCACACAATATTTTCACCTGTTAAGCTCTAAATAAGAATTTTCCCTGTTAAATAAAGGAACAAGGTGGTATAGTATTTTGAATATTGGATTTTCACTCTGAAGATCAGAGTGTGTAATCCCTGCTTGGCCATGGAAACCCATTGGCGGACCTTGGACAAATTACACTCTCTCAGCCTCATAGGAAGGCAAAAGGAAATCCCTTTCAGAAAGTCTTTTTGAGAAAACCATGTGATAGGCCTGCTTTAAGGTTGCCATGAGTCAAAAAACTATTGTAACCACTCCACAACTATATTATGACAGACAATTTGCAATTTTCTGCTTTTCCAGCTCCCCAATCTCTTGTTTTACGGCCCACCGGGAACTGGGAAAACATCAACTATTTTGGCAGCAGCTAGAGAACTCTTTGGGTAAGTCTCATATAAAAGTGGCCTTTATGGGAGATGTGTTTGTTGCAAGTCTTGTAGTTTCCTTGTAATTTCAGAAATGTGATTGGGTCACTTAAGCACATAGTCGGTTCTGGTTTTGCCCCTAGCTTTTAAAAACAACGATAATGGTTGATAGAAAGTGAAGAATTAAGGAATCCTGAATCCATTCCCATATATATATATGTGTGTGTGTGTATATGTGTATGCATATGGGTATATGTACATGTATATGTTTTTGTGTATTTAGAGAATATGTGCAAATTGACACCCCACATTTGTTGACAGATATATCCCAGGATATGTTATATGACATACATACATTTAATAGAGCAGTGTTTCTCAACCTGGGTGGGTCACAAAGGGGTGTCAGAGGGGTCACCAAAGTCAATCAGAAAATACAGTATTTTCTATTGGTCATGGGGGTTCTGTGTGGGAAGTTTGTCCCAATTCTATCATTGGTGGGATTCAGAAAGCTCTTTGATTGTAGATGAATTATAAATCCCAGCAACTATAACTCCCAAATGTCAAGGTCTATTTTCCCCAAATTCCACCAGTGTTCACATTTGGGCATATAGAGTATTCATGCCAAGTTTGTCCAGATCCATCATTGTTTGAGTCCACAGTGCTCTCTGGATGTAGGTCAACTACAACTCCAAAATTCAAGGTCAATGCCCACCAAACACTTACAGTATTTTCTGTTGGTCATGGGAAATGTGTGTGCCAAGTTTGATTCAATTCCATCATTGGTGGAGTTCAGAATGCTCTTTAATTGTAGGTGAACTATAAATCCCAGCAACTACAACTCCCAAATGACACAATCAACCCCCCCAACCCCACCAGTATTCAGATTTGGGCATATCAGGTATTTATGCCAAATTTGGTCCAGTGAATGAAAATACATCCTGTATATCAGATATTTACATGACGATTCATAACAATAGCAAAATTACAGTTGAGAGGGAGCACTGAAAATAATTTTATGGTTGGAGGTCACCACAACATGAGGAACTGTATTAAGGGGTTGCTGCATTAGGAAGATTCAGAAACAGTGTAAAAGAGGGAGGAACTAAAAAGGGAAGGGATAGGTTTTTAAACGTCTGCTGTATAGATATTTGATTCCCTGAAAGACTGTGTGGCTCTTTAGAGGAGAGTAAGTAATCAATATAGTCAATAGTCTTCTAAGTTACTACAGTTTACTCTTTCTTGAAGCTATATTTAAACTGTATTTGCAATTGAAGAATAGCAAATGTTCTTGGGGACTGAAGTGTAAAGCAAAGTAATCCATTTGCACAGAAAACATTTACGAAAATTCAGTAAAATATGTAGAGCATATAAATAGTTGAAAGAGGATTCATGGGAAAGGAAGGTGCGGATTTTGTCCTCCTTTCTTCCTGCTTTTTTATATGCTTTTAATGTGTTTTACAATAAAAAGTTTGCTTATATTCCTGGATTCTTGTGTGGTGCGGTGGTCATAGGTATTTCCAGGCCAGGAATGCAACAGTTTCTTGTCCCTTGCCCTAAAAGCTTATTCCTTTCTCAAGCTGTGCTGGACATAGCAGCTAAATGTGATGGTTCTTCCATTAAAGGGATGGAACCTGGAGAAGAAATTTATTATTTATTATTTATTTACAGTATTTGTATACTGCTTTTCTCACCCCAAGAGGGACTCAAAGCGGTTTACATATAAGTAATGGCACCGGGATTGTGGCGCAGCTGGCTGAGTGTCARCTGCATTAAGATCACTCTGACCAAAAGGYCATGAGTTCGAAGCCAGCCCGAGTTCCAACCARTTGTGTGTAGCCTGTTGTCGACCTTTGCAACCTGAAAGACAGATGCGGGTTGAGAAGGGCGGAATATAACAGCTGTAAATAATAAATAAATAAATAAATAAATAAATAAATAATGGCAAAATTTAATGCCAGTACAAACAATTACAATTATACACTACAATTAGACATAAATCAAGTTTAAAACAGTGCACCCACAAGCRATAAAACAATCATTAAAACAATAAAACAATCTCGTCCGTCGAATCGCCGTTCCAGTCATAGTCTTTCTGAAATGCTGCATACATTTACTTCTACTGCCCAAAGGCCTGGTCCCAAAACCATGATTTCTTTTTTTCTAAAAGCCAGGAGGGAGGAGGCGGATCTTACCTCATTTGGGAGTGTGTTCCATAGGCGGGGGGCCACAGCCGAGAAGGCCCTGTCTCTCATCCCCGCCAGGCGCATCTGTGCTGTTGACAAGAGCAGGGCCTCCCCGGATGATCTTAGATTACGAGGGGGGACGTAGGGGTGGATGTGTTCGGACAAGTAAGCTGGGCCAGAACCATATAGAGCTTTATAGGTCAAAACCAACACTTTTATGAGAAATGCTCATAATCAAGGAAATCCAATATCCACAAGTCCACTATTATTAATACTATTTGTTTATTTAGTGCTTTACAAGTAAGACAACAACAAAACAGATATCTTTCCTCAGGCTTACAATCTAATTAAGACAGGACACAAAAGGACAACGGAGTGGCAAGGTCGGAGAACAGTCAGTCCAGTAGCGATTGCCTCTTCTCTCCCTCTGAGGCGTTATCAATTGGGATGTAGGGAAGGTTTGGCCCAATTCTATCGTTGGTGGGGTTCAGAATGTGATTGTAGGTGAACTATAAATCCCAGCAACTACAACTCCCAAATTTCAAGATTCTATTTTCCCCAAACTTTAACAGTGTATATTTGGGTATATTGGGTATTCATGTAGAGTTTGGTCCAGATCTGTCATTGTTTGAGTCCACAGTAGATGTAGGTGAACTACAACTCCAAAACCAAAGGACACTGCCCACCAAACCCTTCCAGTATTTTCTGTTGGACATGGGAGTTCTGTGTGCCAAGACTGGTCCAATTCCGTCGTTGCTGGAGTTCAGAATACTCTTTGATTGTAGGTGAACTATAAATCCCAGCAACTATAACTCTCAAATGACAAAATCAATTTTTTTGAGTGAAGGACATACATTGGGTTGTTAGGTGTCTTGTGTCCAAATTTGGTGTCAATTCATCCAGTGGTTTTTGAGTTCTGTTAATCCCACAAACTAACATTACATTTTTATTTATATAGATTTTTGTGAAAACTTGTTAACCTCCCTGTTGTGTTAAATAGGCCTGAATTGTTTCGGCAACGAGTCCTTGAGCTGAATGCCTCTGACGAAAGGGGAATCCAAGTCATTAGAGAAAAGGTGAAGAGGTTCGCTCAGCTGACGGTGTCGGGAAGTCGTTCAGAGTAAGCACAATGATCATCGTCTCTCTTTCATTTTTGTACAGGTTAGCCCTATAGGGCTAAAATAAGCCATGATTAAGCACTACGTGATGGCTCTCAGCCTCTAAAAAGCATGCCAGCATAAGTCGCTAGGGCATAACTGCATTTTGTGAGCATTTGTTATTCAGTAGCTCTGCTCATCTTGCATTAATGTCCCTAATAGGTGTTCTTTGTGTTCTTACAGTGCAGTGTCATTTTATGCGCACTGTCACTTTGTGCTTTTGTAATCCTGAAAATATTTGTCTTGAACTTGAATCACTCGATCATAGAATCATAAGAGTTGGAAGAGAACTCATGGGCCATCCAGTCCAACCCCTTGCAAGAAAATTGCATTCAAAGCACCCCCGACAGATGGCCATCCAGCCTCTGCTTAAAAGCTTCCAAAGAAGGAGCCTCCCCCACACTCCGGGGCAGAGAGTTCCACTGCTGAACGGCTCTCACAGGAAGTTCTTCCGAATATTCAGATGGAATCTCCTTTCTTGTAGTTTGAAGCCATTGTTCCGCGTCCTAGTCTCCAAGGAAGCAGAAAGGAAGCTTGCTCCCTCCTCCCTGTGACTTCCTCTCACATACTTATACATGGCTATCATGTCTCCTCTCATCATTTTGCACTCAGTTATCAAATTTGATTTGATGCTAGGATAATATGGAGCTATAGAAGTAGGGGCCTAGTCTCCAGGGCAGCAGGAAACAAGTTTGCTATAATAATAATAATAATAATAATAATAATAATAATAATAATAATTTATTTATACCCCGCCACCATCTCCCCAAGGGACTCGGAGCGGCTTACATGAGGCCAAGCCCAACAACACATCAAAAACAACAAGCAATAATAAAATACAAGCAAGAAACAAAATAAACAACACAATTAATATAACTCACAAGTAGGCAATAACACACAGGAATTTTAAAAACTATGGCTGGGCCAAATGTAATAATTAAAACTTTAAAATTCAATGCTGGACATGCACAGAGGATGTATCTATTTGGAGGATTTTAAATCAAAAGTAAAGAGCAACCCAATGGGTAAAAAAAGTGCTATGTGACTTCCTCTCACATATTTATACATGGCTATCATGTCTCCTCTCAGCCTTCTCTTCTTCAGGCTAAACATGCCCAGCTCCTTAAGCCGCTCCTCATAGGGCTTGTTCTCCAAACCCTTGATCATTTTAGTCGCCCTCCTCTAGACACATTCCAGATTGTCAATATCTCAATTGTGGTGTCCAGAATTGTGGACACAATATTCCAGGTGTGGTCTAACCAAGGCATGACTTCCCTGGATGTAGACACTATACTCAGTGGCATATGAACAATGGCATAACAAATAATGGAGGTGGCATTGGATATCCTACATCCTATCTGTCTTAAATGAATAGAGTTGACTGGAGTGCTGCAGGGTTCCGTCCTGGGCCTGGTCCTGTTCAACATCTTTATTAATGACTTAGATGAAGGGTTAGAAGGCAGGATCATCAAGTTTGCAGACGACACCAAATTGGGAGGGATAGCCAATACTCCAGAGGACAAGAGCAGGATTCAAAACGATCTTGACAGATTAGAGAGATGGGCCACAACTACCAAAAATGAAGTTCAACAGTGACAAATGCAAAATACTCCACTTAGGCGGAAAAAGTAAAATGCAAAGATACAGAATGGGGGACAATGCCTGGCTCAAGAGCAGTACGTGTGAAAAAGATCTTGGAGTCCTCGTGGACAACAAGTAAAACACGAGTCAACAATTATTTATTATTTATTTAAAACTTTTATATCCCAGTCTTCTCTACCTCTGCAGAGGGACTCAGACTGGCTATGTCATGCAGCAACAATGTCATGCGGCACCTTAAAAAGCTAATGAGATTTTGGCCTGCATCAATAGGAGCGTAGTGCCTAGATCCAGGGAAGTCATGCTACCCCTGTATTCTGCCTTGGTTAGACCACACCTGGAATATTGTGTCCAATTCTGGGCACCACAATTCAAGAGAGATATTGACAAGCTGGAATGTGTCCAGAGGAGGGCGACTAAAATGATCAAGGGTCTGGAGAACAAGCCCTATGAGGAGCGGCTTAAAGAGCTGAGCATGTTTAGCCTGAAGAAGAGAAGGCTGAGAGGAGACATGATAAGAACCATGTATAAATATGTGAGGGGAAGTCCTAGGGAGGAGAGAGCAGGCTTGTTTTCTGCTGCCCTGGAGACTACGATGTAAAACAATGGCTTCAAACTACAGGAAWGGAGATTCCACCTGAACACGAGGAAGAACTTCCTGACTGTGAGAGTTGTTCAGCAGTGGAACTCTCTGCCCTGGAGTGTGGTGGAGGCTCCTTTTTTGAAGGCTTTTAAAGAGAGGCTGGATGGCCATCTGTCAGGGGTKCTTTGAATGCGATATTCCTGCTTCTTGGCAGGGGGTTGGACTGGATGGCCCATAAGGTCTCTTCCAACTCTAGCATTCTATGACTATTAAAAAAAGTTAGRGGAGGCAGCCATAAGCATGCAAYTGAAAGAGGATTAGAATAAATATTGAGGGTAAAACTGCAAAGCTTAGAGTAGTTTAAAAAAATTGTCTCATAACCTCTGAGGATGCCTGCCATAGATGCAGGCGAAACGTCAGGAGAGAATGCTTCTAGAACATGGCCATATAGCCYGAAAAACCTACAAGAACTCAAAGGTACTACTATCAAAGGCTTTCATAGMCAGAATCACTGKGTTGTTGTAGGTTTTTTTCGGGCTGTATGGCCATGTTCTRGAGGCATTTTCTCCTGACATTTCACCTGCATCTATGGCAAGCATCCTCAGAGGTAGTGAGGTCTATTGGAACTAGGAGAGTAGGTTTATATATCTGTGGAATGACCAGGGTGGGGCAAAGAACTCTTGTCTGTTGGAGCTAGGTGTGAATGTTTCAACTGCCCACCTTAATTAGCATTCGATGGCCTGGCAGTGCCTGGGGCAATCTTTTGTTGAGAGGTGATACAAAGGTACTACTGTTTTTATGCCTTAGAGSAGCCTTCCCCAGATCATGGCTTCTAGATGACTCGAACAACATTATCCACAGCCAACTGAGAGGGTTGCTTTGGTCAAATTTGGGATATTGCTTTTCTTAGGTATTCTTTCAAACTCTTTCACCAATCAAAGAAGAATTTAACTTGTTTCTATAAAGTAATTGAAGAGTAATTGAAGACTCCAGTAGGAATAAGAGTATTGTCGAAGGCTTTATGACTGGAGTTGCTGAGTTGTTGTGAGTTTTCCGGGCTGTATGGCAATGTTCCAGAAGCATTCTCTCCGCGAAACGTCAGGAGAGAATGCTTTTGGAACATGGCCATACAGCCCAGAAAACTCAATACAGCTCAATAATGTAGTGTTCTGCGATGCATGTCCTATATGCATGAATAGTTCTTAAATATTAAATCTTCAATGTGTCGTCGAAGGCTTATTAAATCCTCCTTCACATCTCAGAAACTGATCGTTGAGCAGTGTTCGGAGGTGAGATTTATTGATTTTTCCATGCATTCATTCTGCTAGTATTTAATATGTATTTTGCTGATGGGTTTGTGTTCAGTGGCAAGCCGTGTCCCCCTTTCAAGATCGTAATCTTGGATGAAGCCGATTCTATGACCTCAGCAGCTCAGGCGGCTTTAAGGCGCACCATGGAGAAGGAATCCAAAACAACACGTTTCTGCCTGATCTGTAATTACATCAGCCGGTACGTACGAGCTTTCAAATGCTTTCTTGTTTAGGATGCAGAATCCAGTTATTTAGAAAATCTTTTTTTAAAAAGAGAAGCCAAGATTGAGCATGCATTTAAAGACTTAATTACCTTAATTTACTGTATTTACTATTTATGCAGAATTTATTTATTTATTTATTTATTTATCAAATCGTCAATATGGTCACCGTCACAGTTCATCCTCCTCCTTCCATGTGGACGAAGGTTATAGATTCAGTCTTCAAATGCCACATTCCAAAGCTAGGTCTTTATTAGTTTCCTGAAGGTCAGGAGGGAGGGAGCAGATCTAATCTCTAGTGGGAGGGAGTTCCAAAGCCGAGGAGCCACCACCGAGAAGGCCCTGTCCCTCGTCTCCATCAAACGCGATTGTGAAGGTGGTGGGACCGAGAGCAGGGCCCCTCCGGAAGATCTTAATAACCTTAGGGGAGAATCCATTTGGACAGGTAAACTGGGCTGGAGTCGTTTAGAGCTTTATAGGTCAAAACCAGCACTAGGACACTACTCCTTGTGGAGACAAGGGACAGAGCCTTCTCTGTGGTGGCCCCTCGCCTCTGGAATTCACTCCCAAGAGATATTAGGCAAGCCCCCACCCCAGCAGTCTTTAGGAGGAGCCTGAAAACTTGACTGTTCCAGTGTGCCTTCAATGATTGAATGTACAATAAATAATCCCTGACCAAACCCTGCATTACATTTTTAATATTTTGCAATTGGCCCTGCCCATTGTGATCAATTTTCTGTGTTTTAATGTTATGATTTTATATTGTTTGTTCTGTTTATTTATATTGGTTTTTGTATTTTTTTAAATTTTCTGTTGTGTTCTTGTGTTATATTGTTTTGTTGTATTGCTGGGCTTGGCCTCATGTAAGCCGCCCGAGTCCCCTTGGGGAGATAATAATAAATAATAATAAACCTTTATTTATACCCCGCTACCATCTCCCGGAGGACTCGGTGCGGCTTACAAGAGGCTGAGCCCAAATACATCAATAAAAACAACACAGCAATACAGACAATAAATAAACTCATAAACAAAGCAATAAACAATAACAGTAACACCACGACGCATTAAAAACCTATGGCAGGGCCAAATGTAATGATTAAAATTTTAAAATACTGAGCATGACAAGGTGACATATAACTAGGATGGGTATTTGGAGAGAAAAGGAGCGAGCAGACAATCCTAGATCATTAGTAAAGTGCAATTAGGGACATGTTGCTTAGGGTTCCTTATTCTGGGGAGGCACACTGGAGATGGTGGCGGGGTATAAATAAAGGTTTATTATTATTGTTACTATTATTATTGTGGTTGTTATTATTATTGTTATTGTTATTTTCTGCATCAATAGGAGTCTAGTACCTAGATCTAGGAAAGTGATGCTCCTCCTCTATTCTGCCTTGGTCAGACCACACCTGGAATCACACTGTGTCCAATTCTGGGCACTGCAATTGAAGGGAGATGTTGACAAGCTGGAATGTGTCCAGAGGAGGGCGACTAAAATGATCAAGGTTCTGGAGAACAAGCCCTATGAGGAGCGGCTTAAGGAGCTGGGCATGTGTAGCCTGCAGAAGAGAAGGCTGAGAGGAGACACGATGATGGCCATCTATAAATACGTGACGAGGGAGCAAGCTTGTTTTCTGCTTCACTGGAGACTAAGATGCTGAACAATGGCTTCAAACTACAGGGAAGGAGATTCCACTGAACATGAGGAAGAACTTCCTGACTGTGAGAGCTGTTCAGCAGTGGAACTCTCTGCCCCAGAGTGTGGTGGAGGCTCCTTCTTTGAAGGCTTTTAAACAGAGGCTGGATGGCCATCTGTCAGGGGTGATTTGAATGCAATATTCCTGCTTCTTGGCAGGGGGTTGGACTGGATGGCCCACGAGGTCTCTTCCAACTCGATGATTCCCTGATTCTATTCTTAGCCACCCTTCCATTTACAGAAAATGAGAATTGTAGCACAAATGATGTATTTTTCCTGTTATGAGTGCTTGGGAATGAAAGCTATGCTATATTGTAGAAATGATATTTCCCTTTTTGTTTTCCTGTGTTTCCTTTCCTCCCTTTGATAGGATAATCGAACCTATAACGTCTCGATGCTCTAAATTCCGTTTCAAGCCCCTTTCAGACAAAATCCAACGGCAGAGACTCCTAGAAGTTGCTGAAAAGGAGAATGTTGCAGTCAGCAGTGAGGTAGCTTTGCAGCCGATTCAGATGTTTATTGATTTAATGCTGTAGAAAGCCTGCATTTAAAGGATTTTTTTTAAAAAAAGTCATTGGTTTTCTTGACCCTGAATACTACAGGCTCAAAAAAGGAGGGCCCTGGATGCTATAAAAATGGCTCTGGGGGCTACATATAGGCTGTGGCCATTATAATTTGCCATTATAAGAGAATTAGATTGTTGGAAATAGCAACCTTCTATGAACCTCCTATGCTAGTTATTTGTTATGTATGTATATAATTGTGATTGCTTACTATATTGCATGTATATATTGGTATGCAGTTTTGTGCAGGGCGACAATTTTGTTTCTGATGTTGTGCTGTCACACGCTGGACCTGTAGCAATTGTCTGTTAACAGGACATGATCTTTATGTGCCCAGCAGGACGCCGGGGTGCCTTGGCTTAGAGGCCCAATGAATTTCCCTATACAAAGTCTTTAGAAGCTTGGAAAGTTTAACAAAGTTCTTTATTGGTGCAACAAATCAGTCAAATACTTCTTAGATCTTCAACAAATCAACCAAATATTTCTTAACTTGTCCACAATGGACAGGCAACTAGCTTCATGAACTGTTTCTTTCTTCTATGAGGGAAATCCTTTTGACCCCTCCCTGGGCAATCTGTCTTTTAGGCTTAGCTGGCATGGGGCCCTACTCCCGGTTCCAATTTGCTTTATGGGTACCCGAGTAGACCTTACTGGCTAAAACTCTGAAGATTTTCCAGCTGGAGTCCTTTGGATTTTTTCCACGAATGCTGTGGATCTGTTTCTTTAACCCCAACAAGGGCTGTGCTGTATTTCTTAGTAAAGCTGTGAGAATTGTCTTCCCCAGCCAAGCTTGTAAGAAATGAAGCTTTTCTACAGGAGGGGAAAACTCACACGTCCTGTAGTGGGGCTTCAAACTGTAAGACTGAACAAACTGTCCCCTTTTCCCTCCTGAACCTGGGGAAAAGGGTGGTTCCAAAAGCCCCAATGATGATAGGCAGTGTATTGTCGAAGGCTTTCATGGCTGGAATCACTAGGTTCTTGTGGGTTTTTTCGGGCTATAGGGCCATGTTCTAGAGGCATTTCTCCTGACGTTTCGCCTGCATCTATGGCAAGCATCCTAAATATGTTCTCCTTTAATCTTCACAAACCTAGACATATGTACTATTACTACAGGTAATGAGTGGAGGACAGAGGAGCCTGTCTGAGAGACCCAGAAATCTTGCTTGTTTGTAGGTGACCAAATACTTATTTCCCACCATAATTTGCAAATAAATTCGTTAAAAATCCGGCAGTGTGATTTTCTGGATGTGTTTTCTCATGTTGTCTCTCATAGTTGAGGTCTACCTATGATGTCAGGTAGAGGCCTCTCTCATCTTTTGAAGTGGGAGAACTTGTACACCTCACTTCCTCTGAGGATGCTTGCCATAGATGCAGGCGAAACGTCAGGAGAAATGCCTCTAGAACATGGCCTATAGCCCAACCTGGGGAAAAGGGCAGTTCCAAAAGCCCCAACAATGATAGGCAGGCTGCTAGCCTAGGACTGCAGCCTGGGGGAAGCTGCTTAACTGCAAAATGCCTGGCTAACAAAAACGCAAACTAACCATGCATAGAGTAATCTGGCAGATAGACAAAGGACAACGACGACTAGAATTGTTAGGATTTGACATTGTGGAATGAACTTACAGATTCTGAGCTGGCGAACGTTGAGCATTAGATTGGTTTTATTGATTGTGATGTATAATTGATTGTTTTGAATTGTTTTATAATTGCTGTTTATATATGTTTTATCCTATTGTTTCTGTTGGCATTGAATTGTGCTTTTAGTAAGGCACCCTGAGTCCCCTTTCGGGGGTTGAGAACGGCGGGGTAGAAATGCACGACATAAATAAATAAATAAATAAATAAATAAATAAATAAATAAATAAATAAATAAATAAATAAATTTGTGGAGTTTGGAGTGTGACTGCTTGAGGTTGTGGACAAGTGTCTTTTATACTGATAACAATTTCAAATAGGTTCCATTACTACAGGTAATGAGTGGAGGACAGAGGAGCCTGTCTGTGAGACCCAGAAATCTTGCTTGTTTGTAGGTGACCAAATACTTATTTACCACTATAATTTACAATTTGTTAAAAATCAGACAATGTGATTTTCTGGATGTATTTTCTCATGTTGTCTCTCATAGTTGAGGTCTACCTATGATGTCAATTACAGGCCTCTCTCATCTTTTTAAGTGGGAGAACTTGTACAATTGGTATCTCTAAACCCCCCCCCCCCCCCATATCTGTGAAACACATTCAGCCAAATAGTTATTGTGACAGAAACATTTGAGAATGTATTGTCGAAGGCTTTCATGGCCGGAATCACTGGGTTGTTGTAGGTTTTTTCGGGCTATATGGCCATGGTCTAGAGGCATTCTCTCCTGACGTTTCACCTGCATCTATGGCAAGCATCCTCAGAGGTACAGCACAACAACAGAGAGGAAACAAACAAGGACATCTAATCACCTCCTAACAAAAGTTTGCTCCAGGCACTGTCAGGCCATTATATGCTAATCAAGGTGGTCAGTTGAAACATTTACACTTAGCTCCAGCAGACAAGAGTCCTTTGTCCCACCCTGATCATTCCACAGATATATAAACCCTTTTTCCTAGTTCCAACAGACCTCACTACCTCTGAGGATGCTTGCCATAGATGCAGGCAAAACCTCTAGAACATGACCATATAGCCCGAAAAAACCTACAACAACCCATTTGAGAATGTATCTTGATTTGACAAAGTTTTATAGTTTTTTAACATTTTAGTGAAGATTTTATTTATTTTTTGGTCTGATGTACAACTTGGTTGAACAGTTTTTTAAAAAATATTCAAAATAAAAATATTTGGATCATTGGTAATAGTGCTCTGTCCCTCCGCTTCCTCCTCAGTTAGCCTTTCTGCTAAGTTGGATATTGAGTGAAATCTGTTCCAAGGCCAAAAGACTATGAGTCAGAAAAAAGCATCATCGCCAATCTGCTGCCCATTATTTGCTTTGGTGTTCCTTCAAATATTATGTCATCTTGGCAGGCCATCTCACACCTTGTACACGTGTCGGAGGGAGACTTGAGAAAGGCCATCACGCTGCTCCAGAGCGCCACGCGACTGACGGGTGGAAAAGAAGTCACGGAAAAAATTGTAACGGAAATTGCAGGGGTGAGTCTTCTTGTTTTTATTCTAAGGATCTATCACAGGCATGGGCAAACTTGGGCCCTCAGGTCCCCAGACTATATTTCCCTACCTGTATGAAGGTCTATATTTATGACCCTGTTCCTTTATGAGTTTCTCCCCCACAAATAATCTGCTCCATCCCTATCTCATCCTGATTTTAGTATTTTTAGTATCTTAGTTTTTATCTTGCACATGTGGCCGCTCATTGTTATGTTACTGTGTATGATTTTGCTTTATCGTCTTTGCACTCATACCTTGTATGTCTTTTACTGTGTTGTTATTGTGTTTTGGTTTTACTTTATTGTAATATGCTGTTGAGCTTGGCCTCATGTAAGCCACCCTGAGTCCCCATTGGGGAAATGGTGGCGGGATATTAAATAAAGATTATTATTATTATTATTATTATTATTATTATTATTATTATTATTTTGGACTTCAACTCCCACAATTCCTAACAGCCTCAGGCCCTTTGCTTTTTCCTCCTCAGCCACTTAAGCACCTGAGAGGAAAAAGAAAGGGGCTTGAGGCTGTTAGGAATTGTGGGAGTTAAAGTCCAAAACACCTGGAGGGTCCAAGTTTGCCCATGCCTGATGTACAGTACTGTACTTGGTGTAAGGTTTTCTTCAAAATTGTGCTGTCAGTATATTGTGCACAAGTGAAATGCATGATTTCCATAAGTATAGGTGGCCTTCCATATTCACAGGTTTATTTTATTATTATTATTCATGGCCTTGATTAATTTGGTCTCCATAGAAATCTTTTGGTCTCTCAGTGCAACTCTGGCAGAAGTTGACCATAGAGCCACATTGGAGGACCTTCAGATAATGTTTTCACAGTTGCAGGAGTCCTGCGCCACTAACTTCAGTGAATGTGGAGTACCTGTTGTCAGAAATTTGAACTTGAGCTTTCAATTCTAAAAGGAAGCACTTTGATTGAAACTTTTGCCCTTCCTGTTTCAAGTTTGTGTTGCATTAGGCATAACTAACTGGGTTTTACTTATTTATTGACTTTTTTTTTTACTGAACTTTGACTCAACACAACTCATTATTTATTATCATATTTATTTGTACCCTTGTTTTTCTCTCAGACTCTTAGAAAATTCAAATATATAATTTAAATGTATCTAAATTTAGATTATCACCCTGAATTAAATATTATCTGTTGGGCAAGTGGGCTTATTAACAAAATACTTCCTCATCAATGTATAGCAGAGTAATTTATTAGCAGCAGCATGACCCAGTGTCAGTAGCCAAAAGCGATAAAAAGAACAAAAACACACAAATTTATTTATTTATTTATTTATTTATTTATTTATTTATTTATGTCGCGCATTTCTACCCCGCCGTTCTCAAGCCCCACGGGGGGACTCAGGGCGGCTTACAAAAGGCACAATTCGATGCCAACATAAACAATAGGATAAAACATATATAAACAGCAATTATAAATCAATTTAAAACAATCAATTATACATCACAATCAATAAAACCAATCTAATGCTCAACGTTCGCCAGCTCAGAATCCGTAAGTTCACTCCACAATGTCAAATCCTAACAATTCTAGTTGTCGTTGTCCTTTGTCTATCTGCCAGATTACCCAAAGGCCTGGTCCCATATCCATGTTTTTAGTTTCCTTCTAAAAGAGAGGAGGGATGTCGATGACCAAATTTCCCCGGGGAGTGAATTCCACATGTGAGGGGCCACCACCGAGAAGGCCCTGCTCCTCATCCCCACCAATCTCACTTGTGATAGAGGTGGGGCCGAGAGCAGGGACCTCCCCAGAAGATCTTAAACTCCAAGGCGGGACGTACCAATGTTATCTCTTCCATAGGAGACTTTTCTTTATAGCAAAATAATATGGTTGTACTACAAGAACAAGATTTCCATAACACAAATAAAATTCTTCATACTTCCTTCTTTGCTTCCACGCTGGGCTTCTTTCTCATGCAGATAAACAGCTTCGCTCTCACAGAGCCTTCTCTCAAATTGGTTACAAAGGAAATTCACACAAATTAGCTTTATACACGATGATCTTCAACCTGGGGCTTCTCTCACTGAAGCTTCTCACACTGAGGCCTTTCTTCCAGTGAGGCCTCCTCACACTGAGGGCTCTCTCAGACTGACACCTCTCTCAGACTGAGGGCAAACTAATACTGAGGCCTACTAAGCTACAGGCACGTCTGCTTATATCGAACTGCAGCTTTTGCTGAGTCATTGCATCCATTTAACTTTTGGTACTACACTCACATTTTTGTAATTAAAAATACCTAGTTAATTTTTAATATTTCTGACATTATGTGCCATTGAAAGATATATTTTAAAAATGTAAAGGCAAAAAGGAGTTTAGAAATAGTACAATATCTTATCAGAAGCCATTTATTAAAGAACAGGTGGTTTCCATTTCCTTCCATAATAATACAAAATAGGTTTTGATTGCTGATGGATGGACAAAGAGCAGGTGGCCAGTCTTGCCGTCTTAGCAAGTGAGATCTTTTATGTAGAAACAGCCAGGGATAAGGCTCTCACTCATATCAACATCAGATAGTTCTTTGAACCTGTAAAAGCTGAGCTTCTCCCAGATCTGCAGCAGATTCAAACTCTGTTCCAAAACTTTGCAGGGCTTTATACGTCATAAGCAACACTTTGAATTATTCTTAGAGATGGGCGAGTAGCCAGGGGAGCTGTGATAAAAATAGATCTGTATGTGTACTAGTGAAATATTAATAATATTCTGTACAAAAATATCCCTGCTGTGCTCATGGAACAAAATTTTAGTATTTTATGTATTTTGAATTGCTAACAAATTAGTTAACTCAGCAAAACGAATTGATAAAGTTAATACACTCATTCCCATACAAAGAATTTAAGCCCCTTTGACACTGTCACATATAATCCAGATTATCAAATCAGATAATCTGCTTTTTCTGTTTTGAACTGGATTATATGAGTCTGCACTGCCATATAATCCAGTTCAAAGCAGATAATCTTGATTTTATATGGCAGCGTAGAAGGAGCCTTAGAAAATAAAATGAAGACCAAATTTCCCAAAGAGATGCTGTATACAATCTTAAGTAAAAGTTTACTTGCTATATAACTTCTAGAAATTTATGTACCCTATTTCTTTTCCCTATATTTCTTAAAGCTATGTGGTACATATATGTTTACTTAAGACTATACAGTATCTCACCTCATTGCCATTTTTGGTCTTTGTTTCCTTTTGCTGCAACACTCTGTCAAGAATTTTCCATAATTTTTTTCAGTTCTGGGGAGGGGAAAGATTTTCCCTTTGGAGCCCAATTTTAACCTGCTGAGTCTCCCTGCAGGCCAAAACATCCTGTTCTGTCCCTAAATTGTCTCTATATTCAGTTATAGAGCTGCCAGAGTGGCAGTAGGTATGTCATATTCGCCAATATATAACTGAATATAGAGGTACTTCTGATGTGTGGAGGAAAGCCCTTTGAGTGATTACTTGTGGAAGATCTGGAAAGGTTAGAGGACCCCAAGGCCGTGGCAGGAAAGTTTGGGAGCTTCATGCAGCTTCTGGACTTACTTTTCCCATTCTTGATCAGTTTACAATGTCCCTTAGCTGTTTTATATAAAGTACTAGCTGTCCCCTGCCACGCGTTGCTGTGGCCCAGTCTGTTGATCTGGAAAATAAAGTAATGAGAAAGTGTTGGTTTCTAATATATGTAATTTCTTTCTTCTTGTGGGTAAATAGTATTTCTTGCTGTTTCTTTGTCACTGTTGATGTGGAGATTGTCTGGTTTGCCTACTCTGGAACATGCAACATATCATTGTCCTTTAAGGGTCCGTTTCAAATCTATGATACTATATCTCTCTGTGTGTGAATCATATATATCTATCTATATCTATGGTTGGATGGCTCTTTGTCAGGAGGCCTTTGATTACGTTTTCTTGCCCTGGTGAAGGGAGTTGGATTGGATGGCCTTAAGTATTTTCTGATGGTCATGGAGATTCTGTGTGGGAAGTTTGGCCCAATTCTGTCGTTTGTGAGATTCAGAATGCTCTGATTGTAGGTGAACTATAAATCCCAGCAAATACAACTCCCAAATGTCAAGGTCTATTTTCCCCAAACTCCATCTGTATTCATATTTGGGCATATGGAATATTTGTGCCAAGTTTGGTCCAGATCCATCATTGTTTGAGTCCACGGTGCTCTCTGGATGTAGGTGAACTACAACTCCCAAACTCAAGGTCAATGCCCACCAAACCCTTCTAGTGTTTTCTGTTGGTCATGGGAGTCCTGTATGCCACATTTGGTTCAATGCCATAATTGGTGGAGTTCAGAATGCTCTTTGATTGTAGGTGAACTATAAATCCCAGCAAATACAACTCCCAAATGTCAAGGTCTATTTCCCCCAAACTCCACCAATGTTCACATTTGGGCATATTGAGTATTTGTGCCAAGTTTGGTCCAGATCCATCATTGTTTGAGCCCATGGTAGTCTCTGGATGTAGGTGAACCACAACTCCAAAACTCAAGGTCAATTGCCACCAAACCCTTCCAGTATTTTCTGTTGGTCATGGAAATTCTGTGTTCCAAGTTTGGTTCTATTCCATCGCTGGTGGAGTTCAGGATGCTCTTTGATTGTAGGTGAACTATAAATCCCAGCAACTACAACTCCCAAACGACAAAATCATAATTTTTTGAGTGATGGTCATTCCTTGTGTTGTGAGACGTTTTGTTGGCAAATTTGGTGTGATTTCGTTCATTGGTTCTTTTGTTTTTAAGGTACTCTATGCACAGAGCATTTTTTTATATATAGATAGATAGATGTGTTGAAGTATTTATTGTGGCTTTTCTGGGTAACTACTCTTGGGGGTTTTTTTGCTTGCACATTAGTCTTGGCATTAAAACCGAAAGAAGCTTGGCGCATCATGACATAGATCTGCACGTATTAATGCCACTTTCTGTTCTAGGTCATCCCTAGAGAAATGCTGGACGGGTTACTTGCTTCCTGCCAGAGCGGTTCGTTTGAAAAACTGGAAGCTGTAACGAAGGTAGCTTGCTTTAACATGCAGAATGCAGATTTTAAAATTCTGCTTTTCCTCTTTGTGAGCACAGTTGTAGTTGCTGTGAGAGGAGACGGTTATGTAAGCACTCAGAAACTAAAAACGACTTTCCTTGGAGCCAATCACGGTTTAAGTGTAACATGAACTTCTTGACATTTATTTGGCTTGTGACCTTAGGTGGCAGAGCGCTTCAAAGGGAGGAAGCAGCACTCTTAGCTTGCAAGTGTCCCTGAGTCCTACTCTAGTTTATATAGCTAGCTAGCTAGATCTAGTTTCAATACAGTCCAAAAATAGTCGTGCAAACTATAAAACTAGTACTCTAAAAAAAACCTTCTGCCACAACACAGGCATATTACAAGGGTTGAATGAAAAGTAATGCCTCCACCTTCGTTACTTGGGTTTGGATGGGAATATTTTAATAAATCAAATGCAGAAATAATCCTTAGAATTTGCTCTTTAACTATCACTATTTACTTTTCTACATAATCACCAGACAATTGGATACATTGTATTGTCGAAGGCTTTCATGGCCGGAATCACTGGGTTGTTGTAGGTTTTTTCGGGCTTTGTCCAACCCTGGTCATTCCACAGATATATAAACCCTTTTGCCAACAGACCTCACTACCTCTGAGGATGCTTGCCATAGATGCAGGTGAAACGTCAGGAGAAATGCCTCTAGAACATGGCCATATAGCCCGAAAAAACCTACAACAACCCATTGGATACATTTCTGCCAACAATGAAGAAATTTTCTGAAACCATCATGGAAGAAGTCAACACTGTATTTCTGCAACCAGCGTCTCATGGTTCTCTCATCCTGGGTACCCATCGTGAACAGATCTTCCGATAGCCAAGCAAAGCAATAATGTGACCCACGCATTTTTGTGAAATGCCAACTATGCTTGAAATTTCTCTCCGAGTGATATGACGATTGGCCTGAATCAATCTGTCAACCTTTTGCTTGTGAAACTCGGTGGATGCTGTCACAGGACGTCCAACTCTTTGTTTGTCACGCAAGTCAGATGTTCCCACCTCAACATCTTTAAACTTACTCGTCCAATGACGCACAGTACTCACATCAACACAATCCTCATCAACAGCTTGCATTCTCTGATGAATCTCCTTTGGGGTGACACCTTCTACTGTCAATAATTCAATGACTGCATGTTGCTTAAGTCGCATTGACCGACCGTCTGCGCAGGGTTCCATACTTTGCACTTTAACAACACAACCGTTCAATGAATCATAGAATCAAAGAGATGGAAGAGACCTCATGGGCCATCCAGTCCAACCCCCTGCCAAGAAGCAGGAATATTGCATTCAAATCACCCCTGCATTCAATGCTAAGGCTTCTCACCAAAATGGAACTGTAGAGTAGAGTCTACTGAACAAGGCGGTGCCTGCCGCATACCAGTACTGCCATCTGTTGAGTACGTAGGTGGAGGCATTACTTTTCATTCAACCCTTGTAAATGTCACTATTTCCCCGTCCACAAATCCTTCTGTCAAACAAGGTTTGTGTTTCCCTGGGTGCCACATTTTCCAGCAGAACTGCACTGATTTTGGTGGGGGTGGAATTTTCCGTAAAAGTGGGACAGTGTTTCTAGGTCAAGATATGCACAGTCTGCACCCAGTGGAGGTTGCCCACTTTTGTCTTCGAAGAAGAGCACCATTAATGTGAAACTTTTGTATATCTTTTGAATTCATAGAATTGCAGAATCATAGCATCGGATGTTGGGCGATTAGGGCCTTTTAATCCAATGCCCAACCAGGCAGAAATATACAGCTAAAGCACATGCAGTGTGGAAAGTACCGAAGGAACAGTACAACTGCCATGGTTCAATGCTGTGACATCCCAGAAATTGTAGTTTGATGAAGCGCCAGCACTCTTGGGCAGAGAAGGTCGAAGGATCTAGTAAAACTATAGTTCCCATGATTCCATAGCATTGAGCCTTCAACTCCCAGAAATCCTAACAGCTGGTAAACTGTGTGGGATTTCTGGGAGATGTAGGCCAAAACACCTGTGGACCCACAGGTTGAGAACCACTGCCTAATAGTGAGATGGGCAGGACCAGAGGTGGGAAAATGTTGCCAGATTCAGGTTGAGCACCTCACCCTTTATTAATAATTCCAAAATTCAGAATATTCCACAATTGGTGACACCTTTGCTTCCTTTTGGTTCTGTGTACACAAACTTTGTGTTATGCACAATGTTATTAAAAACCATTGTATGAAATGACTTCCAGGATATAAGGTGTATATGAAACATAAAGGAATTTCGAATTACTAAGCTCTCATCTCCTACGATAACTCCAGTAGAGACATTCCAAAACTGCAGCTCCCAGCATTCCTCTTCATTGGTTGTGCTGGCTGGCTCAATCTGCCTCAAAGATTAAATTAGCAGACAGGTCTTTCTTAATTATTAGCCAGCAGTGTTGGATTCTCACAAGACTCTGAGCTTGTGGAGAGGCATGTGATGTAAACCTATCTACGTAGACTTCTGATGGATTCTGCCTCGAGTTAATTCAGACTTCACTAAGCTAATTAACTAGTTTGTGTTTAAAAGCTCTTAAATAATGGTACAGTACAACAATACTGTTGTCTGAGCCATCAACTAATCCTCTGGGTATTAGACATATCCCAATTAGATAACTTTTTAGAATTCACTGTATAATATGCTTGCATTTTTAATAAGACATCGCCTCTGCAGAAGTTGTGGGGCATGGAAAGGAGTTAATAATACTAAAAGCTTTATTTGTGCCTGGCTTTCTGCTGTTTAAGCCGAGGCATCGTTTGAGTTTGTATTACTGAAAGGTGTCTGTGGCCTGAGCCAATAATGACTCCTTGGTTAAAGCTGCTTCTCACGGTTAGGTTTTCCTTGTGTCTAGAACCTGATTAATGAAGGTTATGCAGCTACGCAGCTTATCAACCAGCTTCATGATATCATTGTCGAGAGAGAGGATCTCAGCGACAAGCAGAAATCCATTATTGCAGAGAAACTTGCCGTAAGTTTGAGTTGCTTGGCATTTCGGATATTTGTAATGTTTCACCAAACCCATGTATTAAATAGTGTTTTTCAACCTGGGGGTCGGGACCCCTGGGGGGGGGGTCACGAGGGGGTATAAGAGGGGTTGCCAAAGACCATTAGAAAACACAGTTTCTGTGTAGGAAGTTTAGCCCAATACTCTCATTGTTGGAGTTCAGAATGCTCTTTGATTGTAGGTGAACTATAAATCCCTGCAACTACAACTCCCAAATGTCAAGGTCTATTTTCTCTAACTTCTTCCAGTGTTCACATTTGGGCATGTTGTGTATTAGTGCCAAGTTTGTTCCAGATCCATCACTGTTTGAGTCCACAGTGCTCTCTGGATGTAGGTGAACTACAACTCCAAAACTCAAAGTCAATGCCTATCAAACCCTTCCAGTATTTACTGTTGGTCATAGGAGTTCTGTGTGCCAAGACTGGTTCAGTTGTCGTTGGTGGAGTTCAGAATGCTCTTTGATTGTATGTAAACTATAAATCTCAGCAACTACAACTCCCAAATGATAGCATCAATCTCCCCTTCAACCCCACTAGAATTCAAATTTGGGTGTATCAGGCATTTGTGCTGAATTTGGTGAATGAAAATACATCCTGCATCGGATACTTACATGACGATTAATAACAGCAGCAAAATTACAGTAGTGAAGTAGCAACATTAAAAATAATGTTATGGTTGGGGGTCACCACAACATGAGAGAACTGTATTAAGGGGTGACGGCATTAGGGAGGTTGAAAACCACTGTATTATAAGAATAGACACAAAGCATAATATATATTCATTCTGTTTTAGGATGTTGCAGGTTTGGTGCCATAAGCAATGCTTTGCTCTATTCCATCTTAAGGATATTAAGTTGATCCCGTCATGCAGAATTACAACAACTGCTGCTTCACTGCTTATGAGAAAGTCTCCTTTTATGGTAAAGGCTAAGCAGTTGGAAGCGACTTCAGAGAGAGGCAAGAGAAATAGCACTGCAACCCATCCATCTTGAGGAGAAGCTTTTAGCAGTGTGCAGTATTTCTAGTGATGAACAGGATTGCTTTGTTTAGACAAGATGAAAGAGGCAAGAAGCTTTCTTTCAGAGCTTCTGTAGTGTTATTGAGATTTATTGCAGGTATGTCCATCTTTCCCCTGCCAGAGAACTCAGAAAAGAAGTAGTTGATGATTCCTGGTATGTAGGGGATCAGAGCAGGCATGGGCAAACTTTGGCCCTCCAGGTGTTTTGGACTTCAACTCCCACAATTCCTAACAGCCAGATCAGATGCTTTTAGGGTATTAAGAAATGCAACTAGGAAAATAGCCAATTGACTTTGGGAAGAATACTAATTTTAATAGAGATGTTTTCTTCTGCACAAGGAAAGAATGCACAATTCATTTGATTCTTAATATTCACTACAGTAGACCCTCAGATAACTGACACTTATGGGAATTATGAGATGTCTGGCGGGGACGGGAGACAGGGCCTTCTCAGTGGTGGCCCCTTGGCTTTGGAACGCCCTTTCTACAGATATTAGATCGGTTCCCTCCCAACTGGCATTTTGGAGGAAAGACCTGGTTGTTTGAGCAGGTATTTGAATAGGCAGTGTAATGAATATAGGAATATGGAACGGATGATGAGATTGGATCTTGATTCTACTTATGAGATGCTAATGAGATGTTATATTGATGTTTAATTGTTTATTATGTTGTTTTAATTGTTTTTTAACTGTTTTTATGATGTTGAGCATTAATTTTGCTATTGTTAACCGCTTTGAGTCGCCTAAGGGCTGAGAAAAGCGGTATATAAATGAAGTAAATAAGTAAATAAATATAAATAAATAAATAATGTCAGATAAAGTTTCTGGTTGAGAATTACTGTTAAAATAGGCCCAAAATTATACTTCATATTATACTGTACTATTAACTATGTATTGAATTGATAGCAATACTGAAATTGAAAAACATTAAAAGCAAATAAAGATGATCTTAATGTAACTCATTTTTACTCTATTGTAAAAAATTCTTTTTTTATTCTAAGTAGTTTTTTTTTTTTTTTGCCAGTAGCTTGAGTTTCCGGTTAAGGGTCTACTCCATATAATATGTTAAATCTTATTTATAGCTTGAGAAATCCTGTGGGTTTTATTTGGATTTCTATAGCTGGAAGACCTTTGTTGTATATCTCTAGGGACAGCAGAAGACTTTCACAAATCCTGTCAAAATCCAGACAATAAAGATAAAATGGAAACCTGGAAACTGTTAACGTCTGTATACTTTTTCTTTCTTTCTGCAGGAGGTAGACAAGTGCTTGGCTGATGGTTCTGATGAGTTTTTGCAGTTGACCAGCCTCTGTGCAGTGGTGATGGAACAACTTCAGAATAGCTAAGGGACCTGGTATATTGTGTTTGATGCCATTTTGGAAACTCTTTCTATACTTTTGCAATAAAAAAAGCAACTAGAGCAAAAAGATTGTGAAGTTATTTATACTAAAATTCATTGATCCTTTTCATGTTATAGCTGAAATGTTTTTTGAATCAGTGAAGTACAAGGATATTATGTAACAGTTTGTCCTTGCTGTGAATATTCTGGGCTGCATGGCCATGTTCCAGAAGCATTATCTCCTGACATTGTGCCCACATCTATGGCAGGCATCCTCAGAGGTTGTGAGGTATATTGGGAACTAAGCAAGAGAGGTTTATATATCTGGTAGGTCCAGGGTGGGAGAAACTCTTGTCTGTTGGAGGCAAGTGTGAATATTGTAATCACCTTGATTAGCATTGCAAAACCTTGCAGCTTCAAGGCCTGGCTGGTTGCTGCCTGGGGGAATTCTTTGTTGGGAGGTGTTAACTGGCCCCGATTGTTTCATGTCTGGAATTCCCATTTTCAGAGTGTTGTTCTTGATTTACTGTTCTAATTTTAGTTTTTAAAATACTGGTAGTGATTTCGTTCATTTTCATGGTTTCCTAATTTCTGTCTCTGTGAAGGCAATATCGGAAGTGTAGAACACAATTGGTAGCATAAGCTTTCATGGATTATGCTCATTTCCTTGGGTGCATGGAGTAACATGCCTAGGAACAGCTCTTTAAAGGCAAACTTTGTCCCTAGAAATGTAGAAATGCAAAAAGTTGTGGGAACCATGAGCTGGGGGATAAATGTTATCTAAAGTCAAGCCGAGTAGATAACCTCAACACTGGCTGGAGATTAGAAAGATGTGATAAATTGGCCAAGATGGTCCTCAAGGCCGAGTTCTTGGCCAGTTCTATGTATAGTTAGCAGATGTAATAAAATGCCTTCATGCATTGCCCTCGTAAGCTAGAAAAGTCCATCCTTCTGTAGTAGTTCCACTAAGCCGATCTTGCTTTCTTTAAAAACCCTTACTGAACTGCTCCTTTAATCACGAAGGATATCAGCTGTCAAAGCAAAGCTCAGTACTGGTGAAGCATTTTCTCTTCCCAAACTTGCCCGTTTCTATAGCAAGCCACTTCTTATGTCCACAATGTACAGCTTTTTTTTGGCCTTGTCTTATCCAAGGTTTAATTCCCTCTCTGCTTTGGCAGTTGGAATTGAGAAAGCCTACAGCTCTAAACAGCAAGGTTCAACCATGCACACTAACTGGCCAAACCTGAGAAAGTTGCACTCTCAACTGCGGAGGAAGGCAAGACCATTGCAGATTTTTTATAGAGCCAGAGGAAGGTAAACCTCATTAGTGTCACCATAAATTGAAATAATGAAAATGTAAGAATGTCATGGATGTATTTAGGAATGTTCTCAAACGCTTTGTCTTGTGTTGCTCCAACAAGGAAGTCCCTACAAAGCAATGGTCCTCCAGGTGTTTTGTACTTCAGCTCCCACAATTCCTAACAGCTGTTAAGATGGCCAGGATTTCTGGGAGTTGAAGTCCAAAATAACCAGAGAACTAAAGGTTGAGAACCATTGTTATAAAGCAACCATGACTGAAGCCATGGATGCTCCAAATAAATAGGAAAATTGGATTACTTTTTGGAGAACATGCATCAAAACTCAATTGCAGATCACCCTTCTCTACTGAACTTCTTTCCTCTTGTAAGAGATGGAAATTTACCAGGTTATTCCCTCCCAACTACTACCTATCTAAAGGGTAGCCACTTCTGAGGGCTAAATTTGGTTGTTCCAACTGGAGCAGAACCACAGACATGCTCACTCTTTTATATCCCCAATTGCATCGATGACACAGTGTTTTGTTGAGCTGCTAGCACAAATATCCCAAGAAGCATCCATTTCAGCCAGTGAAGTGAATATATAATATTTTATTGAACATTCAAACTTCATTAAGACATGTGCAATATGGCAATTTTAATGGGTTTAACCCTAACTAAGACAACAGTACTGATTTGCTTGCTGGGGTTTAGCAATAGGGCCCAGATCACACTTAACACTAATTAATTAAATACTTTATTCAATAAATACATATCAAACAAAAATGCATTTCAATGCTCTTATAAAAGTTTAGTAATTTTGAAAGGCCTTTCCAAATTAGTCTAATATATATATATAACTGTAACATATAATAAAGGTAGGTACGCCAGTTTAACATAATTGGCCGATTTTATACAGCACTTATACCTCTTAGTCCATAAGTAAATTATTAAATGAAAAAGAACATCTAGCACTACTAACACTTCTACAGAACTAGGAAATAAATGTCTAATAAAGAAAAAATGTACAGACCCCATGACTTTCCACCCAACCCCAACAGTCTACACCCTAAAGGGGAGAAAGCCAAAGGCTCTCTCCACAAAAGCTCACGACGAAATGTCGCTTCGCTTATCAAAAATCTGTATTTCTGATCCGTAATGAGCATTGAGACAAGATTCAATGTATCCCCCAAGAAAGAAGCACAATGCGCGTTGTGGATCGCCTAGTCAGCAACAGCGAGCACTGCATCCCAAAAACATCTCATCCCAGGGGTTAAATGAGGTCAGCCACATTCATGGGCATCTCCTCCACTGTAGTATTGTAGAAAGTCTCAATATCCCGAAGGATCCTCTTGTCCTCCTCAGTCACAAAGTTTATAGCCACACCCTTCCTGCCAAAACGACCACCTCGGCCAATCCTGCACAGAACAGAGAAGGAAGGTGGGGAAGAATCCGCTTTAGAGAGGGAAGGCCTGGTCTTGGGAGCAGAAATGATTACCACTTACTGCATTAAGGCTAACTGGGCTAAATGCCTATGCAAAGATTTCATTTGCCAGCTTTAAAATACAGACAAGATGTTCCCAATAACTAAAACAATGTTGTATAGGCAGTCCCCGAGTTATAGACATCCATCTTACATACAACTCGTTACAAATGGGAGACAAGAAAAAGTGAGATAAATCTACCACATGGGAAAAAAAGGTGTCTTCAACTGAGGTTTTATCACCAATCCTTGTTTCCACAAGCCAAATTTATTAAAATTCAATTATTACAGGGATTGAAAGTGAGGTGAAATCTTCTGAACAGGGAAACAGACAGCAAAAGGCCACAGGAGTGCTAACCCTTCCATATGCTTTCAAATACTTATATGTGTGTGTGTGTATACATACATACACATACACACACACATATACACACACAAGCCATCCCCTGCCATGCACCGCTGTGGCCCAGTCTATGTATATGTGTTTTGTGTGTATATATTTGTATATATGTTTATATATGTGGTTCTGTTCATGAGTTGTAATGTTTTCTTATTTTTTTTTTGCTTTTAAAGTCTCTTCTGCTGTGTTTTTCAGGGTTTTTATGAGTGATGGTCACTCGTTGGCCTCATAGGTGTACTGTGTCCAAATTTGGTGTCAATTTGTCCACTGGTTTTTGAGTTATGTTAATCCCACAAACGAACATTGCATTTTTATTTATATAGAAGATTTCTTTGGCTGGAGTTACACTTACAAAATGTGTATCTGTTCTGGCTTATATACAAGCCTTATCTGTAACCTGGGGACTACCTGAACTTTGATGATACAGACAAGTAACCATGACTCTTAGCTTGCCTTGACACTAGAGAAGAAACCATCCATTCCCCTCCCCCCCCCAAAAAAATCCACCCTACCCACATTCAGTTTTCTGGAGTTCAAAAGCACAAATCCTCATCTCACACCATCCGCTTGGAACATGGACAGAGCTTGATGTCAGCCTGCAAACTACTGAACTTGTTTTACTATACAGACTACTCCAAATCCAAGCCCATAGAGGGAAAACCAAACATTTACTTTTCAGAGACGTAAGATTGTTGTCAGTGGGAAAACTTTAAAAATATTTTTGGCGAAACCGGACAACCAAATTGTATGGACTAATTGAACGGGCACACAGAGTTGACAATCCCGTAACGTCTGCCACCACCTGGCCAAAGAGTCTTCAAGAAAGACAAACATAGCTCACAACAATTATTACAGAAGATAAAGATATATATATATAAATACCAACTCGCTCTTTATGCAAACAGTGTGCCGCTTACGAATCCAGGTCCTAAATTACGCCGTCGTTTCTGAACATCATCTCTTCATCAACTGGGCTAGCGACTCCTGTATTTTTTTACATCAAGTAACAAGGTACAATTTACTTCATTTGGGGGTGAAAAAATCCACTATTATAGATAAAAGCTTAGGGGAAGATAAATTGAAAGTTCAGCTAGGAGACACCAGAGAAAGAATCCCACTGTAAGAGGAATCAAAGAGCAGCAAGTGAAGGAATATCCAAGAAAGCAAAAGTAATCAAGCTGAGAGGCAAATAATTTTAATCTAGAATGGAAAACTAATAGCAGCAAATCTCCAAAAATAATCCTTTACTAATCACAATATGCACAATATAAAATTTTGGAAGAATCTTTGCAAATCTGGCAACACATGCCACAGAACATTAGTTCAGCAGCTCCTAAAGGCTGTCTTGGTGGCCAATCATTGATAAACTCCTCATACAACGAAGTTTTCCCACTGGTCCGTTTCACTGGCTTCTCAAAAAGCTCTGCCCCTCCCATCCTCACTTTGCATATTCCACATACATACAAGTTAGTACACTGCAAGAAAAGGAAGGCAAGTAGGAGGGCGTGCAGATCCCGAAGAAACTTCAGAATGGAAAACCAAGTGAGTGAAAGTGCAACTTACCTGTGAATATAGTTTTCACGATTGGTTGGCAAGTCGTAATTTATAACTAGTGATACTTGCTGCACATCAATGCCGCGAGCCTGTAAGCAAAGGCAGTGTGTATTAATAAACAAAGAACTTTACTCTGGCAAGACTTACATTTTGTTGGCCATGTTATAGTAATGAACTACAATTAAGTGTGAGTCCACAGTGGAGCATGGTCTTTGTTCTTCCAAGAGCTTCAACAAGGCCAGGTTACAACAACCTTCACCCAACAGAATAGCTTTGGACATATACGTGAAAGGTAGCCTACGGAACTACATACCAACAAGTCCGTAGTGATCAGGACACGGCTTGATCCTGATCTAAACTCTCTCATGATAACATCTCGCTCCTTCTGATCCATGTCACCATGCTGTATGGACAAAAAAGTGCATTGACTGATTCAGTAACTGTTCAGAACCTTTCTCCCCAAGTTAAGGCATGTTAAGAAACAACAGTGATATAGGTCTTAGTTGAAAACACCAACACTATAGTAATACAAAACAGCAGAAAATCTTGCTTTCTGATTCTTCTGTTATTAAAATGCAGTTTCCAGCATTCCTCACTGCTAGCTAGACTACTGGAAGAATTCCTACTTCTACTGTGAACTGGACGAAAGTGAAAAAAAGGATTATTTTAAAAAGACATGGGGAGGGGATGGAGGGAGAAGAATAAAGCTAATGTTGCCTGGGCAAGAAGAGCCCAGGCTGGCGCTTTCTCTTGAAAGAAGTTTTCTATTCTCACTCTCCTTAAGCAAGAAGAGCTATAACTCTTTCATAGTGACTCTGCTAACTAAGCAGACCTTTATTTTTACTCCCTTAAAGTTTTATTGAACTAATCTTTTTTCTTTTTTGTCGTCATGTCAGGAGCGACTTGAGAAACTTCAAGTCGCTTCTGGTGTGAGAGAACTGGCCCTCTGCAAGGACGCTGGCCAGGGGACACCCAGATGTTTTATCATCCTTGTGGCAGGCTTCTCTCATGTCCCCATGAGGAGCTGCAGCTGATAGAGGGAGCTCATCCGCGCTCTCCCTGGATTCAAACCTGCAACCTGTTGGTCTTCAGTCCTGCCAGTATAGGGGTTTAACTCACTGTGCCACTGGGGGCTCCTATTTTAGTACATTATCAGCAAATGCTGTGGCCTAGAAAATGCACTTTAGAGAGGTCTGGAGAACAGAGTTGAATGACTAGATGGCACTCCATTTGAACAACAAAAAACCACAGGACTAAGCTTCCAGCCAACTCTAAAGCCCACTCTATTATTTTTGAAGAAAATGGGGGGAGGGGGGGAATCACAATTTTGAATTACTTTGCTTTTCTGTTTCAATTTTGCACAAGAGGTTGAAAATAATGAATGCAGTTTCAATGCAATTTTAAAATTGATTGTGGAGGGAATTCAATGAATCAGAGCTGAAAAAAGACCACAAGGAACAGCCAGTCCAAACTTTTGCTATGCATGAACACACCATTAAAGTTCTCCTGACAGATGCCCATGCAGCCATTAATAAATTTAGTATCACTAATAAGTCAAGTAAAACTTAGGGTTTTAAAAGGAACACCAACATGTTACTATTTTCAACACTGCCTTTAAACTAATGTAATGTATTTTAAGTATCAAGCCCTACCAGAGCCGAGACCGTGAAGTCCCTTGCATGCATTTTCTCTGTCAGCCAATCTACTTTCCTCCTTGTGTTGAGGAAAATCACAGCCTGAGTAATGGTCAAGGTTTCATACAAATCGCAGAGAGTATCCAACTTCCATTCCTGTGAAGTGAAGACACTTGCCATGAGCAGATAAAGAAAACAATATGTAGTAATTTATGAAGCCCCCAACAGACAACTATGACTAGTATTGACAAAGGCTTTCATGGCTGGAATCACTGGGTTGTTGTAGGTTTTTTCAGGCTTACATGGCCATGTTCTAGAGGCATTCTCTCCTGACGTTTCACCTGCATCTATGGCAAGCATCCTCAGAGATTTTGAGGTCTGTTGGAACTAGGAAAATTGGGTTTATATATCTGTCTTATACCCTGGTCATTCCAGATATATAAACCCAATTTTCCTAGTTCCAATAGACCTCACTACCTCTGAGGATGCTTGCCATAGATGCAGGCAAAACGCCAGGAGAGAATGCCTCTAGAACATGGCCATATAGCCTGAAAAAACCTACAACACCCAAGTATGACTAGGTTATCAGTGGAACTGAAACTAATCTAAAGCCAAACTTTCAGATAGTATAGTGTTGCACCAAGTCTCCAGACCAGGACACTGAACATTAAGAAAGAGGTCCACCCTAGTCTTTTACCGATCCAGTGCGTTTACTTTTCTTCTTGTGTGTACCATACTAGCATTACTACAGAGGAAGAGGTAGAACCCCAACTTCTGTAGTTTTAGCACAGTGCTTGTACAAGAAGGGTTGCCCAGCTTACTCCGGTGGCCCTTTCTTACCTCTCTCTCTACATTAATGTAGAACTGCTTGATCCCCTCAAGAGTCAACTCCTCTTTCTTCACCAGAATGCGAATGGGGTCTCGCATGAACTTTTTGGTCACTTCCAACACATCCATGGGCATAGTGGCAGACAGCAACACAACCTGGAACAAGATGCTCTGGTTAAGAGATGTAGCCTGAAGATGCTCAGACCCTGGTCATCAATAAGGTAATGTATGAAACCAAGCGTCCCTGTCTGCCGTGGAGTCGAAACAGACAAGGATAGTAAAGAAACATTTTTTGCTTTGTGCAGGGGGAACGACAATACAGCACTTCACGGCTACATTGTAACTTTACCTGCATCACTAGAGACTGTACCATCTTGGCATCAAGTTTTTACTTTACCTGAATGTTTGTGCTCAACTTCTGAAAAATTTCATAGATTTGATCCTTAAACCCTCGGCTCAACATCTCATCTGCCTCATCCAGGACAAACATTTTGATCCATTTAGGCGCTACAAGAAAGGGAAATGTATTTTGTAGGCCAAGAACTCTTCTCAGAAAGTCTTAATTTCTTGAGCAACAGCTAAACTGCGAGTTAATTGATCTTGCAGACTTTTATATGCAATACTATTCTTGAGGTGCTACTTATTCTAATACTGATTGATACTGTTCAAACTTGTTCCCAAGGATTATGGTAAATAGTTAGAACTTGGTTACTTACACAGGTAGCGCCTATTCAACATGTCAAATACACGTCCTGGAGTCCCCACCACGATGTGTGGTGCCTCTGCCTGCAGCTTCTGCATCTCATTGCGAACATTTGTGCCACCAATGCAAGCATGGCAAGTTGCGCCCATATAATCACCAAGAGCCAGAATAACCTTTTGGATCTGAAACAATGGATTGAATTAAAATTGTATCAATGGAACTCTCAAAGCAATTTGGTCAAAAACAGGTTTCTAGTGACAAGTAAACTCAACTCCAATGACTTATGTTCAGGCTGCTAAGTAGTTCCCAACTACAAATGCAATCTGAGTAGTAAACCTATCACATCTGATGTGCAAAGTGCCCTCAGATTCAAATATTTTCCCATTCCAGGCAGATATCCTGGTTCTTTCCCCACACAATAATGACTTTTCACAGAAATGCACAACAGCATTCCCAGCAAAGCAGTAGCAATGCTCCGACTGCTACAAAAGAAAAAATAATGGCTATTGACTATTAAACATGCAAAGCGGTGAAATGTTTTTAGAAGTTGCTTGGGCAGAATATGCCTTTAAAAGTAAAAAAAAAAACATACCTATTGGCCCTATCCTTGTTGCATAACAAAACAGCCTGCAGTGTAGAATAAGAACTGGAAATGACCAGCGAGATATGTTTATTTCCTCAGAGGAGGTACTGCAATGCTGAGTTTGAAACACATGGATCATTTGGACACATTTCTATGCTGAAAGCTTACACACACTGACACTCAAGGATAAATCTTATTTTCAGTGTGCTACTTTATGAGGAAAGAACTATACAAACTTCATTCTAAAAATCAACTTGGGTCATCCTCATTTAATTACTTGCCTCCTAAGAAAATGTATTACATTTTAGTACCAATTGAGAATTCCAAATATGAACTCCCCCGAGAACTGTTAAGGTGACTTATGCTTCTATCACAATATTCAACGCTGTATTCACAAGAATGCATATTTTAATGAAAATGTGCTGTATGCAAAAATGCTGCTCAATACAGAAGAGACTGAAGCACACATAAGATTACATACACAGACAGCACAGACAAGTCAACTGATCACATGCAGTTTCATGTTGCACAACTGCATGCATTTTGAAGACCTGAACAGTATATGTTTTCTCAATTTAAATCGTTTTAGTCTCATTACATATTCTGGATATCCCTACTATCAAGTCCTGCAAAGCTGCGCTGTCTTTTGAAGCCAGAATTGCTGGCCCATTCATCATCACAGCTAACACTTCTCCATGTATGTAATAGAGGAATGTAGTGTGGCAGAGGTATGTTCACCATATTTGCACCCCAGAGCTAAGCCATTAACTGATCTGCCAAAAATGTGAGTTCTCCTACGGTTGTGAAACCTGAAACCCATGCAACATGTAAGCAGCTGTTTAACTACACTATCAATACCTGTTGTGCCAGTTCTCTGGTAGGAGCCAACACTAGTGCTTGGGTCTCCTTGAGATCAATCTCCAACTGTTGCAGGATGGAAATAGCAAATGTGGCTGTCTTGCCAGTACCTGACTGAGCTTGAGCAATCACATCATACCCTAAAAAAAGGATAGATATTTACTGCTCCCATACAACATTAGGACACAGTTTAAGTTCCAATTCCTTTACAAGTGATCAGCAGTTACACAGTTTTCTCCATTTCAGGTCAGTCCCGAAAGATGGTATACCATCATCTCACTTTTCAAGGAAATATGGGCTTTACTTCCACCCCAATGTAAAGAACTCAAACCAGTAATAATGGTGCCAATACTCATTATTTGCTGCGATATTTGCCTACCTTTGATACATGGAATAATAGCACGCTGCTGGATAGCTGACGGCTTCTCAAAACCATAAGCATAAATTCCCCTGAGAAGGGACTCTTTTAAATTCATATCATCAAAATTGTCAACGATTTCATTCCAATTGCTCTGCAAGGAGGAAATGAAATACATTTTATTTTACTCATCAACATCTTCCATACAGATAAGTGAAAGAAGGGTCATTTACTAACCTCAATGACGCCATCGGGGTCCATTCCCTCAGGGCCATGGTCTCTGTCAAAGAAATAAAATCTTGTCAGCCAGGCAGAGTTCTCAACCTCTTGCAGTAGTGACTTATTCTAACTGCAATACCAAACTAAACACTCCGAACTAGTGCCCTATACCATTAAATACATTTAAAAATCCAGAAATAATGTACTTCTATATTTCTACAAAATAGCAAAACCCAATCTGATTGCTCTTCTATTGCCTTCACTATTCCCAGTGAGCTCAGGGTTACTATGCACGTTTCTGGATGAGCACTTGACAACATGGAGACTTGACTCTTTTAACATTATCCTGCAATTAAAAAAAACATCTTTTCCAGATGAAACCCGGTCTCTTAATGGCCACACAAAGAATCGACTGCCTTCTAGTTGGTCTAATAAAGGCTTCTGAAATTCTGATACAACCTAAATGGAAATTTGCCGCAACTTTAAGCACAATTACAATGTGGTCTTTGGAAAGCTATCACTTAGCATTCCACGAGTGATATGGGTAACTCAATATCAATCATATCTTTCATAGACTCCTGCAGAAAATGGCCAGTCTTTCCTTTGCACTCAAATGTTTTGGACTTCATCTCCCAGAATTCATGACTGGGCCAGGGCTTCTGGAAAACAGGCAGCCGAGAGCGAACATGACAGCCACTGTTTATATATTTGAAAAGATGACACATTGAGAAGGGCAGGCTTGTTTTCCTCACAGCGGAGACTAGGGCCCCTTCCACACAGCTGAATAAAATCCCACATTTTCTGCTCTGAACTGGGATATATGGCGGTGTTGTGGTCTCGGTGTTTAAAACCTCCAGAACAGGGGACTCCAGCACACAGCTGTTACCTTCAGGAAACTCTCCACAATGCTTAAGTGGAATCTCTTTTCTTGTAATTTGAATCCTTTGCTCTGTGGCTTTGGGTCCTTCCACACAGCCATATAACCCAGAATATTAAAGCAGATAATCCACAATATATGTTTTGAACTGGTTTATGAGTTCACACTGTCTTATAAACCAGTACAAAGCCGATAATGTTGTATTTTGTACAGCTGTGTGGAAGAGGCCTCAGTTCAACACAAATATTCTGGGTTCTATGGTTGTGTGGAAGGGCCCTAAGCCACAGAGCAATGGATTCAAATTGCAAGGAAAGAGATTCCACTTAAGCATTACAGAGAATTTCTTGAAGGTAAGAGCTGTTGGCATGAGGTGTTGTCACCTGCGCTGGAGGTTTTAAACAACACCTGGATGGACATCAGCCAATAGTGCTTGGATGTTGAATTTCTGCATGGCAAGAGACTGGAATGGAAGGCCCACATCATCTCTTCTAACCCTTATCACACTATGATTCTGTAGCTTCAGTCTGGACTTTGAATTAGATGTTTGAGGCACTGAATTTAATAGAATTTCACAGCCCTGCTGCTATCCATTCAAGGGCACTAGACCAGGGGTCCTCAAACTAAGGCCAGGGGGCCAGATACAGCCCTAGAAGGTCATAGACCCGGCCCTCACTCAGGGTCAACCTAAGTCTGAAATGACTTGAAAGCAAACAATCCTATCTCATCAGCCAAGGGCAGGCCCACACTCCTCACTGAAATACTAATAAGTTTATATTTGTTAAAATTGTTCTTAATTTTAATTTTTGTAGTTTCTAAGTGTTTTTTGCACTACAAATAAGATATGTCCAGTGTACATAGGAATTCATGTGTTGTGTTTTTTTTTTCAAATTATAATCCGGCCCGCCCTCCAACAGTTTGAGGGACTGTGACCTGGCCCTCAGTTTTAAAAGTTTGAGGACGCCTGCACTAGACAATGGTTCCCCTTTTCATCAGCCCAGACGACTTGGTGAAGAACACACGTCTTGCAAATGCTTGCATTACAGGGAGCAGCTTGTGATCTTATTTATTTATAGTGCTGCTTTTCTGTCTTAAGAAAAGACTCAGGAGCAGCAAACAGTACTGAAATCAACCTAAAGACTAAAGTAGAATTCAACCAAGCACTATTTAGAACAGGTGGGGGGGGCTCCGAGCGTTAAGCACATTCCGCAATGGCGGTTGTGAATACGGGAAGGGGGGAGCGGCACACTGAGGGCGGGAATATAATTCATAGTTGCGTTTGGTGGAAGGATAGAAAGGAGGGGAGGGTTAGGGTAAGGTTTAGGGTAGGGTAAGATAAGATTTCGGGTTACAATTAAGGATTAGGGCTTTGCCATTAAAGAACACTTTCATTTCTTTTATAATATGTGTCCAGTTCTGCGTTGTACAAACAGCACTTCCGAAGGAGCAAAGCGAAAACAGTGTAACGCCCAGAGCTTCCGGACCCAGCTTTCATACTATTACTGGCTTTCTCTCCAGGTGTTTTGGACTTTAACTCCCACAATTCCTAACAGCCTGCCGTCTGTTAGAAATTAGAATCAGAGTTGGAAGAGACCTCATGGGCCATCCAGTCCAACCCCCTGCCAAGAAGCAGGAATATTCCATTCGAAGCACCCCTTTGTGGGAATTGGAATCCAAAACACCTGAAGGGAAGGCCAAAGTTGGCCCACACCTGATTTAGACCAAACGTGTTGTACATATCCTTAGGTTCCATGAGAGGGAAAAGGCAGATTATAAATTAAGAGCTCCACAATGATCTGCCTGCCAAAGAAAACAACCCCCTGTATTTTCATTTAGCCCAGGAGGAACCTTTTGCAAAGGTAGGTAAGGCTTCTGGGAGATGAAGGAACAAAGCGCTGGGGTCCTGTTCTAGCAGCACTGCAAAAATGGATTTAAACCTGGAAGTAATTGATTTTTAGTTTTAAATTGCCTTTTATATGAATGTTATTACATGATTTAACCTGTTTTAAACAATATATTTATGTGTGTTCGACACCTAATTGTTGCCAGTCTGTACGCCGCCCTGAGTAGCCTTCGGGCTGAAAAGGACAGGATAAAATGAGTGGAACGGCGATTCGACAGACGAGACTGTTTTACTGTTTTAATGATTGTTTTATTGCTCATGGATGTATTTTTAATTTAATTTTTGTCTAATTGTAGTGTATAAACTGTCATCCATGCCAAGGTCACATCTAGGCTGGACTATTGCAACGCCCTGTATGTTGGCCTTCCTATGTCTATGACCCGAAAGCTTCGTATCATTCAGAATGCGGCAGCCAGGTTACTCACAAGAACGCCCATGAAATGCCATATAACACCAGTGCTGCAACATTTACATTGGCTTCCAACCGAGTACCGTGGCCTGTATAAGATGTTAGTTCTGACCTTTAAAATTCTTTATGGCCAGGGTCCACCATATCTTAGGGACCGCCTCTCCTTCTCCCGTCATCAGAGGTCGCAACGACCAGCCCAACGCAACTTACTCTATATACCGGGTCCTAGAGAAGTGCACTTGGAAAGTACCAAACGCAGGGCTTTTTCTATTTCTGCCCCTGCCTTGTGGAATTCCTTGCTGCCCTATATGAGAGCCATGCGTGACTTAGGGCTTTTTACTCTAGCACTTAAGACTTGGCTTTTTACTAGATCATTCGATCTCTGTTAATTTTTAATTTCTGTATGTATGTATTTTATCTTTTACAATTTAGCTGTAAATCGCCTAGAGCATTCTCGGATGGAGGGCGATTAATAAGTAATTAAATATGATGAGGAGGAGACTGCTCACAGGACAGCCATTTGCACACGTCATTGATACAATTCAATGTGGGTGATTCTGAAGGTGCCACCAGTAAGGAAGGCCTGCCTCTATCAGCCTCACTAATAAGGATAATTGTAGTAAAAGGCTACATATGTGCAAAAATCCCATGGCCACAGGGGATCCATTAGAATCATAGAATCAAAGAGTTGGAAGAGACCTCATGGGCCATCCGGTCCAACCCCCTGCCAAGAAGCAGAAATATTGCATTCAAATCACCCCTGACAGATGGCCATCCAGCCTCTGTTTAAAAGCTTCCAAAGAAGGAGCCTCCACCACACTCCGGGGTGTAACTACCTTACTTTCATTCCCATTCCCAGTATACCATAGATTTGCATTAGAAGTCCTAGCAATTTCTAATAAAGTATCCTTTAGAAATGTGATAGTTTTTTCAACACAACTCCATGGTTGCTTTCATGGGAGGTACACTGTAAAATCGCCTGAAGAACCTAGCACATCCTTAGAGAGAACACTCCCCTTGAGAAGTTACTTTTTAAGACTATATTTCCCACTGGGGTATTTTTATAACCCAAAAAAGTAAGTTTCCCAACTTTTGATTCTTTGCATATGACCCTGTGATCTCGGAGCCCCCACTGGCGCAGTGGGTTAAACCACTGAGCTGCTGAACTTGCTGACCGAAAGGTCGGTGGTTCGAATCCAGGAAGCAGGGTGAGCTCCTGCTATTAACTCAGCTTCTGCCAACCTAGCAGTTCAAAAATATGGAATTGTGCATAGATCAATAGGTACTGCTTCGGTGGGAAGGTAATGACACTCAATGCTGTCATGTCAGGGTGATTAATAAGTAGTTAAAGATGATGATGGTAATTGTTTATACTGGAATTGAATTTTTTGCTCTCTACATGGGGTTGCCTTTGAAGACAGCTCGGAAGCTCCAACTAGTCCAACGTGCGGCAGCCATGATACTAACAGGAGCGGAGCGCAGGGAGCATACAACTCCTTTGCTGCACCAGCTCCACTGGCTGCCGATTTGCTACCGGGCTCAATTCAAAGTGCTGGCGTTGGCCTTTAAAGCCCTAAACGGTTCTGGCCCAAGCTACCTATCCGAACATATCTCTGCTTATGAACCCACCAGGACTCTAAGAACTTCTGGGGAGGCCCTGCTCTCGATCCCGCCTGCATCACAGGCACGGCTGGCGGGGATGAGGGACAGGGCCTTTTCTGTGGTGGCCCCTCGGCTGTGGAACGCCCTTCCCACGGACATTAGATCAGCCCCTTCGTTAATGGTGTTTCGAAGAAAACTAAAAACCTGGCTGTTCGAACAGGCGTTCGGTTAAACAATGCAATGTACACGATGAATATAGGAAACGGAATTATGGAAGACGAATTGGATCACGATTCTAGTTACGAGACGTTAATGTGTTGTTATTGATGTGTCATTATTCTGTATATTATGTTGTGAATGGTTTTTAAATTCTGTATGTTGTTGGATTGACTTTTGCTCTTGTTGTGAACCGCGTTGAGTCGCCTACGGGCTGAGAAACTGCGGTATACAAGCAAAGTAAATAAATAAATAAATAAGTGTAAAGTTATTTTGTCCCCCTCGGGGTGAGAAAAGCAGTATACAATCACTGTAAATAAATAATAAACGTGTGGCAAATAAATAAATAAAATGGAAGAGATGGGGGAGAGGAAATCAAGAGGACTGAAAGGACGCATGCGCGCTGCGTCAGCGTGCCTGGCTCGTGCGTTCTCGGCCTTCTTTTCCTCCCCCCTCCCTTTTCCACCGAATTCTCGCGAGAGCTCCACCCCCTCCCTCCCTTGGTTGACTTGGTTGCGCAAGTCTCGGAGCCCCTCCCTGTTTCCTCTCCCTGCGCCAAAGTGGTCTCTTCCGATTAGGGCCTCCCCATATATACATACACACAAGGGCGAAACCACGCGGTCTGGAAAAGTAGGGGAATCGGGGACGTTGCAAACCTTCAAAGACACAGGTTCGGCTTCCCTGCCGTTCCCCCCCTACATAAAAAGTGGTATCTTCCAATTTGGGCCTCCCGAGACAAACACTCGCACTGCCCGCCTGGGAGAAACCATTTGGCCTGGGAAAGGAGGGGGGGTCGGAGCCCTGTTTTTGAAACAGCTCATCTTTATAATATATATATTATAAATAATATATATATATTATAAATATATATATTATAAAGTATATATCAATATAAGCAATGGCCTTCAATGCTTCCTTCCTCCCCTTTCCCGCCTCCTGCGATACCTGCTATAATCCGCGGAGCCGCCTGACATGTTCTGCTTCCCGCCGCTGTCCTCAACTGAAAAGGCAGAGTCTCCGCGCACGCCGCCTTTTATACCCGTTCCGTTGGCCGGAACTACTTTCCGCTCCCCCCTCCCTCCTTCGCCTTTCGCCGCGGAGGAGTATGGAAATTTACCATTCGGAGAGGGAGGGCGGGGGAGGCACGGAGCGCCCCAGAGGCGTGTCCCACCCACCCCTCGGCTTGGAAAGAGACCCCCTCCCCGTGAAAGAAACGTCACAGAGCTTTATCCAAATCAGGGGAAGGAGCCAGGCTTGAGGGACTACTTTATGCTGCCACACGCGGAGGGATATTGCAGCAGTTGGTCTGCTGACTGACTCCGTTCTCTCCCCAGTCTCGTGAATGGGGTTTCCTCGCCCGCCCCTGCCTCGGTGAAGGAAGGCGATTGGTCCGGACGGGGAGTGGGCGGGGCGTAAGGAGAATCACAGCAGGGAGGGGGAGTTTTGGGAAAATGGCGCCTGTTGTTGCCTGAGGGGAGGTGGAAGGGGAGGGAAGGAAAAATAAGCGATTAGAAAGAATGGAGGCGGTTAAAAAGAAAAATAAATCAAGGAGGGGGCTTCTAAAAACAATATGGGGAAGTTAGAAGGGATTTGGGTTTCCAGAATTTATGAAATGAGGGGGAAAAGTGAGGAGGAAAAATGATCAAGGGTCTGGAGAATAAGRCCTATGAGGAGCGGCTTAAGGAGCTGGGCATGTTTAACCTGAAGAAGAGAAGGCTGAGAAGAGATATGATTTGGTAGGCTTGTCCACAGCTGCATGGTTTACAACTCATAGAACAAGCCCTATGAGGAGCAGCTTAAGGAGCTGGGCATGTTTAACCTGAAGAAGAGAAGGCTGAGAAGAGATATGATTTGGTAGGCTTGTCCACAGCTGCATGGTATACAACTCATAGAACAAGCCCTATGAGGAGCAGCTTAAGGAGCTGGGCATGTTTAACCTGAAGAAGAGAAGGCTGAGAAGAGATATGATTTGGTAGACTTGTCCACAGCTGCATGGTATGCAACTCATAGAACAAGCCCTATGAGGAGCGGCTTAAGGAGCTGGGCATGTTTAGCCTGAAGAAGAGAAGGCTGAGAGGAGATATGATAGCCATGTATAAACATGAGCCAACAATGTGATGTGGCGGCGAAAAAAGTCAATGGGATTTTGGCCTGCATCAATAGGAGCATAGTGTCAAGATCTAGGGAAGTAATGCTACCCCTCTATTCCGCTTAGGTTAGACCACACCTGGAATATTGTGTCCAATTCTGGGCACCACAATTGAAGAGAAATTTTGACAAGCTGGAATGTGTCCAGAGGAGGGCGACTAAAATGATCCAGGGTCTGGAGGACAAGCCCTATGAGGAGCGGCTTAAGGAGCTGGGCATGTTTAGCCTGAAGAAGAGAAGGATGAGAGGACATGTTTATTTATTTCTCATGTCAGGGCAGCCAGTCAATTATATTACATTTCTAACAGAACAAAGCAAACAAACAGAGAAAATACAAAATGTGTGAGTTTGGTAGTTGATTAAATGTCCTTTGACCAGTATCTGGCCACTTGGAGTGCCTCTGGTGTTGCTGCAAGAAGGTCCTCCATTGTGCATGTGGCAGGGCTCAGGTTGCATTGCAGCAGGTGGTCTGTAGTTTGCTCCTCGCTGCACTCGCATGTCGTGGATTCCACTTTGTAGCCCTGTTTCTTGAGGTTGGCTCTGCATCTCGTGGTGCCAGAGCGCAGTCTGTTCAGCGCCTTCCAAGTCGCCCAGTCCTCTGTGTGCCCAGGGGAGTCTCTCATTCGGTATCACCCACGGATTGAGGTTCTGGGTTTGAGCCTGCCACTTTTGGACTCTCGCTTGCTGAGGTGTTCCAGCGAGTGTCTCTGTAGATCTTAGAAAACTATTTCTTGATTTAAGTCGTTGACGTGCTGGCTGATACCCAAACAGGGGATGAGCTGGAGATGTCTCTGCCTTGATCCTTTCACTATTGGCTGCTACTTCCCGGCGGATGTCAGGTGGTGCAATACCGGCTAAGCAGTGTAATTTCTCCAGTGGTGTAGGGCACAGACACCCTGTGATAATGCGGCCTGTCTCATTAAGAGCCACATCCACTGTTTTAGTGTGGTGAGATGTGTTCCACACTGGGTGCATACTCAGCAGCAGAGTAGCATAGCGCAAGGGCAGATGTCTTCACTGTCTGGTTGTGATCCCCAGGTTGTGCCAGTCAGCTTTTGTACGATATTGTTTCTAGCACCCACTTTTTGCTTGATGTTCAGGCAGTGCTTCTTGTAGGTAAGAGCACGGTCCAGAGTGACTCCCAGGTATAGCGCTCTTTTTTTTTCTACTGGCGTTACTCTTTCTTCTAACTTTTACTATAACTTATACTTTAACTACTTTGTTACCTCTCTATTCTACCCTCACGGTCTGTCTAAATCATAACTTTCTATCACAATGATTGTTACTCTGCTTCTTTTTTATTCACTACTTTACTCTTTACTTTCCTACTTTTTACTTTTTTACTTTACTTTTTACTTTACTTCTTGTAGGTCCAGTGTGACTCCCAGGTATTTGGGTGTGCTGCAATGCTCCAGTGGGATTCCTTCCCAGGTGATCTTCAAGAGCTCGGGATGCTTCTCTGTTCTTGAGATGAAAGGCACATGTCTGTGTTTTAGATGGGTTGGGGATCAGCTGGTTTTCCCTGTAAGAGCACCTAGAGCTTCGGAAAGCTTCTGTTCTACCGTCTCAAAGCTCCCTGCTTGAGCAGTAATGGCACGATCATCAGCATAGATGAAACTCTCTTTCCCTTTTGGCAGTGGCTGGTCATTTGTGTAGATGTTGAACATGGATGGAGCAAGCACGCTCCCCTGAGGCAGGCCGTTCTTCTGTTTCCGCCATCTGCTTCTCTGGCCCTGGAACTCAACAAAAAAGCTCCTGCTTTGTAGCAGGTTTCCTATGAGGCGGGTGAGGTGGTAGTCCTTTGTGATATTATACATTTTTCTCAGGAGGAGGCGGTGGTTCACAGTATCATAGGCTGCTGACAGTTCTATGAAGACATCTCCTGTGATCTGCTGCCTTTCAAAGCCATCTTCTATGTGCTTAGTCAGGTTCAACACTTGTGATGTGCAACTTTTGCCTTTTCTGAAGCCAGCTTGCTGTATGTGAGAGGAAATCATAGGGAGGAGGGAGCAAGCTTGTTTTCTGCTTTCCTGGAGACTAGGACGTGGAACAATGGCTTCAAACTACAAAAAAGGAGATTCCACTGGCTGTCAGTTTGCTACCGGGCACAATTGAAAGTGCTGGCATTGGCCTATAAAGCCCTAAACGGTTCTGGCCTGACTTACCTGTCCGAACGCATCGCCTCCTATGAACCAACTAGGACATTAAGATCATCTGGGGAGGCCCTGCTCCCAGTCCTGCCTGCATCACAGGCGTGCCTGGCGGGAACGAGAGACAGGGCCTTCTCAGTGGTGGCCCCTCGGCTGTGGAATGCCCTTCCTATAGATATCAGATTGGCCCCATTCCTGTTGGTGTTTCAGAGGAAAGTGAAGACCTGACTGTTCGAACAAGCATTTGATTAAACAGTGTAATTGAACATAGGAATACGGAATAATGGATGATGAGACTGGATTCTGATTTTACTTTTGAGGTGCTAATGATTGTTATACGGATGTTCAATGATTTATGTTACAATTGTTTTTCGTGCCCTTTACTTGTCTCGTGATATTTTGTATTGATGTTGTTCACCGCTTTGAGTCGCCTGAGGGCTGAGAAAAGCGGTATATAAATAAAGTAAATAAATAAATAAATAAATTCCATCTGAACATGAGGAAGAACTTCCTGACTGTGAGAGCTGTTCAGCAGTGGAACTCTCTGCCCCGGAGTGTGGTGGAAGCTCCTTCTTTGGAAGCTTTTAAACAGGCTGGATGGCCATCTGTCAGGGGTGATTTGAATGCAATATTCCTGCTTCTTGGCAGGGGGTTGGACTGGATGGCCCATGAGGTCTCTTCCAACTCTATGATTCTATAAGTGAGAGAACATTCAAGGAGAGAAGAGTAGCTTTTCATTCTTCCTCTTTCTAACCTATTTTCCCAATGGAGGGGTTAGTATTGTGGCTGTTGTTTCCACAGGACTTTGTTTTGGGCATCCTCAGGCTGGCAGCACACATGTCTTCGTTGATGGTATTCATTCATCTTCCCTTTGGCCTTTGTCCACATAACCACTGTCCTGCAATCTCCAAATGCAGTGCTGTAGTACACCTATTTATTTACCCAGCCACCTATTGTATCAATCCATCTTCTTTCTAAGTTATTTTCCCATGGAGAGGTTAGCATTGTGACTCATTTGTTTCCACGGGGCTTTGTTTTGGGCTTCTTCAGGTCTCAGCTTGGCAGCATGCACATCTTCATTGATGGTGTGCATCTTTCCTTTGGCCACATGGTCGCCATCTTTCAATTTCCAAATGCAGTGCGGTGTTGTTGTTGTTCATTCGTTCAGTCGCTTCCAACTCTTCATAACCTCATGGACCAGCCCACGCCAGAGCTCCCTGTCAGCCGTCACCACCCTAGCTCCCTCAAGTTCAAGCCAGTCACTTCAAGGATGCCATCCATCCATCTTGCCCTTGGTGGGCCCCTCTTCCTTTTTCCTTCCATTTTACCCAGCATAATTGTCTTCTCTAAGCTTTCCTGTCTTCTCATGATGTGCCCAAAGTAAGTACTTCATCTTTGCCTCTACTATCCTTCTCTCCAATCAGAAGTCAGGCTTTATTTCCTGAAGTATGGACTGGTTGGATCTTCTCGCAGTCCAAGGCACTCTCAGAACTTTCCTCCAACACCACAATTCAAAAGCATCTATCTTCCTTTGCTCAGCCTTCCCTATGGTCCAGCTCTCACATCCGTAGGTGACTATGGGGGATACCATTGCTTTAACTATGCGGATCTTCGTTGCCAGTATGATGTCACTACTCTTCACTATTTTATCGAGATTGGTCATTGCTCTCCTCCCAAGAAGTAAGTGTCTCCTGATTTCCTGGCTGTAGTCTGCATCTACAGTAATCTTTGCACCTAGAAATACAAAGTCTGTCACTGCCTCCACGTTTTCTCCCTCTATTTGCCAGTTATCAATCATTCTTGTTGCCATAATCTTGGTTTTTTTATGTTTAGCTGCAACCCAGCTTTTGCGCTTTCTTCTTTCACCTTGATTAGAAGGCTCCTCAATTCCTCCTCGCTTTCGGCCATCAGAGTGGTGTCATCTGCATATCTAAGCTTGCTATTGTTTCTTCCAGCAATTTTTACCCCAGCCTTGTATTCATCAAGCCCTGCACATCACATGATGTGTTCTGCATACAAGTTTAATAGGTTGGGTGAAAGTATACAACCCTCTCGTACACCTTTCCCAATCTTGAACCAGTCTGTTGTTCCATGGTCAGTTCTTACTGTTGCTACTTGGTCGTTATACAGATTCCTCAGGAGAGAGACAAGGTGATTTGGTATGCCCATACCACTAAGAACTTGCCACAATTTATTATGATGCTGTAGTATCTGTTTATCCATCCATATTTTCCCATTGAGGGGTTAGCATTGTGACTGTTATTTGTTTCCACGGGGCTTTATTTTTAGCATCCTCAGGCCTCGTGTTGGCAGCATGCACATCTTCGTTGATGGTATCCATATATCTTTCCTCTGGCCTTTGGAGATTGCTGTCCTGCAGTCTCCAAATGCAGTGCTGTAGTATCCATCTGTCTATCCAGCCACCCATCTATCCTTTGTTTTGGGCCTCCTCAGGTCTCAGGTTGGTGTCCATCCATCTTTCCTTTGGCCTTTGTCCTTGTGGTCGCTGTCCTGCAATCTCCAAATGCAGTGCTGTCGTATCCTATCCATCTTCTTTCTAAGCAATTTTCCCATGGAGCTGTTAGCATTGTGACTGCCGTTTCCACAGGGCTTTGTTTTGGGCATCCTGAGGTCTCAGGTTGGCGGCATGCATGTCTTCATTGATGGTGTCCATCCTTCTTTGGCCTTTGTCCACGTCTGCATCCTGCAACCTCCAAATGCAGTGCTGCTTGTGCTGCTGATGATTCTCTTCTTATGACATGGCCGTACCACCGTAGCCTTGCTTCCTGCATTTTGTTGCTGATAGTTTGTATTCCTAGTCTTTAGCAGTGTCCAGGCAGAGTATGAATAGTAATGGCAGGAGTGCTGATCCCTGAGGCATACTAACAGTGACGTTGAAGGGTGGTGAAATCCCTGCAGGGCTGTGGACCATGCTTGTTGTATTATTGTATAGTAGTTTTATCCATATTATATAGTCTTCAGGTATTCCATTTGACTGTAGTGCTCACCAGATCAGGTCATGGAGAACCCAATCAAATGCCTTTTTTGAGATGAAGGAATGCAAAGTGCCTTGGTTTCTTTTTCTGATGTTTTTCCGTGAGTAACTGGACAGCATATATTGCATCCATTGTGCCACACCCCTAGACAGAGCCACACTGACTTGGTTAACTGCTGTGTGACTTACTAGCTTTTTGTCCAGTATTTTTTCAAATACTTTCATTGCATGAAATAGACGTATTGCGCGGTATGTTGAGCAATTACATATGTCTCCTTTGCCCTTCCAAATTGGTTTGGTTATACTGGTAGTCCAGTCCTTGGGGGCAGAGGCAGCCCTAGGTAATTTTCAACAGTAAGCAAACAGTATTTTGCCCCCCCCCCCCCCCCAACCAATCACTGATATATATTTTCTGTTCGTCGTGGGAGTTCTGTGTGCCATATTTGGTTCAATTCCATCATTGGTGGAGTTCAGAATGCTCTTTGATTGTAAGTGAACTATACATCCCAGTAACTACAACTCGCATATGTCAAGGTCTATTTCCCCCAAGAGCGCCTCAAGAGCGCCCCTGGGCAAAATCAACTATACTGCAAATGCTTACTTTGCATTGGGTTGAGCCGTCCAATGCAAAGGGGGTGATTTTTTTTGTTATGATTTTGTTAAATAGCTATGCTAGAAAGGTAGCACCACAGTCTTTTTAGCATTTTCCAAATTTTAGTTCTCTGCAATATGGAAAATTTGGAACTTTAGAAGAGAGATTTTTATTAGGGATTTTTTTATTTATCTTTTTTTAAAATGGTTTTTTAAATGCTTTATGAAGGACTTTATATGCTTTAAATGTTGTTAATTGCCTACCTGTAGGAGCCACCTTGGCCAAAGGGTGCCTGTAAATGAAATAAGGTTATGTAGGAATCAAATCATTTATTTCATGTAATAAATGAGAAAAAACATATAGTAATTCTTACTCCCTACATGAAGCATTTTAAAATTGTTTCAACAAGTTCAAAAAAAAAGATCAATAAAACACCCTCAAAAAAGGGTTTGGGAATTAATTTGAAAAGAATTGAAAGATAGTGCATTTGGACTACAGCTCTGCAAATCTCTGCCATACAACTAATCACCTTGGGCAAGTCACATATTCTCAACCTCAGAAAGGTAATGGCAAACCGCTTCCGAACAAATCTTGCCAAGAAGACCCTGTGAGAGAGTTGCCATAAGTGGGGAAGAGTTTCAAGACAGGCAAATAATTGGAACTGAGAAAAGGGAAAGAAGAAGTCTGAGGAAGTAGGAGAGTCTGCATTGAACTGCATTATGTGGCACGAGACCAGGCATGGGCCAGTTTGGGCCCTCTGGGTGTTTTGTGGGTGTTGCAGTCCAAAACACCTGGAGGGCCCAAGTTGGCCCATGCCTGCACTAAACTCATATAATCAGATTCAATGCAATTAAAATTAATCTATGACAGTGTAGATAGATAGGGTCTGATGGAAATAGGACTGAATAAGGAAACAGAAAAAAGACTGCTAGAAATAGCTGGTGTTTATTTAGTGCCAACTGTGCTCCAAGACCCTTCCCCACCCAGCAACTCTCATATGATATGTAGTGCAATTCGCATCACCCTCAACCAGCTGGAAGTTGGATTTCAGCACATTTAGAGAATGTCTAGTAGAAATTGGGTTGTTGTAGGTTTTTTCAGGCTATATGGCCATGGTCTAGAGGCATTCTCTCCTGACGTTTCGCCTGCATCTATGGCAAGCATCCTCAGAGGTAACGAGGTCTGTTGGAACTAGGAAAAAGGGTTTATATATCTGTGGAATGACCAGGGTGAAACAAAGGACTCTTGTCTGCTGGAGCTAGGTGTGAATGTTTCAACTAGTAGAAATCTAGTAGAAATCTTTCCTCTTTTATGAACTGTTCCTTCAGAAAATTGCTCTCTTGCCCCTATAGTTCTCTGTTCACAGTATAAAATTATTATCTTCAGTTTCATGAGATTTGTGTTAGGACAAAGAATTTAAATCCATAGCTAATGTACATGGCAAATGTTTTAAATTATTAACTGACAGATAGATACTGAATTGTATGAATGCTAAAAACTGGTAGAAAAAATCCATGGAGGAAAGAGCAAGAAGGGATTGGTTGGTGATGGAAAGAGGAGAATGTAGGTCCCTTCTACACTGCCATATAAAATCCAGATTATCTGCTTTGATAATCTGCATTATATGGCAGTGTAGAAGGGGACATAGAATGTAAGTGGAGAATGGGCAATACCAGTGGCAGCTTGAAGAAAAGTGGAAGAAGGAAAAAGAAGACTTGAAGAAGAGGGGAAAGAATTAAGAGCATTCAGAAAAATGAAGGTGACAATTGGAATGAGGCAGATTAATCATTCAGCAAACCCAGGGAAGTGATGGAGATTTAAGGTTATAGTCACTTTGCTCATACCAATTTATTAATTAAATATAGCAATGCTTAGGAAGACAAAGACTGAAAATGGAAGTTCTGTTGGTTACAGACAAACTATGGGAGGAGCCATAGATCAGTATCAGAGCACATATTTTGCATGCTGGGTTTCTCCAGGTCATAGCCCATCAGATGATAATTCTGAGCTAATGGGTTTGTGGTTCTATTGTAGAGTGGTTTCCTGTGTCCCTATCAAATGTGTCAGCTATGTATGCTTATTCCTGCAGCTGTTTCAGGACACTGTGTTGCTGTTTCCTTGCTATCACATATAATTAAGACAACAATAATAACATCCAGCATTTGTATAGTATTTTTGAATGCTCAGATGTTCCTGTTCCCTTAGTACAGATATTTTTAGTGATTGGCAACCTACATAGCTCCACAACAGATGTGACATTTGAACTGGCAGCTTTCTGATTCTGTTAGCTGGTTTACTACAATGGCAGAACCTTTGCAAACTGTTTTTGTGGTTGCACCAAAGCTGAATATTCAATCAGTCACAGAATTTGCCAGTATCAACTAGCTTTAGAATCACTGTCTCTCACCTCAGTCTGCTCCCAAAGGGTTAGTGAAAGAGTAGATGGGAGGGAGCCACATATTTTACCTGGACTCTTTAGTGGTTTTTATTCTGTGTTTTCTTTTCTTCCATCTTTGCAGTGAGGAATAAATGATTTTAACATAATTAGTACAAGAGCCTAATTATCCTAAAATGACAAGGTAATATTTTATATGTTAATCACCTATGAGTAGTTTTTTTGTTTTGTTTTGTTTAAGAAAACATTGTGAAATTCTTGGGGTTGCTAAGCTATAATTCAATAGGGGACTTAAAGGTGCCTACGCAGATATTATACATTGCTGTCCCTTTGAATATATTTTTCCCCATTCCAGAATGCTGAGGGATCCAGGAATAACATTCAACCAATGCCAAAAAAGATAAATGAATTAAAAATAACAGATGAGGAAATTAGTCATTTTTTCTCATTTGCATGTGTCACTAGAGAAGATTCAATCTATCCCCATTGAGTTGATTCCTCCATGCAGTTTCATGAATGAAAGTTTCTTTTCCAGAAAAGGCTTGAGTTTTATTCATTTTAGTTGTTGCAGACTGTACATACCAATTTTATTTCAGGCTTCATATTTAACATTAGTCTTCTGTCGGTTTCTAGATTTCTTTCTCTTTATTCTTTTAGAAGACCCCTTTCTCACAGTGTCATCTGCAGAATCCTTGCATAATTCAGAGCATTTGGCTGCATGCTTCAGTGTTCTCAGCAGAGCTCTTGTGTGGGTTTCGTTCCTGGTGAATTTCAGGGGTCCTAAAATTCCCCTTGTTTCTTTTAGATTCCTTGAGACTTTGTGGAGAGGGAGAGAACATACAGTCACTGCCACCCACAACCAGCACTATGACCATCTATCCAACTCCCCCTTTTGACCTGCATCTAGAGCTGTACCCTCCTTTTGCCATGTGCTCATCAGTAGCTATCTGGAACAACCGGGGGAGGTTTTGAGATGCTCTATGAGGAAAAAGAGCTGGTGAAGAATTGGGAGTGCTGCTTACTGGGGCCATAGAGATGGAGGCATTGATGCTCCTCCAGGATTTGAAGCCACAACAGGCTGATCTTTGTGGCTTCTGATGCTAGCACACCTCCCTCTTCGTCTGGCCTCGATGCACCTTTTGCCTAACTCTTTCTCTGTTTCTCTTTCCACCAAGAACAGACATGGTTATCTCTGCTGTTTTGTAATACGTAAATGTATATGGCTGAGATCGAACAATTTTACAATGTGCATGAGAGAGAGAGAGAGAGAGAGAGAGAGAGAGAGAGAGAGAGAAATAATGAAGCCACAAAGAAAAAGAGAAACATCCAACATAGGTCCAGATCACCAGACCCTGATAATTTGTTGCAGCTCCCTGCTTTCCTTATCAACCAGGTCTATCAGGACAAGGCATATGTGTTTTTTTATAAGCTAAAGTTGTGCCCTAAAACTACAGAAGTCTCCCATGTAGTGCATTGAAAATCGTTCTTTTGCCCTAAGGCCAAGATATAGAAAACCACTATGCTCTTTAAAACTAAAGTATTCAAATAGAAATTTTAATTTATTGTTGAAGGCTTTCATGGCTGGAATCACTGGGTTGTTGTAGGTTTTAAAAACTTTTTTTATCACCTCTGAGGATGTTTGCTATAGATGCAGGCGAAACGCCAGGAGAAAATACCTCTAGAACATGGCCATAAAGTCCGAAAAAACCTACAACAACCCAATTTTAATTTAGTTTGTTTACTACTGCTATTGAGATTTAAATTGAATCAAGAGTGGACTGTATATGTTTGAAAGTTTTAGAGTTTCCCAACTTTTTCCATGTTTCTCCTGTACTGTTGTTTTATCTTAGTTCATCTCCTAACAACTACTTGCTCAGCCCTGGAGGTGGAGGGCAGCCAGGCCTTGCTCCTTTGCTGGAGGCGGAGGTAGAGAGTCGGGAGGATGGGGGCTGCCTTTGGTAGAGGTAAAGAAGGCCTTATCCGGGCAGGCGCCCTCTTCCCACAGTCGTCTGCAGCCAGGCGTCCCTACATCACGGATTTTTACTTATTGCGGGTGTTCCTGGAAAGGAACATCCACAATAAGTGAGGGAACACTGTAATATCATTTAATACAATGAGTATTTCAGGAGTAAATTCCAACGAATTCAGAGGGATTTACATCAGACTAAACATGCATGTGATTTGCAGTATTGAATATAACACTTTCAGTGATCCGGTGAAGCTTTTCATGTGTATGTTATACTAATATACTAAACCGCCTCAAGTCGCCTCCAGGCTGAGAGGGGCGGTATACAAGTATAGTAAATAAATAAAATAAATATTTCTTTCTCTTTTGACATGCAGCAGTTTTAGCTCTTTTATACAGTATATATAGCTGCTTAAAACATTACTAGGAGTTTCAACTCCAACTCTCAATATTGTGTCATAGAAGAGTGGCTTTAGAGCAGTGAGGAGGAACTAGGTCTTGCCTGTCTGAGCCAATTGTGAAGCTCTGAATCATACCCATTACAGGCATGTTAGCAACTTTGTTCTGTGTACTTAGCCTAGTTCAGATGATAAATTCACAGCCTGCTGAAGCATAGTTTAAGAGATGGAAATGAGAACTTTTGCTCCCTTTTTACTCCTTTTTTCATTGCTTATATTTTGATTTAATTAAATCGCTACAACTGTTATGTTAATGTAATTTCCATGTTTGTCACAGTTTACAATTGGCTTAAAATTCTGACTACTGAAACCGCAATATAAGAGTTAACTCTGGCCTGGATGCAGAAAAAGGGAGAAAACATACAGACTAGGGCTTCCAAACTAGGCTGAAAACAGTGTTTTTTTCTTATTKCAAATATTCATGAATTGGGTGTTTGTTTGTTTGTTTGTTTTTAAGTTCAAACGCATAGTTTTGGATCTGTGTTTGCCATTAGATAACCTTCAAAGCATATCTCGCCCTGGTATTGGGTTTAAATTAAATGTTATAATGAGGTTTCCAAAAACATAGCTGTGTAATTTATAAGGCCTGTGTGTCCTCTATGATCTGTCTAAGCCAATTACTGTCACTAAATCATTGGAAGCTTGTGAAAATAGTGTGCATTTGCTCCCCCCCCCTCCCCTATTATGGCAAGGAAGGCTGATCCCCTGGTTTCATAATCCAACCTACTGATCTAGAAATTTTGTCAGACTGTGACCTTATAGAACTATTCTTAGTAGAGTAAAAACCCTTGACTATAAGTATTTTCCCTGTAATAATAGTCAGTTATCAGCTACAGCCATGTTGTCCGACTCGTCCCAGAGTGCATTTTATTGTGGCAGTCAGCAGCAAGCAGACGCTCTTGCTTGAACAGCAAGAGCCACATTTATAAATTGCACTGGCCTACAGAAATGTATTGATCGCTGGATCTTACTAGTGCTCATAATAAAGAATTTTGTATTTGTAATCAAGCAAAAAATAAAGTTATATATTTTTATTCAGCAGCTATAGCAATTTACTATACAATATTTTCTGCCTCCAATTAGTGGAAGCACTTTATAAAAGATTAATATAGTATTTTGTTTGCAAGGACAAATAGGCATACAAGTATGTTCTCTGGCTTTTTTCTGAGGGCCGAATTGGCAGTGATTCTTGCCACATGCTTTGGCTTTGTGTGATTGAGTGTAGTTTTAGTAATAGCTGGTGGAGATAGGGATAGATCGTGGGGTACATCTATTCTGTAGAATAAATGCTGTTTGACATCACTTTAACTGCAATGGCTGAATACTATGGAATCATGGGAATTGTAGTTTTATAAGATCTATAGTCTTCACTTCCAAAGAGTGCTAGTGGCTCATTAAACTACAAACCCCAGGGTTCCATAGCATTGTGCCATAGGACATGAAGTACTGTCAAATTGCACTGTGAACTGCCCTGAGTCCTCATTGGGATTGAGAAGGGCGGAATACAAATACCATAAATAAATAAATAAATAAATAAATAAATAAATAAATAAATAAATAAATTCTACACTGTAGATGCACCCATGGTATGGGGGAAGAAGAATCTTGAGCATGGTGTGATTCAGACCAGAAACAGGCCTGCTACATCTTCACATTGCCACTAACTAGGAAAAAGTATTTGCTGAATGTAATGGGATATCTACTGAAATGTGTATATGATTGTGCTATAACTAGAAGAATCACATGCTGAACTCAAAGGGTGTTAAGTCTTAGTAAATATATTTTTAGGTTTTGCTTCTCTTCAACTCATCACCAGATTACTCAATGCAGTATGCCAGTTGAGATTTAGAAGCTGTCTTATACAAAACTTCTTCAGTGGTCCAGTCAGGTACTGTCAGTCTTGGCTTACAAGCATAGAGTCTGGACATAATTTCCTAGCCTTATATTCTGATCGTAGAAAAGTTCCTTTTGGGAGACTACCCCCCCCCCCCCCCCCCCCGCCAAATCCTCAATCAGAATAACCATGTTAACAGTGGGGGTCTGGGAATTAAAGTCCAAACTAATTTAGAAGTGCATCTTACAGCACAAGATTTCTTGCCTGAAAAAGATACTGGTTGTTCACTCTGTCTTATGAATTGTCAAATCTGTTGCTGCAGCAGAATCAATTGGGTTGCAGACTTCACTAAATACCCCTCCCCAACATTACAAAGTCATGGTAAATTAGTATACTGCTGGGAAATGGTTTTGTGTGGTATTTCAGTCAAATCCCCATGTATTCTGTACATTATTTGTGTTTCATCTCCATAAAGTAGATTATTATACGGGGTTTTTTTTTTTGTCGTGTCAGGAGTGACTTGAGAAACTACAAGTCACTACTGGTGTGAGAGAATTGGCCATCTGCAAGGAAGTTGCCCAGGGGACGCCCGGATGTTTTGATATTTTTACCATCCTTGTGGGGGCTTCTCTCATGTCCCCGCAATGGGGAGCTGGGTGAAGAGCAAAAGTATAGTGCTTTAGGTAAAAATCCCATACCTTGATTAAATAGTATTGAAATCAATGGGATTTTTTAAAAATAGACACGTATAGCAGGAACAGGAATTGTACAGTCTTCCATATGGAAGTTCAGATTTTATTACCTGTCTTTTATTGCCCTTTGATCCCAGCCCCACATGGCCAATAATGAGAGAGGACTCTGCCCATATTGAAATTCTTTAATGCTAACTTAACTGACATCTGTCAGAAGGTAGGCTGGTGACTCTTAGCATTGTCACTTTTCTTCTTTTGTGAGAGTTTTAATATCTTTGCCTGGTGAAGAAGCCTGTGAAGCTTTGAAAGGTTGCATGATGCATCTTCTGAATTTTGGTTGGCCAATAAAGGTATCACTCTTTTCTGTATTTTGTTGTATTCTTAATGTGTTTTATTGGGCTTGGCTCTCTTTTGGAAAAATCCACTGCAGTTTAGAACTTGAAAGTGGGATGGAAATGACTGGTGAACCAAGGATTTACCACTACCAGTTTGACTAACATCCGTTTCAGGAAATTTGCTTGACATTATATTGGGACAAGCACACCTGTATTTTCAGCATTCTCTCTGCATGTATCCATGGTCTTTGGCTGAGATTCCCATATGGCCTCATTCTTTGCCCTGTTACATAAACTTTTTGCTTTTATATCTGTATCACATTTAATAGAGGGATATTTAGATTGTAACAAAAAATCATTCCACTTCCTTTAGAACAGCATTGAACAAATGTGAGAGGTGCAAAATTTGAACTTCTGTTTATCAGGTTTCCATAAGCTTCTTTTCCTGTTTTTAACAACTTTGTTAAATATACTTATGCCAAATTTAATTTCAGTTCTTTTCTGAGGGCAAATTGAGGTAAGTTTTCTGGAAGAGACTGGCTGTTTTGTTGGAAAAGATTGGCAGTACAAATGCACATTGGAACTGTGAAGTGTATTTTTCACATTGTGTGCAAACAAGCCATTCCTTTGCATGCTAACAGCAAACTATGAATGTGGGAGAATTAGGAGGAATGCTGTCCCAGTAGTGTTGTTGCCATAGTGTTGCTGCTTAAGAAAAAGAGAATAGAGACTAAATCCTCCTCTCTGGATTTCCTCTGCTAGAAAAAAAACAAAACAAAAAACCCTCAAAACTACAGCGTATAAGACAAGGACAAAAACAGACTCGCAGAGGTAGTGGTAAGGAGTTGAAAAGAAGCAAAATCTATGCCCTTTATGGTTTCTAAAAAAGGAAAAGTGCATGTGCACAAGAGTGACTGAATATGAGTTGTAGCAGTGACTAGTGTTTTTGTTGTTCAGCTACACTGAATTTCAGAGAATTATGAGCAAGTTTGGAGCCATTCTGCTCCGCAGAGGAAATGTTACCATGAAGAAATGAGTTGCTTTTAATGATAATTTCAGAGACAGTCTTTCCTGCTCCAGGATCTGTCTTTCTGGCACTGCTGTAACAGAAGCCCTGCTGTTTGGAAGGCAATTGAAACTTGAAAGCTATTCATTGCAGCATGGCTGGCTGATGATGAGGGAAACAAGAAAGTAATGCTAAATATACATGTACTGACTTCACCAGGCAACATGAGCGCTTATACAGAAGGAATTTGTCAATACTTGGTTGCCAATACTTGTCTTTTGTGCCACCTGGTACAGGCATATGCTATAAGAAGAGCTCTGCTGGATGCCACCAAGGTATCATTTATTCTGGCACCATTTCCCCCCATGGTGGGCATCCAGAAGCTCACAACCAAATACTGAAGAATGTCATTACCTGAGAACCATGAATCATAGCTATGGGAAATGACACAGCCATTTCTGCTTACCATTAAACATAAGGAAATGCTGCTGCCCATAGTATTCTTTGCCACAACCCATAATTGGAGTAAAATTTTGCAGGAAATGTAAACAGAAAACGGCCAGAATGCTGTCAAAAAGGGAAAATATAACATAAATCAGGTATATTTTTCCTTGGTGATATGTATCTCCTGGTTTGGATGTGAAACCTATGTTGTAGCAGAAGGATTTTGTCTTCAGTTCTGGCCACAGATATACAAAAGCCCCCAATGCTGTGGTTGCTATTTGTCTGATCTTTATTTTTGCAGCACTCTGCAGTTCTCCCATTCTGTCACTTTCCTTACAGTGTCTTTGGCAGTGGCTCTGTTTTGCATCTGCTGCTCTCTGGCAGTGATATACTGGCAGGCTTGACTAAAACAATAAAGTGGTGGTTTTTCTAACACCCTAATTCGCAAGGATTGTTTCCACATCAGGATCAGTGCCATGGTATCCCTGTGCCTTCCAGAGACTTCTAGAGCCTGCTCTATTCAAGGCGACGTGCTCTGTTCGCAAAGCGTGTTTCCCTGGACTGAACTATTGAGCGCTGCTATTCTCTAAAGTGAACATAGAGCACACTTTCTAACACAGCTGGCATGGGTCTCTATGACTGCACATTGCAGAGAAAAACTATTAGGCTGTGCAAGCTGTCAGATTTCCAAGAACTCATATCATGATTGAGCTTCTAACTGAGAAATTGCAATAAGATTACAAGATTCCCTGGATGCAGATCAAAAACTACTGCATATAAGCAATGAGAAATTTTGATTTTTACATGACACCAGACCTTTCCTAATATTTTTTGTTAACAGCCAGAAGCCTTTGTAGTCTGACTGAAAGCAGCAAAAGAGCACCTTAGATAGTATCTGGCAATTCTCTTTTGATGTCTTAAGAAATCTAAGATTCATATGTCAGTGATGTGCTTCTAGTTCACAAAGCACAGTGATAGACATGAAGTTTGGAGGACCATTATTAATGGAATTTGCATTCAAGACAGCATTTTCATGACTCTTCCTCTCTTCAAAGAGCAAACATCTTCCCTGCCTTTAAAAAGGCCAAAAAAGAAGATCCCAATGCCAGAAACAATATTGGGGCAGATTATAAAGCATCTGTTTGCAAGTATTTGGATGATAATACAATGATTAGTAGGAGCCAGTATGAATTTGTCAAGAGTGAATCCTGCCTAACCAATCTAATATCTTTTTTTTAAAAAGTAAATGGTGGAAACACTGTAGTTCATTTGGATTTCAGTAAACGTACTGTCCAATGATATATTGATTATATAAATATGGCATAGTTGGAAACATCAGCAGTTGGATCCATATTTGGTTGGAAAGCTGTGTTCAGAGTTGTCATAAATGGCTATGTTTTAAACTGGAGAGAAGTCTGAAATGTAGTGCCACAATATTCTGTCCTTTGGGGCAGCACCATTCAACAATTTTAAATCAGTAATCATTTAGAGGAATTTTTTTACCACGTTTAAAGATGATCCAAAACTGGGAGGAGTAACTAGCATGTCAAAAGGACCTCAATAAACTGGAAAACTGGACTGAAACAAAAGCAAATACAAAATTTTGTATTTAGTCTACACACAAAAACAACACACATGTATTGGATTGATGGTATTTGTCTTTACCATAGCACATGTATAAAGCACCTTCAAATTATTGTTGGTCATAAGATGGACCTGACCCAATAATGTGATACTGCACTGTTGGCTCCTTTCACATGGACTGTTTTCAAGACAGCTGCCACTCATCCTTTATATGTTCATTTCTTTTTTCTGCCTCAGTGTAGTGCCTTATATTTATCTCTGTTGAAGTTCATTTAGTGTACCATGACTTCCACAATCAAAAGTATTCCTATTATCTATAAAGTATAGGCTGATTTTCTTTTAAAATCATTTGGTTCACCCCATTATCCAGGTTTGTTTGCAATAGGATCTCCAGCTTCTCTTCCTTTCCTGGACCCAATTTAAACATTTGGATGCCATTTTCCATATATGATAAAAGCTTTTGTTGTAGAATTTTGAGCATCACTTTAGTTATATGGGAAATAAATATCCTGTGGTTACTATATTCCCTGGTGTCCCTTTACTTGGGGATTGGAATATATACTTCCCAAAGTCTAGATGTGTACATTTTAGTTGTTTGTGTAAGAAAACCATGTTGCACATGGACAGTTACTATTTTTATTACATCAGGTGCCCAAGTATTAATTCTTTACTATCTTACATTTTTATTTGAAACAGAAGGATTTTCCTTGCCCTGATTATTTGCTATTTAGATTTATTTTCTTTGTGAACATTCTGTCAGATTGAAGAGTTTTGACACTTAACCCTCCTGGAACCAAGAAAATGTTTAACATAACACAGTCTATAGGCTTTTTTCAGAAGGGGAAAAATATTGGGAGGTTGTGATATTTGTTGCTATAGTTCCCACCTTCAAGTGAGTTTTCTTTTAATTTTAAGATATATTGGAACAAAATTATATCCTTTCTGTCAGTTACTTGAGTTATAGCATACAGATGAAATGGCACTTCCAAAAAATATATAAGTTGTTCTTGAACCATATAACTACCTTAACAAGGGAGCTAGCATAGTATAGAGCAGTTCAATCACAATGTTGAAACCTCTATAACAGTGGTTCCCAACTTTTGGGCCTCCAGGCATTTTGGACTTCAGCTTCCACAGTTCATAACAGCTGGTAAGCTGGCTTGGATTTCTAGGAGTTGAAGTCCAAAACACCTGGAGGCCCAAAGGTTGGGAACCACTGGTATAGAGGTTTCAGCATTGGACTGTGATTTTGGAAAGTGGGTTTAGAGTGGCCAATCAGCTATGGAAACCCAATGGCAGATCTTGGGCATGTCACACTCTCTCAGCCTCAGAGGAAGGCAAAGGCAACCCCCCTCTGAATAAATCTTGCCCAGAAAATCCATTTATAGATGTACTTTAAGGTTGACATAAGTCTGAAATGAATTGAAGGGACTTAATAAAAAGCAACCTTAACAAACAATTTTCCATTAAAAATATTGGGAAGAGTATTGTTGCAGATGCACATAACTGTCACAAGCAGCCCTGAAATTAAATAGAATGAGTGCATACAAAAGTGGCAGCAAACGCCAAGCACTGTTCACCAGAACTCACTTTTTTAGACTAGTCTGGAAGGGTCCACTGGAGTATCCCTTTATTCCAGTGAAAGATTTGAGAGAATAGCCCTAATAGATTTCTATAAAATTAGAAGAAAAAATGGGAGAATGCTGCAATATATGGTAATTGCTGTAAGAATAATATATGCCCAGAGATGGAAGGAACCAGTTCCCCCAATGAAGGAAGAGTAACTGATGAAGATTTTTGGAGTACCTGAGATGGACAAACTGTCGTTGTTGATTAGGGAGAATTGGATCTATTTGTTGCCTTTTCGCAACAGTGGAATTCATGAAATGCGGTACTAAAGTGTTCCCCCCAAAAGGGGGGGGGGTTATTACATCATCATTTAAACAAAGTAGACGATAAGAGACAGCAACCTAACAAGAGTGAAAAACTTGTATGCTTTTAAAATCGTTATTTAGTTGGAGTTAGTTTTAAAAAAGATCTGAAATGTTTTCAGTGGATTGAGTGAGAGTGCCTTTTATGGTTTGCCCTTGAATGGCCTTGTCAGTTTAGTGYCTCGGTTTTCTGCGTTACCCAAKYRATTTCCTTCTCCAGACTGGAATTGCCTTTGACAAGGGATCCGCCCCTCCCTTGCCCCGTAGCTTCCTTGGTAACTCAAAAAGAGTTGGCCAGTGACTTGCTTTTTTTGAAGGTGGCTTTGTCTTTAATAAYAGGTGTTCACAAAATGCATTTGTCTGGAATGCTGTGTTTTGTGAATGCGGTTGAGGTTTGGCAWTGGGAACTTTTCTAAGGAATATTCAAGATGTGTTCATATCAGAATGGATGCTTCTCATACAATCAGAATAAATGGTGAATACAGTTAAAATGATTGGTTATAAACCCCCCCCCCCCAAAAGAAGAAGAAGAAGAAGAAGAAAGATTTGTCTTCTTTTCTCTATCTGGCAGGAGGTATAGGAATGTTACCTTTGTGTTCTGCATTCATTTGTTTGGCTTCATTTGACTTCATTTAAAAGGATTGGTAAATCTGTGATTTATCCCTTTGATTGTGAATGTAATGTTACCTGCAAAACAAAAACAAACTAAAAATTAAGGAGTAACGCATTTTGGTTGAGGACCCCCTACAAATGTGACCTTAGAATAGGAAAAAGGTCAACTCCTAATTTCAGTGAAGTATGATTTCTACAAGGGTATTTAGGCAAGGATATAAAGGCACCGAATCATGCCTCATCTTGGAAATTAAACAGTGGCAGCCCTGATTAGTACTTGGATGGGAGACTGCCAAAGTATATCAGGGGGTGTAGGTTTTATTTAAGAGGAGGGAGCTGGCAAAAGCACTTCAGAATATTTCTTGCCTAAGAAAACCCTTTTGAAATTTGTGGGGTCACCATAAATTATTACGTGACTTTAAGGTCTGCAAACACAGAGAAGGGTGTTGGAAATAGCACGGTAGCTACATCTCCCACTTTATGGAGGAGTTTCTCAATTTGAAGGAGCACCAGAAGCTCCTTTTTTATTTGAAGGGCTATCTAGATGAAGTCTAGTCTGCAGACAGAACCATAGCAAGATATCTGAGCACCAGACAGAGTAGGCATAAAAACTGCATCATCAACGCAGTCTTTCCAAAAATGTAGAGTGGGATGGCATTTCTTCTCAAATGATGATGGCTGTCCACGGTGTTAGTGGACATCATCCTCTGCCAACCTGGCCAGTGGCGAGACATGATGAGAATAGAAGATCATCAATGCCCAGAGGGCCAAAGAGCCCTCTGAATGCACCAGATCTCATTTTCTGTTAGAAGCTAAGCAGGCATGGTTAGTACTTGGAATGGGTTAGGGTTAGGGTTGATGAATATGTGGTGGTGGAAGCTACATTTCAGAGCAGGAAAATGGGAAAAAACCATATCTGAGTATTCCTTACTTAAGAGAACTCTATAAAGTTTATGGAGGTACCATAATTTGACGGACACATGCAGCTCCCTGCCTTCTTTGTTTGCGTAGGACACAATGTTTTAGTGACCTCTAAAGAACGACTTGCAACAAACTTCCTGATGTTTTGCTAAGGAAGAGCCATGATTTCTGGTCCATTTTCCTTGTAAAGCACCATCTCTATTGTTTCCTGTTTTTATCTTTTGAAGGATGGCTTGTGGTTAGGATGAGCTGTGAGAGGGTCAGATCTTCTCAGGGTGTTCCAAAGAGAAGCATTACATTTGAATGAAGGATAGATGGATCATGTTATCTCTTAATGCAGACATGTGGAAATACATATGTGCATGAACATCAAGGCACCATGCAGTACAGACTGCTGTTATTTATGTATAACCAATTCGGCATGTTCCCAACTTTGCGAGTCTGTAGTGTTTTTTCTAGCACATCTAAAAGCCAGAGAATTATAATCTTGTTGACTTTTAATTGAAAGGAAGATAGACTGCTGCAAAGTCAATTAATGTATTGTGTACAGTGGACCAGAAGTTCTCAGGCTGGGGCCCACAAATTCCTTTCAGATTGTCTTCCAAAAGGTTTGAGGAACAGTTGAAAATACCTGCATTTGGCCATGCACTTACACTTTTCTGATGACTGAGATCATGGTTATGTTGGCCAGCGCAAGTGCTCACACATGCTAATAAAGCCCTAAAGCCAGTTTGAAATTATATTCCCACCCCATTTCCCTTAATCTGTTGTTGCCATGTAACTTCACGTCATTTCTGATTTATGCCACCCTAGAATGAGCCTGTCATGGGATTTTTTGGCAGCATTTGTAAGTTGCTTATAAATTTGCTTTTGCCTGATCCTGGAAGAGTGTGACTTGCCCAAGGTCATCTAGTGGGCTTCTCTGCCTGTGTAAGGATTTGAACCCTATTTTCCAGAGTCATGGTCCAATGATAAAACTGCTATGCAGAATGACTCTTCTCTTCATGACTGAGAGTAATTTTGCTGGTGCAGGGTCATTTCATTTCATTAAATATTGTGATGGTCTAGAGTTTGATGCTTTGTCAATAACTGGCAAGAGTGCCTTGCCAGGAAGAGCTGCAAACAGGATAGCATCCTGCACCCAATTCCTCCATGTCTGTATTATTTTAAATGAAAGTATTTTTGTAGTTTTGCTGTGTGCTACATAGGGGACATTGATGGTACTTTGAGGCAGTTTAAGGCACGAGAGTGACAGACTGTGAAATAGGATAAGAGAGGACAACCTCATTTAGTAGGACACATTAGTATAATCTTTTGGCAGAGGCGGGGGGGGGTCGGGGGTCTGCTGCTACATCATTATTTGCACAAACCCTTTTCTGCAAGCTGCTACAAACAGGAGAGCTGAATGATAACAAAAAAAAGAAGGGAAGGGAAAAAATGAGAGATTTATAACCCCAGTGTAAGCTGCCATCTAATGGTCAAACTGCAGAAATGCTGGCTCATTTGAAACAAAAATGAAATTGGCAGATGAAAACTACAAAATGTATATATTTGGTGAGCAATACAAGTTGAACATCCTCTCTCTGGGAGTTCAAAATACTCCACAATCTGAAATTGTCCGCATGCCTGGCTGAATTAGTGATATGTATTTATCGTGTCAGGGGCAGCCAGACAATTGTATTACATTTCTAACAGAACAAAACAAACAAACAAACAGACAAAACACAACATTTGCAAGCTTGGTAGTTGATTAAATGTCCTTTGACCAGTATCTGGCCACTTGGAGTGCTTCTGGTGTTGCTGCAAGAAGGTCCTCCATTGTGCATGTGGCAGGGCTCAGGGTGCATTGCAGCAGGTGGTCAGTGGTTTGCTCTTCTCCACACTCTCATGTCGTGGATTCCACTTTGTAGCCCCATTTCTAAGATTGGCTCTGCATCTCGTGGTGCCAGAGCACAGTCTGTTCAGCGCCTTCCAAGTCGCAGTCTTCTGTGTGTCCAGGGGGGAGTCTCTCATTTGGTATCAGCCATTGATTGAGGTTCTGGGTTTGAGCCTGCCACTTTTGGACTCTCGCTTGCTGAGGTGTTCCAGCGAGTGTCTCTGTAGATCTTAGAAAACTATTTCTTTATTTAAGTCATTGACGTGCTGGCTGATACCCAAACAAGGGATGAGCTGGAGATGTCTCTGCCTTGGTCCTTTCACTATTGGCTGCTACTTCCCAGCGGATGTCAGGTGGTGCAATACCGGCTAACAGTGTAATTTCTCCAGTGCTGTAGGGTGCAGACACCCCGTGATAATGCGGCATGTCTCATTAAGAGCCACATCTACTGTTTTAGCATGGTGAGATGTGTTCCAAACTGTGCATGCATACTCAGCAGCAGAGTAGCATAGCATAGTTTGGTCGTGATCCCCAGGTTGTGCCAGTCAGCTTTCATATGATATTGTTTCTAGCACCCACTTTTTGCTTGATATTCAGACAGTGCTTCTTGTAGGTCAGGGCACAGTCCAGGGTGACTCCCAGGTCTTTGGGTGCGCTGCAATGCTCCAGTGGGATTCCTTCCCAGGTGATCCTCAGAGCTCAGGATGCTTGTCTGTTCTTAAAGTGAAAGGCGCATGTCTGTGTTTTAGATGGATTAGGGATCAGCTGATTTTCCCTGTAGTAGGCAGTAAGGGCACCTAGAGTTTCGGAGAGCTTCTGTTCTACCATCTCAAAGCTCCCTGCTTGAGCCATAATGGCATGATCTGAATTAGTGATACATTTGCTATATATATGTACACACACACACACATACAGATTCAAAACAGAAATTTATATTTTGTCCACCAAGTCCTGCACCTGCATTTGACTTAACATAGTTGTAATTTATGTTGGAAGGGGACGTAGTAAGCAAAGTGCAATCAAACTGCTGTAATTGTATAGTGTGACAGGCTATGTCTGAGAAACTCATGCTATGTTGTGGCTGAGATAGTGATGTGTTCCTGGATGTACTAATTATTTCAATAATTAGTTACTAGTAGGTAACTAACTTGTTCTCTGATTACCATTTTGCATTTAGTTTTTTTTTCATCTGTTGGACTTTAGCAATCAAGGGAAACAAAGTACATTCTGCAAGATTGAAATCTGCATTATTGCAAGAAATATTCTTTCGTCAGAAAACATCCAGGAATTCTCCATCTAAACAAGGTACAGTTCTCTATACAAGAGTTTCTCAAAATAACTCCAAGTGCTTCATGAAAAGTTAAGCATTTTAAAATAATAATAATAATAATAATAATAATAATAATAGAAATAAATGGGGGAAAATCTCAATATAGTGATTTTTTTGCACCCACGAGTAGCATGTACAAAGGTATCAAGAAGAGAATATATTTAGCTCCTTCAAAAATTCAACTCGATAGTCACATTGTGCAAATTAAAACAGTCTTATCCTATTCATTGAATTCCTTTTTAACAAAACCAATAAAAAGTTTGTAACAATATCTATAAATACTTAATGTGTGTAACAAATCGTGAATCTGCAGTATTTGCTCTGAATTCATTCACAAATGTTTTGTCTTACGGTTTTGCCACAATTTTTCTTTTTTCTGTTTATTTCCTTTTGTGTGTGTATTTGTGAAATTGGTGGAGAAAATAAAAAAATTGAATGATGAAACTTAATGTCTTGCATATTTAAATTCTGCAACGACCTTGTCAATATTATTGTCATTTTATTTATCAAATACAGTATGTACGTATCTGCAAAATGATGTTTAGTGCTCCGCCTTGAATTTCACATTTCAGAGGTGTTCCATGACTGAAAAAGTTTGAGAACTCCTCCTCTATACTTTGTCTCACTACCAAAAAGGGGATATTCAAAATTAGGACAAAACCTTCTAGTGGGGAAAACAGCCCCCCTCCTGAGTCTGAACCATGAATACATTGTGAAATTGCCCACATGAGCATAAGGTGGTTTTCTGGTTTGCTTGTTTGCTTATTTATTTAGTGTTTATTTATTTGGTGAAAGATGTAGAGATGCCATCTGATCTAGGAGGCTTAATGGAGTTGTGAAAGGAGAGGCTGTAAGCTATTTTTCAGAGGAAGAAGCTGGCAAAACCAGCACTGGTTCTTCATGGTTGAAAGAAACTCTATCAATTCAAGGGACTGCTTGAATGTACATTAAGGAGATGTAGCTCTCTAGGATCTAGCATGGGTTTGTTATGTCAGATCATTCCAGGATCTGACCCCTTTTGATGTTCAGGGCTGATTCCAGTGAAGTTGTTGAAACTTAACCACAGGCTAAGGAATGATATTTTTCTGCACAGTATCCTAGCCTTGAGATTTCTTACCTCTGCCCTTAAAACTGGAGAAAAGAGGCTAGGCCTCAAGATCTGGGAACCTTGAAGGATTTGTCTATGACTCCCGGACCTCAAGAACTGATCTGCTCCTGGATTAGACTAATTATGGTGAGATAGTTGCCCTTTTAATAAAATATAAAACCAAGAGGGAGAAAGTACGATCTTCTAAATATTATTGGACTGCAGGATCCTATCATCCTTTACCACAGCCCATGTTGTCTAGGATTGAATAAAACCACAATGTTCAAAGAGGCAAACAAAAAAGATATTTGATGCAGTCCTAGAAAATGATATGTCTGTGCTCTTTGTGGGATTTTTTTTCATGTTAGGAGCAACTTGTGAAACTGCAAGTCACTTCTGGCATGAGGGAATTGGCCTTCTGCTAGGACATTGCCCAGGGGATGCCTGGATGTTTTTGATGTTTTATCATCCTTATGGGAGGCTTCTCTCATGTCCCCACATGGGGAGCTGGAGCTGATAGAGGGAGCTCATCCACGCTCTCCCTGGATTCGAACCTCCGATCTGTCGGTCTTCAGTCCTGCTGGCATAAGAGTTTAACCTAGTATTTCTCAACCATCCTAATGCCGTGACCCCTTAATACAGTTCCTCATGTTGTGGTGACCCCCATCCATAAAATTATTTATGTTGCTACTCCATAACTGTAATTTTGCTAGTGTTATGAATCGTAATGTAAATATCTGATATGCAGGATGCATTTTCATTTACTGATTCATTTGTGACTAAATTTGGCACAAATACCCGATACGCCCAAATTTGAATACTTGTGGGGTTGGGTGGGGGATTTGTTATTTTCATTTGGGAGTTGTAGTTTCTGGGATTTATAGTTAACCTACAATCAAAGAGCATTCTGAACTCCATCAGCGATGGAATTGAACCAAACTTAGCACACAGAACTCCCATGACCAACAGAAAATGCTGGAAGGGTTTGATGGGCAGTGACCTTGAGTTTTGGGGTTGTAGTTCACCTACATCCAAAGAGCACTGTGGACTCAAACAATTATGGATCTGGACCAAACTTGGCACAAATACTCTATATGCCCAAATGTGAACATTGGTAGAGTTTGGGGAAAATAGACCTTGACATTTAGGGGTTGTACCTGCTGGGATTTATTGTTCATCTTCAATCAACGATAGAATTGGTCCAAACTTCCCACACAGAACCCCCATGACTAACCGAAAATACTGTGTTTTCTGATTGTCTTTGGTGACCCCTATGACCCCCCCCCATGGCCCCTCCACCAGGGGTCCTGACCCCCAGGTTGAGAAACACTGGTTTAACCCACTGTGCCACTGGGGGCTGCTTCTTTGTGGGATGTAACACATTGATAATCCAGACCTAGATGAAAAGTCAAAATTGTGTTGGTATTTGTAGGCATGAGAAGAGGGTGAGGATCTATCATTTGAAGACATTTTGCTTTTATAATCTTTTGACCTTCTTTAAGCTTGAGGCCAATAATTGTTTTTGGCCGTGTCTTCCGCCATTTTCCCTGTTAAGTGATCTTTAGTACCATAATGCTTGTTGCTTGATTTTTATTTGCTAGAGCCAAGGAAGAGAGTACAGTAAGATTTGCTGCATAAGAGTGGATTACATATGCATCTCGTATTTGCAATTTCAATTCTAGTATAGTTATACCAGCTTAATCAGATTATTTCCAACATATCAGAAAGAAAATAACAAGAAGACATCAGAAGCAAACTAAGGTTGCAATTGAAATTATCTCAGTAAATGCCTGGCCAACAAAGGCTGCAAACAAAACTTAACTCTTGAGCAGTCCGGCAACTTCTAAAATCTGCTTTAACACCTTTCCCCCTATTTTTAAAAATATAAAATGAAAAGTGACACACATGTTTAAATAGAGATTGATAAAAAGTAGACCACCTGAAACATCTTGTGAAAGAGATATGATTCCTATCTGAATTTAAACATATGACTTGTGCATTTCCTATTTCTGTTGCAAAGGTGGGAGAAAGCCAAGCTCATCATGCCAAAACTTCTCATTTTAATGTTACGCTTGTGTGCAGCCTCAGTCCCAAGAATGTTTTCACCTTAACCTCTGTAGGCTCTTAGGGAGTTCCCGAAGAAATAAACTGGGTGTTGATTCAGTTCAGAGCATCTGCAAGATCAAAATCTGCAGCGACTGGCTGGATAGCGACTGCAGCTATTTCTTCGGGTTCGGCCACATCTCCTTCACTAGGTAGAAGATCTTCAAGCACAAGGTCTCCGGGGTCTGGGAGAGATGTTGGAGAAAGTATAATAGGTTTCCAAGGTTTTCCTGGACATTTTGGAGCAGGAGGTTCTGGCAGATCTGGCAGTCGCTCAAAAAGAGATAGCGAAGGTATAATGCTGTCTTGGGATGGGAACCCAACAGACTCTTCACCTGGACTTCTTGCTGTAGTATCTTCTTGCTCCAGAGGGTTTGCAGTACTAGGTATATGTAAGCTTTCACTGTGTTCGTTTGCATCTTCCTGTAAATCCTCAGAAGACTTAGGTTTGGTTTTTTTATGGCCATGTCCACATACTTGAGTATTTTCCTCAGTAACCACTCCAGCACTTCGGAAAGGGGTGAAGCCGGGAGGCCTCCTCAAAAGTGCCTAAAAAGCCAGAGTAATATGCTTACTTAGTAACTTGAAATTTCTAAAACCACCCTAGAAGTCAAGAGTATACAATAACATGCAAAAACAAAACAAAACAAAAAAAACCAAAAAAAAAAACAACACACACACACACACACTTAAAGTAACCCCCAATCTAGAATGGAAATGTACATTGTGAAGATGTGTCTTGTTTAGATTTAATTTCAGTTTAGCAGACCACATTTTATCTTCTGCCATAATCCATAATTATTACTGGCTGAAACTGAAAGCTATATCAGATCAAAAATCTGTCAGTTTGTGGTAAATCACCAGCCTTTTGACCAGAGATTCTTGGCCTTTGGTTTAAAACTTTTTTAAAAAACTCTCCCAAATTCTCTCCGTCGTTCCTTGAGCTCAGCTATACTATATTTCTCTTTTTCTAGCATTTGGGACTACAACTTCCTGAATCCTGTAGCCATCATACTTGCTAGCTATACTTGACTACTTTTCCAAGTTCTTACTTCCTTCCTTTCTTTTTTTTAAGTCTTCCTTTTGCTATATTCGCTATTTTGAACATGGTGCATATTTGGTGCTTTTATAAATAACTATATATGATCATTATAATTAATCAAGGCACCAATGACCATGATAATAGTAAACTCAGTTTGTAGCAATAATTGTGCAGAATTGCAGTGAGCTATAGAGATAAGCAGAATGCTTGCTGGTTAAAAGCTGAACTTGGGAAGGCTTCTTTAAAAATTAATTAATTACTATTATGGATCCAAGGTCCCTAGAGTGACAGTGATTAAAAAGTTACCTTTTTATTTAAAAAAGCAAGGGAATGTTACACCTCAAAAACAATATCTGAATGTTAAAAGTTCCTGCTCTATAATTTGAAATTTACCTAGCTAGTGAGGCCCACATATCTCATGTAATTACAGTTGTTGTTGTTGTTTTGTTCCTTCAACTCATTTCCAAATCACGTTGATCCCAAGGTGGCATTTTGCTTCTCTCTGAGGCTGAGAGACTGCGACCTGGCCAAGGTCACATAGTGGGTTTACATGGATTTGAACCCTAGTCTCCATAGGCAGATTCCAGGATTCAAATCACTGCACCACACAGGCCCTATAGGGAGCCTCAGTGGCGCAATCAGTTAGACCCTTGTGCTGGCTGAACTGCTGACCTGAAGGTTGGCGGTTCAAATCCATGAGATGGGTGAGCTCCCATCTGTCAGCCCCAGCTTCCCATGCAGGGACAGGAGAGAAGCCTCCCACAGGATGGTACCATATCCAGGCGTCCCATGGGCAACATCTCTGCAGACGACCAATTTTCTCACACCAGAAGCAACTTGCAGGATATTCTCAATTTGCTTCTGACATGATAAAAAGTGGCCTTATATAGCCACAGAACTGTTGAAATGCTAGCAGAATTTAGCATCTTTTTGTGCTTTGATAAAAACAATTTCTACTCAACACTGTCCTGTGGTAAACTCACAATGCAGCCAAAAGCTTTTGTAGAAGCTGTTTGGTGGTCAGTTTAATCTGAATCTCTGCGTTTTTGTTCTTCATGAGATCTTCACCATGGACTGCTGTACATTCTCCACTTTAATTCTAGGACATGGATTAGTTTCATCCCTAACTCTTTAGGAACAGATCTTTCTTGAGTTACACATTACCCATTATGTGCAGTGCTCCAGGGAGCTACATTTGGATGTGGGGAGACTAGGAAAGGTGCATTTTCCTACCGTGTTAAATGCTTTCTCCGTGCATTTGAATGTGACTGCAACCTCGCTTTTCGGCTGCCAAGGCTTCTCCCATACAGAGCTATAGCAGTGCAACGGTTCCTGTTTCCAAAATTTAGCACAAACAAAATACGAAACAAAATGAAGGCATCTAATAATAAACGAAACTCTGACATGAAAACTTGTGGGATCTTTCTATGTCCATGTTGGACACGCTCTTCATTTCTTTTCTTCCTTCATAACAGAGTTTTAAAAAACACCTTAATGATCTCAGTATAGAAATTCTGTACAGCACCATTGTTTCTAAAACAGCTCTTAAACTATTTCTGTAGTAATTTAACATTAATAAAGTCAAAAACAGGTTTTCTTATGAAACAATTGCAGACTTCCAAAACCTTGCAATTCTGTAAGCATTTAGTGTGGTAAAACATATTACGACTCAAGCCTTAGACATTAACATCCTTCGACAATGAAAGTCTACAGTAAAGCAAACGGGATGTTACTTTGTTTATTGTTCCAAAATGCTCATTTGTTTTACAGCCAGCTATAATAGATTTTTTTTTCTGTGAAGGGGAAATAAATGTAATTCAGTTAAAATAATATTTATTTATTTATTTACAACATTTATATGCCACCCTTTTAATAGAATCGAAGAATCAAAGAGTTGGAAGAGACCTCATGGGCCATCCAGTCCAACCCCCTGTCAAGAAGCAGGAATATTGCATTCAAATCACCCCTGACAGATGGCCATCCAGCCTCTGTTTAAAAGCTTCCAAAGAAGGAGCCTCCACCACACTCCAGGGCAGAGAGTTCCACTGCTGAACAGCTCTCACAGTCAGGAACTTCTTCCTAATGTTCAGATGGAATCTCCTTTCTTGTAGTTTAAAGCCATTGTTCCATTGCATCCTAGTCTCCAGGGCAGCAGAAAACAAGCTTTCTCCCTCCTCCCTATGACTTCCTCTCACATATTTATACATGGCTATATCTCCTCTCAGCCTTCTCTTCTTCAGGCTAAACATGCCCAGTTCCTTAAGCCGCTCCTCATAGGGCTTGTTCTCCAGACCCTTGATCATTTTAGTTGCCCTCCTCTGGACACATTCCAGCTTGTCAATATCTCTCTTGAATTGTGGTGCCCAGAATTGGACACAATATTCCAGGTGTGGTCTAACCAGAGCAGAATAGAGGGGTAGCATTACATCCCTAGATCTTGACATTATGCTCCTATTGATGCAGGCCAAAATCCTATTGGCTTTTTTCCCCGCCACATCACATTGCAGGCTCATGTTTAACTTGTTGTCCACGAGGACTCCAAGATCTTTTTCACACGTACTGCTCTCGAGCCAGTCATTGTCCCCCATTCTGTATCTTTCCCCGAAGGGAACTCAGAGCGGCTTACAAGTAGTATGTGCATACAATATATTATATTATTACCATAGCACAATATTAGTATTATATATTACTATATTGTACTATACCATTATACTGTAATATATTATTAATAATAGTTGTTGTAATAAGTTAAAACGTATTACAACAACTATCACAAGTTGACTGTGTTCCTTGAATAGTACTGAAAAGATAGTGCTGTGACATTATGAAGAGTCTAAGGCTGCAATCTTATCCATACCCTATCTATATTAACTTATCTATACTTATTTGGGAGTAAGCTTCATTGAACACATTGGGACTTACTTTTGAGTAGATGTATACAGGATTGCACTGTAACCCTGTACCCATCTACCTGGAAGTGAGTCCTGAACTCAAGAGGACTCTGTCAATAGACAAGCATAAGATTGCTGTGCAGAAAGGTTTAAATGAAAACAGAAAAGCTGTATGGGAAGTAAAATCTGAATTATTAAGAATGCACATTTCACTGTGGCATTGAAAAAAATCGATTTAAACTTAATTTCAGCTCTTTGAAATTTGGAATTACTAAGTCACTTACACTATTTTCCTTTGCGATACAGTTTTCATCAAGTCCATGAACTTCAGCATTGGAGCAATTTGTCTCTATGATTTGGAACTCAATTCGATACATTATTCCAGACACAATCTGAAATCCAAGCAGAATGATTATCAACAATGTAACCCAATATATGTCTGTTCTCACATTTCTTAGTGATAGCACGGGAATAGCACAGGGGTGTCTTTTGAGTGTGCAAGTAAATGGTTATAGCAACATATGATTTGTTTTGAAGCTATTTGTTTGGTTAGCTTTCTTGAGCCATCTCTCTGACTCTGTGCTGATTTGCTCCAGATGCTGCAAAGTACAACTTCCAGGTGGTGCAGTGGGTTAAAGTGCTGAGCTGCTGAACTTGCTGACCGAAAGGTCGCAGGTTTGAATCCGGGGAGCGGCATGAGCTCCAGCTGTTAGCCCCAGCTTCTGCCAACCTAGCAGTTCGAAAACATGCAAATGTGAGTAGAATAGGTACCGCTCTGGCAGGAAAGTAACAGCACTCCATGAATTCTGACCTTGGAGGTATCTATGGACAACACTGGCTCTTCGCCTTAGAAATGGAGATGAGCACTAACCCCCAGAGTCGGACACAATGGACTTAATGTCAGGGAAAAATCTTTACCTTTACAACTTCTAAAACTTCCAAAATCCCCCAAAGACTCAACTTTTGTTATTATGGGTTGTCAGTTTTTTGTTATTATGAGTGTATTGTTGTTATGTTCAGGCACTGAATGTTTGCCTTTTATGTTTGGAATCCTCCCTGAGTCCCTTCAGGGAGACAGGGTGGAATATAAATAAAGTTGTTGTTGTTGTTGTTATCTTATATGTGAATTTTGGAAGTTTTTCAAAAGAAAAAAAGGGGAATATTTCCAACAGAGCAGTTTGGGGTAGCAAGTTGAGTGTTGGATTGGGACACCGGGAGACCAGGGTTTGAATACCTGCTCAGCGTTGGAAACCCACTGGATTACCTTGGGCAAATCACGCTCAGCCTGAGAGAAAGGCAATGACAAACCCCTTCTGAATAATATATTCTGATGCTTCTTTAAATAAAGGGCCAGCCTCTGTAAAACATGGCACTTGGCCATTGTAAGCAGGCTAAAATAAACAAACCACAGCAGTAGTAAACACAACCCAAAATGTGTCTCAAAAGTTTTAAAGAGGTGCCTCTGTTTTATTTTTATTTTTATAAGAGAATGTGACAAATATATTTCACCCCAAATAAAACACTTAACATTCAGCCCATAATCTAGTCTTCTTTTCGTTTTGATTTCTAATGTCATTACCAGAAATGTTAATATTTAATGAATGCTAAACATCATCAAGCCCAGAAACACAGGGTCAAAGCTTAACAATGTAAACCCTTAAAACTATTCCTTGCTGAGGGCTCTTTCACACTACACAGTTATCACCTTAATATTCAACAGGGTCCCTATCTAAGCCTGATTTTCTAAACAAAATAGAACAGGTGCATCAGAATTCAAACCTGGACTGTTGCTTTGGTCACTTTGGTAATTCTGTATAAGAATCCATCACTGCATTCTGTGTTATATTTTTCAGCAACAGCTGCCAATGGTTCCTTCAGCTGTGGGCTGTCCGATGGAATGACTCTTGTGCAACCAGGACAATTTTTCTTTGTGTCTACTGTAGGAAAAATCAGAAATATTATATTTTGTCAAAGTGTAAAGATTTTGCATGATTTACAGTCTGTTTTGAATTTCATGCTTTTTTTCATTATTTATTTATTTCACCTCACTACCTCTGAGGATGCTTGCCATAGATGCAGGCGAAACGTCAGGAGATAATGCCTCTAGAACATGGCCATATAGCCCAAAAAAACCTACAACAACCCAGTGAGTCCGGCCATGAAAGCCTTCGACAATACATTTATTTATTTATTTCTGGCATTTATATCCCATCCTTCTCAACCCCCAAGGGGGGACTCAGGATGGGTTACATTTGGCAACAATTCGATGCCATATATACAAACGAAAAACAATACAGCAATAGTTTAAAACAATAGATAAATCATTAGGTTAAAAGCAATTAAAACATTTGTCAACAGTCCAGTTCAATTCCATAATTTGTCAAAACCATAAGCCATTCCACTTCAGTTCCATAACCAAGTGCTGCTACATCCGTTGTCCAAAGACCTGGTCCCAGTACCATGATTTCAGTTTTTTCCTGAAAGACAGGAGGGAAGAAGCCGACCTGATCTCGCTGGGGAGTGACTTCCACAGGCGGGGGGCCACAACCAAGAAGGCCCTGTCTCTCGTCCCCACTAAATGAATTTGCAAAGCTGGTGGAGCTGAGAGCAGGGCCTCTCCAGATGATCTTAAACTGTGGGGTGGGACGTAGAGTGAGATATGTTCTGACAAGTAAGCTGGGCTGGAGCCATGTAGAGCTTTATAGGTCAACACCAGCACTTTGAATTGTGCTCAGAAGTGGACCGGCAGCCAGTGAAACTGACATAACAGGGGGGTGGTATGCTCCCTGTATGTTGCTCCAATTATATGGATCCTTTTCTCAAAGTTCACTTGTATTGAAACCCATCATTTGAGGTGTGTTCCATGCTATTTAGAACACTGTTACATGGTCTGTCGTCACTTCATAGACATTGGTATGTACATCCAGTGTCGCTAATGTTAGGTTGCCTTACCCCAGATCATCCCTGAAGCAGTAACTTCTGTATATACTCTAGTAGAAGCCTAGTTTTGCAGCCCTTTTTTAAGGCTGAAAAAAGTCCCTCTCGGTTTATACTTGAGTCAAGATTATTTATTGTTCAATTCTGTTGTTGTTAAAATTATGTAAATGTAATAAAAATAATAACAGAGTAAAAGAATAAATGTAATAATAATAATAATAAATAGAGTAAAATAATAAATATAATAATACTGTATATACTCGAGTATAAGCCTAGTTTTTTTAGCCCTTTTTTAGGCTGAAAAAGTCCCTCTTGGCTTATACTTGAAGATTATTTATTATTGAATTCTGTTATTGTTGTCTGTTGTTGTTGTTGTTGTTGTTACATTTATCATTTTACTCTTATTATTATTACATTTATTATTTTACAGTCATTACTGTTATTATTACATTTATTATTTCACTGTATTATTATCATCATCATCATCATCATCATTTAATAACTTATTAATCGCCCTCCATCCAAGAATGCTCCAGGCGATTTACAGCTAAATTACAAAAGATAAAATACATACATACAAAAATTAAAAATCAACAGAGATCGAATGCTCTAGTAAAAAGCCAGGTCTTAAGTGCGAGAGTAAAAGGCCCTAAGTCACGCATGGCTCTCATGTAGGGCGGCAAGGAATTCCACAAGGCAGGGGCAGAAATAGAAAAAGCCCTGCGCCTGGTCCTTTCCAAGTGCACTTCTCTAGGACCCGGTATATGGAGTAAGTCACGTTGGGCTGGTCGTTGCGACCTCCGATGATGGGAGAAGGAGAGGCGGTCCCTAAGGTACGATGGACCCTGGCCGTAAAGAGTTTTAAAGGTCAGAACTAGCATCTTATACAGGCCACGGTACTCAGTTGGAAGCCAATGTAAATGTTGCAGCACTGGTGTTATATGGCATTTCATGGGCGTTCTTGTGAGTAACCTGGCTGCCGCATTCTGAACAATACGGAGCTTTCGGGTCGTAGACATCGGAAGGCCAACATACAGGGCGTTGCAATAGTCCAGCCTAGACGTGACCGTGGCATGGATGACAGTTGCCAGAGCCTTGTCAGATAGGTAGGGTGCCAGTTGCCTCGCTTGTCGTAGATGGAAAAAGGCCTGTTTGCTGGCAGCAGCGACCTGAGCTTCCATTGTCAGCTGTGAATCCAGCATGACACCTAAGCTCTTAACAGTGGTTGATGGAGATAGGGCGGCACCATCGAAGGTGGGTAATGGAGGAGTCAGACCTGCCAGAGAATCTCAGTCTTCACCGGGTTCACCTTCAGTCTGCTAGCACGTAGCCAGTTTGACAGAGCTTCCAGACATCGGGTGAAATTGTCTGGAATTGACGTTGCTCCAGGCTCCAGGCGCAGAAGGAGTTGGGTATCATCTGCATATTGGTAGCAGTCCAGGCCGAAACTCCGAGCCAAACTAGCAAGGGGTCTAACGTAGATGTTGAAGAGGAGAGGAGAGAGAATTGCACCTTGGGGGACCCCACATAGGAGGGGGGATCTATCGGAGACTTGATCCATGTACTCCATGCATTGACTCCAGTTCCAGAGAAATGAACTGAACCAATTGAGGGCCTGACCACGAACTCCGGACATGGCAAGACGGTGAATCATTAGACCGTATTGGAAGGATACATAAGCACATTTCCATTGAAGAAGGTTAGAATTATGGTTTAATCAGAGTTGGACAGTCTTATCTTAAATTACAGTTTTATGCAAATATTCAAAAAACATTTAACCTTTTGATGCCTCAGTTAATATAATTGTATTGGTATCTATTTATATTTTGAAATTGACCAGTTGCTGCTGCATTTCCCATCCCTTGGCTTATACTCGAGTCAATCCATTTTCCCAGTTTTTTGTGATAAAATTAGGTGCCTCGGCTTGTATTTGGGTCGGCTTATACTCGAGTATATACGGTAATCTGGAGTGATGAAAATTCTTTGTTCTCGAATGTCTGTCTTAAGAAATCTGGAACTGCATTCTGAAATTCTGCCACTAGATGCCAGTATTTCTTACTTATTTCTGTGTTGTTGACTGATCAAGTTAACGTTGACTTATGACCATAACAGATCATGCTGATAAAATTAGTTCCTAAATACGTTATTCTGGCCAAACACCACACGGACATGACGTATACTACAGATAACTGTCCCTAATCCCCTTGAATTGAACATAGTCATATATTTGGGTACAGTTAAAGAGCCGTTGTGGCAGCAATACCCTTATTTCCAGCATCCACTTTTCAGAAACATCTGTGTGCAAGTTGCATGTCAATTTGGAGTGAGTTCACAAATTTCATAGACCCAGAAGTGGTTTTGTCAATTCCTTCTTCTGAATTATGGCCCGCAGCACCTACTATTATTGATAATCTCTCACCCAATTACTAACCAGAACTGAGTCTTACTTAACTTTCAAGATCAGATGGAATCCCCAAAATATTAATGAAATTCAATTTGCCTACTTTTTAATTACATCTTCCCTTGACAACTTCTCATATAATCATTCAAAGGCAAACATTTTCAATCTGGCATCCCCCAGATATTTTGGAATGATAGCTTGGACTGTTGATTGTTTTAACTGTAGTTCCCAGAGTGCCCAACCCAGGATGGCCAGTGGCTGTGTTATCTCAGGAAATCTGGATGTTGTACTCAAAACGTAACATTTCTGAGCTTTTAAATCCTATAAATGCCATCAGCCCCAGACACAGCGATTAATAGCGATGTTATCTGGAAATGGTATGGATTTGGTGAGTGCCAGATTAGGCAAAGTTGTGCATAGGATAGCCATACATTGGACTTCAAATTCCATCATCCCCAACCACTGTCTGGAGGTTATCAACCCTGATCTAAAGCTTTCTAAGGGTCCTTCCACACAGCCCTATATCCCAGAATATCAAGGCAGAAAATCCCACATTATCTGAGTGTGGACTCAGATAACCCATTTCAAAGCAGATATTGTGGGATTTTTTGCCTTGATATTCTGGGATATAGGGCTGTGTGGAAGGGCCCTAAGCTTTTAAGGGAAGAGTGGGGAAATATCCATCTATATAAATAAAAATGTAATGTTCGTTTGTGGGATTAGCAWAACTCAAAAACCACTGGACGAATTAACACAAAATTTGGACACTATACCCCTAACAGACCAACAAGTGACCATCACTCAGTGRAAAAAGACTTAAAAAACCCCAAAAGYGAAATGTCGAAAAGCTAAATGACAATACAGGAAAAAAGGGAAGGAAGAGGGAGGGARGGAAGGAGAGAAAGAAAAGAAGGAAAGAAAAGAAAGGAAGAAAGGAAGAAAGAGGGAGGGAAAGAAAGAAGGAAAGAGAGAAGGAAGCATGGAAGCAAAGAGCGAAGGAAGGAAGGAAAGAGGTAGAGAAGGAAGGAAGGAGAGAAAGTGGAAGGAAAAGAAAAGGGGGTAGGAAAGAAAGAAAGAGAGAGAGAAGGAAGGATGAAAGCGAAAAGCGAAGGAAGGAAGGAGAGAAGGAAAGAAGGAAAGGAAAGGAAAAGAAGGAAGGAGCGAAGGAAGGAGAGAAAGTGGAAGGGAAGATTGGCCACAGAAAACTGTGGCCAATCCCYCCAAAAGTATGGAGAGAGACACTTCTCTCTCCCCAAAAAGTGGAAGGAAAAGAAAAGGGGGGAGGAAAGAAAGAAATAGAGAAAGAAGGAAGGAGTGAAAGAAAGAAAAAAGGAAAGGAAGGAAAGAGAGAGTGAAGGAAGGAGGGAAAGGAGGAGAGAAAACGGGAGAGAAGGAAAGAAAGAAGGAAGGAAGGATGAAAGGAAAAAGCGAAGGAAAGAAGGGGAGAAGGAAAGAAGGAAAGGAAAAGAAGGAAGGAAGGAAGGAAGGAAGGAAGGAAGGGACGAAGGAAGGAGAGAAAGAGGAAGGGAAGATTGGCCACAGCAAAGTGTGGCGGGAACAGCTAGTTATACAATAAGAGACACCTCTCTCTCCCCAAAAACTGACCAGATAAGTGTGATTTTCCCAAGGCACTCACAGCATGTATCAGTTAAGCGAATAGCAATCACAAACCTTCAAGTTCGCACTTTTGTTCAACATTCACAATTGTGTTTCTAAAGTCCACATAGCTTTCGACATGGCAGCTGCCTACATGCTGGAAGGGAACAAAAACACAGGCAAAAGAGAGATGAGGAGAGTGTTGAATCTTGAACACAAAAGCAAACACTCCCTTGTGGTATTTACAGGTCAAACTTCAAATGGTGTCTTTCATACTAACAATAACAGCACTTCAAATCTGCCATGGCTCACCTTTGTGATTTAACACAGGGCATTTAGCATTCTGCAACAGAGAATGTTAGTACCTTACTAAACTACAAATTCCATGATTCTATAAGATACAGCCATTTAAAGTGGACTGGAAGTGCTATATGTGTAGTGTGAACAGTACTTGTCAGAGTTAGGAAAATGTGTGTGTGTGTGTTTTTTTAAAATGCAGCTTACAGAATTCCTCAGCCAGCATGGCAAATAGTAGTAATTAAAGAGGAAAAAGCGAAATCTAAGACCCAATGTGATGTGTCTGAAGTTGTGGTCAAAAAAGTAACTTTTTAAAGTTCCTCAGAGATCAATGAAAATACTTTTTTGCTGATCCCCTTTGGACCGCCTGTTTCTAAAGGAACAAAGGCATCCTGCATTTCTTTCTTTAGAAATACTTAACCCATCTTTTCAGATCCATTTGGCCAGTTTTGTGGATAATGCATACTACTGGGAATGATTTTTAAAGGCATATCCATTTTTCTTGTGTTGTTTTTCTATTGTTAAATTGGTCTTTGGCCACAATTAAGGTCAGTTTTGTGCATTCTTCCTGATCCTATGTGTCTCTATATTCTTTTGCGTCTGCAGAGATCATGCTGTCTGGGTACTGTCATGGATTGAAGTCTGAAACATCTGGAGGGCAGCAGATTGAGGCAGAACGGGCAACGGTGACAGGCAGCAATAACTCTCCTCTCTGAGCAACAGGAGGTGTGCATAAATAATATATGTGTGTTTGGCAGGAAATCATTCTTTGCTAGAAGAGAAGGATTTTTTTTTTCTGTTTGCTGGAAGAGCCTCAGGTAAGAAATCCCAAGAGAACTGTATAGTCTTCATATTATTGAAATTAATTTCCCAGCAGCATAAGAAGAGTGGGAGATGTAGTCCCTAGACGTCTGAAGACTGAGCCCCCAGTGGCGCAGTGGGTTAAACCCCTGTGCCGGCAGGACTGAAGACCGACAGGTCGCAGGTTCGAATCTGGGGAGAGACGGATGAGCTCCCTCTATCAGCTCCAGCTCTTCATGCGGGGACATGAGAGAAGCCTCCCACAAGGATGATAAAAACATCAAATCATCCAGGTGTCCCCTGGGCAACGTCCTTGCAGACGGCCAATTCTCTCACACCAGAAGCGACTTGCAGTTCCTCAAATCACTCCTGACACGACAATAATAATAATAATCTGAAGACTGTGCAATCTCATCTCCACAATTGAACTGTGGGGTCCCACTCATATGGAACCAGAAAATATCAAAATGGTAAGACTGTGAGCTGTCCACTTATGCCTAGTTCGAAGTGAGTGAGCCAGCTTAGTTGAGTGGTCTGAGTGTTGGACTATGGCACTGGAGACCAGGATTCACGTCCCTGACCAGTCTTGGAAATCTGTTGGTGATCTTGAGCAAGTTCCACTCTCTCAGCCTCAGACAAATGCAAAACCTACCTCGACTAATCTTGCCAAGAAAATATGCGGCATACACTCATATTTCAATATGTATAAAGAGAATCACTTACACCTTTTGGAAGGATTTTGCACGTTTCAGAAGGAGCCATATTTGCAAAATCAACTTTGGAACAATTTGTTTCTTGAATCCAATATTCAAACCTGTATTTCCAGCCAGCAACCACCTAGAAGAGTTGTTTAGAAGAGGATGCAAGTGAGCAACTAAAATACCTTATTTCTTTGGTGAGTTCAACAGATACTTAGCTACAGAGAAGAAAAAGAAATGGCAGTGTTGGCCTCCTTAACCAGAATTTTGCTACCTCAATGTAATTCTCCTTCAGTCCCCACATTTCTGGTATTGCAGTAACTCCAGACTTTGGTTAAGCATTTAGAAGTAAAATGTAGTCACTAAAAAAAGGAGCTGGAGACATTTAACAAAGGAATGCAAATACAGCAAATATGTGAATTGTAGGTGTGAATAGTTACCAGTGCCTCATTGCCTGCAGTGGTAGACATTTCGGAATTGAAGGAAAATTTAATTGTAAGAAAAGAATTCTTACTGGGGGGGTACTTATTTCCATAGAATCATAGAGTTCGAAGAGACCTTGTGGGCCATTCAGTTCAACCAAGAAGCAGGAATATCACATTCAAAGCACCCCTGACAGATGGCCATCCAGCCTCTTAAAAGCCTCCAAAGAAGGAGCCACTCCCACACTCCAGGGCAGAGAGTTCCACAGCTGAACATCTCTCATAGTTAGGAAGTTCTTCCTCATATTCAGGTGGAATCTCCTTTCCTCTAGTTTGAAGCCATTGCTCCAGTTCCTAGTCTCCAGGGTTGCAGAAACAAAGGCTGCTCCCTCCTCCCTGTGGCTTCCCCTCACATCTTGATCCATGGCCCTCATCATGTCTCCTCTCAGCCTTCTCTTCAGGCTAAACATGCCCAGCTCTTCAAGCTGCTTCCCATAGAGCTTGTTCTCCAGAGCCTTGATCCTTTGAGTCACCCTCCTCTGGACACATTCCAGCTTGTCAACATCTCCCTTCAATTGCAGTGCCCAGAATTGGACACAGTGTGATTCCAGGTGTGGTCTGACCAAGGCAGAATAGAAGGGGAGCATGACTTCCCTGGATCTATTTTAGCTTCCTGCAGCCACCTTTATTAAAGAAAAGGTGTGTATAGAACAGGTTGTATAGCTGCCACCACCAGCACAGATAGTTGTGCTTTGATGTATGGCTTTATAAATGTTGAAAATTTGAGAAGTAGAAAACATGAAGTGCTGAGAAAAGTGAACGTATTCTCTTTTCTACAAAGGTTCCTGGACAACCACCTAAAGCACCCCAAAGAAGCTACTCCCACAACATGAATATGATTCACAACAAGAAGAGATCTACAAACCTGACGTGCAGCATGTACTACTCCCACAGCATCAAAAAGGGGTTGCTGATCACTTTCGTTATTAAAAAGGCTTATGGCATGCCTCAAAATGGGGATCAGCTCCTCGCTTTTACTGCTTATGGTGTGCCAACATCCCAAGCATCTTGCATGGGAACGGGTCACCTTTCCTGGGGCTGAAAAATAAGCAGAGATGAAAGAATATGCCAGAGTTAGGAAGTAACACATCTTCAACATCACTGTGCAGTGTATCAACAGATAAAATAGAAAATACATTTGCTCAAATGCCATAGCCTTAACTGTCTCACTGTCTGCTTACCTGCCTGTCTGTCTGTCTATCATTGTACATGGCACCTAGCAAGTAAAAGAACAACAATGAGTTCTTTGCTCTCTGGTTTACAGTCCAATCCCACAACAACATTTCCTTGGACATAGCTGTTCTCTGATGTTGTTGGATGACAGTTTTCATAAGTCTTAGACAACATAAACAGTGGTGATGGGAAATAGGAGTTGTAGTCCATTTAGAATAATCCATATTGCTCATGGGTGGAGTCCATGAAAGAATACATTATTACTGGGTTGTTGTAGTTTTCCGGGCTGTCTGGCCATGTTCCAAAAGCATTCTCTCCTGATGTTTCATCCACATCTATGGCAGGCATCCTCAGAGGTTGTGAGGTCTGTTGGAAACTAGGGAAGTGGGGTTTGTATATCTGTGGAAAGTCCAGGGTGGGAGAAAGAACTCTTGTCTGTTTGAGGCACGTGTGATGTTTCAATTGGCCACCTTGCAGTTTCAAGATCTGGCTGCTTACTGCCTGGGAGAATCCTTTGTTGGGAGGTGATTAGCTGTCCCTGATTGTTTCTTGTCTGGAGTTCCCCTGTGTTTGAGTGTTGTTCCTTATTTACTGTTCTGAGTTTTTAAAATATTACTAGCCATATTTTGTTCATTTTCCTTGTTTCCTCCTTTCTGTTGAAATTATCCACATGCATGTGGATTTCAATGGCTTCACTGTGTGACATGGGAGTTGTGAGAGTGGTCCAGCATTTCTGTGTTCTCAAATAATATGCTGTGTCCAGGTTGGTTCATCAGGTGCTCTGCTATGTCTGACTTCTCTGCTTGAAGTAGTCTGCAATGCCATCTCCCAACAAAGGATTCCCCCAGGCAGTAAGCAGCCATACTATGAAACTGCAAGGCCATTAAATGGTAATCAAGGTGGCCAGTTGCAACATTTACACCTTCCTCAAACAGACAAGAGTTCTTTCTCCAACCTTGGACAATACACAGATATATAGACACATTTTTCTGGTTTCCAACACACCTCACAACCTCTAAAGATGCCTGCCATAGATGCAGGTGAAACATCAGGAGAGAATGCTTCTGGAACATGGCCATAAAATCCGGAGAACTCACAGCAAGCCAGTGATTCCAGCCATGAAATCCTTCGACAATATATTATTACTGGGGTTGAAGGTCCCTATTGTAATAAGGATTTTCATGAGATTAGGGACACGAGACCTCTGTGATAATGGAAAAGCCACAAATTAAGAATCCATCATTTTTAATCTTTCTTGCAATGTGTAAGTCCTACAGTGTGGCCCTATGGCCACCTTTGAGCAGAAGTTGAGCCATAGAATTGCACTAGGTGGCCTGGAGATTCCCAGAGAGATCATTTTAGTCATATCAACAAATAAGTCCAAAAGTGGCAGGCTCAAACCCAGAACCTCAACCAATGGCTGATACCAAATGAGAGACTCCCCCTTGGGCACACAGAGGACTGGGAGACCTGGAAGGCACTGAACAGACTGCGCTCTGGCACCACGAGATACAGAGCCAACCTCAAGAAATGGGGCCACAAAGTGGAATCCACGACATGCGAGTGTGGAGAAGAGCAAACCACTGACCACCTGCTGCAATGCACCCTGAGCCCTGCCACATGCACAAGGGAGGACCTTCTTGCAGCAACACCAGAGGCACTCCAAGTGGCCAGATACTGGTCAAAGGACATTTAATCAACTACCAAACTCACAAATTTTGTATTTTGTCTGTCTGTTTGCTTTGTTCTGTTAGAAATGTAATATAATTGACTGGTTGCCCTGACATGACAAATAAATAACAAATAAGAGAATCTGCATTAGTTAAATCCACACATGTGGACAGCTGGCATACATAACTCACTATGTGAATCAATGAAAATATTGACACTGTCTCTCTCATGCAGAAAATCCCATACAATAGACTCTGAGGGGCAAGGAATGATTGCTTGTGGCTTACATTTTCTCCAGATACAAGGAATTTCTCAGATTTTGGAACCAGAGTTCCATTTCCCAGTGTTGCACAGATTATATTAGACTTTAGAAACAAACTTTGAAAGGCTCCCTGTAGAAAATGCATCTTAGTAATTTAATACTGAACAATGACATCTAGGTGTCACCATTGCCTTATATGTATGCCTGAAAACAAGCAATGGAAACATGCCGAGGGATAAAATAAATTCAGACATTGATGAAAGAAGGATAACTGAGATGCTTTTGAATGGTGCCATGTTCTCAGTAATCTGAAAGGGATTTGTTCAGACATAATAACATAACCTGCTACAGCACCAGCACAAGATTTATGCATCTCCTCTGGCAGCCCTGAGATGAGTACATAATAAAGTCTCCAAAGGATATTGCAGATCTTCACATCTAATATATATTGATTGTTAAAGAACTGCATTTTCGTCTGATCGTTGCCTATGGGCAGAGTGAGAAACTTCTGTAGGTTTGGGGGTAGTTTTTGTCCCCCTAAGATCCTCCAGAACAGCAATGGGAAACCTGGAGATAAGGGAGTTTTAGGCAACTTTGGACGGTCAGATTCCAACTGAAACCTCTGAAAAATCTCTATTATCTATATTTCTAAATGCCACCCATTCACCATTAGGTTGATCTCACCACATTTATAGTCATTTCTGGGCCATTTTATTTTATTTTTTAACATAAGGAGTTCTGTTAGGAAAAGATGTGGCTGGGAAGGAGATAAAAATATGATGAAATTGCCCCAATGTCATTCTTGACTGTCCAAAAAATATAACTCCTATTTGATTGATTATGAGCCCTGGTGGCGCAATGGGTTACCCTTGTGCCAGCAGGACTGAAGACTAACAGGTCAGAGGTTCGAATCTGGGGAGAGCATGGATGAGCTCCCTCTGTCAGCTCCAGCTCCCCATGCGGGGACATGAGAAAAGCCTCCTACAAGGATGGTAAAACATCAAAAACATCCAGTTGTCCCTTGGGCAATGTCCTTGCAGACAGCTAATTCTCTCATACCAGAAGTGACTTGCAATTTCTCAAGTTGCTCCTGACACGAAAAAAATTGATTGATTGATTGATGATGATGATGATGATGATGATGATTTGACCACCCCAAGGCCTTATGTCTGAGGTCAACAGGAGATACCTCTAATCCACTCAGTTTCTCTTGTTTTAACTGGTCTATTTATTTATTGTAAACAATGTTTTGAGATGCCACAGTATTGATGTTCGTTAAAATGAAGGGTGGATATTCAATGCTGAAAGCAATCCATAAATGTTGCCTTTGGAATTCCCTCTCACTTTACTAGAAATGAGTGATGGATGCAGACAACAGGGTCCAGATGGGTCCAAATAGGTATTTTCATTAAGGCAAACCAACAGGTCGGAGCTTCGAATCTGGGGAGAGCATGGATGAACTGTCAACTCCAGCTCCCCATGCGGGGACATGAGAGAGAAGCCAAGAATGGTAAAACATCAAAACATCCGGGCATCCCCTAGGCAACGTCCTTGCAGACGGCCAATTTTCTCACACCAGGAGCGATTCTGTGGTCAACTTCTGGCAGAAATTCAGTAGGGTTTAACATGCAAAACCAGGGAAGATTTACCCAATGGATCCTATTTTCAGTGTTACATCTTTACATTTCAAGATCTTGTCCCACTCCTTCATAGCTCTGCCTTTCCAAGTCTTATTGTTCTGATTTCCTCTGTCCTCTCCATTCTGATTAATTGTAGAGCCAAGTGGAACCAAGGAATGGGGAATCTTGAACTATTTCAATGTCTTCATCATCTGCTTTGGAGGTACATTAATCACCCGTTGTTATTATTTTTGTATTCTAAATGTTCAACTTTGCATTTTCTCCCTTAACTTTCTTCCCAATGGGTTACATTTCCCAATATTTCCCTATGCTAGTGGGACATTGTGAGAGATGTAGTTCTACCCAACTTAGTGAAGTCTGCATTACTTTTACCAGTATTCCTTGTGATTGCTTTACTATTGAGAATATCTAAGTAAAGGTAAAGTTCCCCCCTGACATTAAGTCTAGTCGTGTTCGGCTCTGGGGAGTGGTGCTCATCGGAATTTCTAAGCTGAAGAGCCGGTGTTGTCTGTAGACACCTCCAAGGTAATGTGGCCAGCACGACTGCATGGAGCGCTGTTACCTTCCCACAGAAGCAGTACCTATTGATCTACCCACACTTGCATGTTTTCGAACTGCTAGGTTGGCAAAGCTGGGGCTAACAGTGGTAGCTCACCCCGCTCCCTGGATTCAAACCACCAACCTTTTAGTCAGCAAGTTCAGCAGCTCAGTGGTTTAACCCACTGCACCACCAGCAGGCCTGAGAATATCTACTGAGCATTAATTTACAATGTACGAACCTGTGGTAATTCTGCATGTTTGGAAAACACTGGAAAAGACTTGACTATCATCGCTGTGAATTTCAGCAGTACACTCTCCTGAGTCCTAGAAGGGGAAACAAGCAAAAGGGTGGTATATTTATCATTTCTCTGCAGTAAGAATCACGTTCCAACTTGTTAATCATGCTCTACCATGCTCATCCAGCTAATTAGCAATAATTAGTATTTTATAAGGTACCTTGCTCACATCTTTTATTTCCTTAATGGATTTTCTCGTTAAGGAAAAGGACAGAGGAAGGCATGAAAAATATTCAGACACCGTCAGAAGTGGAAAAGAACATCAAGGAAAATTCAGGGCAATGTTGTGATGAAACTCTCTGGTAGAAATCCTTTTACTGCTTTACTACGCTTTCTCCTGACATTTGACTTTTAACAGATATTTAAAAAAGTATTTCATTTAGTGTGTTGTGAAAGGTTTTCATGGCCAGAATCACTGGGTTGCTAAGAGTTTTCTGGGCTGTATGGCCATGTTCCAGAAGCATTATCTTTCATTTAGGGTGCTAGATCTCCCAGCCGGACTCTGAGGTCTTGGAATCTCTTCTCTAGTTCTCAGGGTGAAGGGGAGGAAACATCGGGTGAAAGCACTGTTTTGAAAAGTATGTATTCATATATTTTTGCTGTTTTTGGAAAATAGAAAGCTATGCTCTGTGTAATTATGGTTATGCTTAATGTGTTCAGTTTGGGCATCGCCAGGAGCTTTCACTTCCAGCATCACTCTTTTAGCATAACCAGGTCTTCTTTCTTGTGATATTGTGAATAGCTATCTCCAACTCTCAAGTTTTGGCCCTAAAATCTTAGAGCCGGAGACAATGCTAACTTGATAGCCTACGTTTGCTCTGTCTATGTTTTATTGCTTTATGATATGAATTTAAGGACTGTACATCAACGCAAAAGCCAGTGTGATAGAATGGTTTGACTGCTGGACTGCATATTTGGAGAACAGGATTCAAATCCCCTTTCGGCCATGGAAACAACTGGACGATCTTGGACAAGTTACATACTCTCAACCTCAGGAGAATGCAAAGGAAAAGATTGTTTGAAAATTTTGTGCAAAAAATAACAATCATAGGTTCGCCTAAGGGCAGTGTTTCTCAATCTGAGGGTCGGGACCCCTGGGGGGGGGAGTCGCAAGAGGGTTTCAGAGGGGTCACCAAAGACTATCAAAAAACACATATTTCTGATGGTCTTAGGAACCCCTTTGGCAGAGAAGGCTGAAGATCTCTCCACTTGCCTTCTCCTCCTTTTTGGAAACAGAAGGTGAATCAACCCACCAAAAGCTCTCCTCCACTGTGATTGGCTGGCCTCTCAGCCAAGGGAAGGGCTGTTTCTAAGACTCCAAGCAGGGAGGGGAGAGCAGGCGTGCTTGATGCATGGCAGCATGGTGCACATGTACAGGCAAGGGAGAGCGTGCAAAGTTGGAGGGAGGCTCACACCAGCGAGGCCCTTCAAGGCATGGGGGTTCCATGTGGGAAGTTTGGCCCAATGTTGTTGTTAGTGGAGTTCAGAATGCTCTTGGATAGTAGGTGAACTATAAATCCCAGGAACCACAACTCCCAAATATCAAGATCTATTTTCCCCAAACTCCACCAGTGTTCACATTTGGGCATATTGAGTATTCGTGCCAAGTTTGGTTCAGATCTATCATTGTTTGAAACCAGAGTGTTCTCTGGAGGAAGGTGAACGACAGCTCCAAAACTCTTGGTCAATGCCCACCAAACTCTTCCAGTATTTTCTGTGCCAATTTGGTTCGATTCCATTGTTGGTGGAGTTCAGAATCCTCTTTGACTGTAGGTGAACTATAAATTCTAGCAACTACAACTCCCAAATGACAAAATCAATCCCTCCAACCCCACTGGTATTCAAACTGGAGCATATCGGGTATTTGTGCCAGATTTGGTCCAGTGAATGAAAATATAATCCTCCTGCATATCAGATATTTGAGTTACAATTCATAACAGTAGCAAAATTACATTTATGAGGTAGCAATGAAAACAATTTTATGGTTGGGGGTCACTACAACATGAGGAACTGTATTAAGGATCATGGCATTAGGAAGGTTGAGGAACACTGCTTTAGAGTTACCATAAGTTAGAAACAGCATAAAGGTACATGTTAACTAACAGGTGCCTTCATGAGAAAGAAGGTTTCCATTATAAAAAATAGTCTTTGATGGCTTTTGACTTTTTTAAGAAAAAAATATCATTTTTATAGTATATCTTGGTATGACTACTTTACACAAATCCAGAGATCCACTGTAGTCCAAAAAATCAGTCTTATATACCACACACACAAAGTTTCTTTTTTATCATCCGTTGTAAGGATGGCAATGTAGATGATACAAATGGGAACACTTTTTGCCATGTGCTTCTTCTAATCACGCGCAATGTTGTGTTGTGCACTGTTAGCCTTCCAGTGCATTTCCCCCACAGGTTTCACATCTGCGCATATACATGCATATGAACTACTTACTCCTTCTGAGGGTGGTAGGAACTCGCAGTTTTGCCAGGAAACGCTTCCTTTGAGAGGACAAGAGGTTTCTGCAAGTTGATACTTGATGAGGAAATTATTGCCAGGGCCTGCCTTGGAAAAAACCCCAAAAAACATTGATATAAGTACATAAAGAGTTTGCAAATAAACTTGAACTCAGTTTGCATCAATTGAAATAAGCAGAGAACAAACAGTGAAACTAATAGGAGGAGAGAAAAATTGGGACGTTTTGAAAGCAGCTGAAAAAGTGGGAGGACAGAGGATTCATTGGGATTGTCCCTCCTCAAACCAATACATTTGGAGTGCTTAGATGTTGCCAGGCTTCTATTTGATATTTTAAAACTATTTTGTATGGCAGGAAGAATGAAGTCCAAATGAAGGTGGGAGCAGAGAACAGAAGAAGAATGAACTAAGGACAACTTGATTCATTGTTACTGATTTCAGTGTTTCAATTTGAGGAAGCCAATTTGATATGTGAGAGGCTGGAGCTGTTGGTCATCCCTGACTCTTTTGGAAAGGCATGACCTATAAGAGACCATAACCCTTTGAAAAACCAGAAATCTCCATAGCCTTTTGGAAACATGACCCTTTGGGAGATTAATTGGCATTCACACTATTTGGAATAATCAGAGCCCTTTTGTAAATTATGATCTTCCTGAGAAGAGTTAAACATTCGTTTGGGTGAATCTTCTCCTTAGTGGTAAATATCCACTAGTATTAATGCAAGGCAAATTAGGAACAAAAATATGACAATGCAAGGCAAATTAGGTTTCTCGGTTGTTAGACTGATATACATGGTTATCTCTCTGAACTGTTAGGAACAAAAATATGACAATGCACAAAATATATAGCAGATCTTCTGAAGTTTTGTTTCAATTGCTCCAGAACATCTACTCTCCCAAAAAAATATTGCTTTTAAATCATTCTCTCAAGAGACCAAAATAGGTAAAAGGTAAAGGCAAAGGTTTCCCCTGACATTAAATCTAGTCGAGTCTGATTCTGGGGGGTGGTGTGCATCTCCATTTCTAAGCTGAAGAGCTGGCATTGTCCATCAACACCTCCAAGATCATGTAGCCAGCAGGACTGCATGGAATGCCGTTACCTTCCCACAGAAGTGATACCTATTAATCTTCTCACAGGTACATGTTTTCAAACTGCTAGGTTGACAGAAGCTGAGCCTAACAGTGGGAGCTCACCCCACTCCCTGGATTTGAACCTCCAACCTTTCAACCAGCAAGTTCAGCAGCTCAGCGGTTTAACCTGCTGCGCTATCAGGGGGCCCAACTAAAATAAGTAGTCTTCATTAAAAGTAACATAGCTGATTTACTTACAAACTTTATATATTCAGCCTACAGGTACATTTCTTATTTGTTCTGACTACACACTGCTGAATACTGATACTAGGAAAAGGTAAAGGTTTCCTCTAACATTAAGTCTAATTGTGTCTGACTCTGGGAGGTGGCACTAATCTCAATTTCAAAGCTGAAGAGCTGACATTGCCTGTAGACACCTCCAAGGTCATGTGGCCAGCATGACTGCATGGAGCGCCGTTACATTCCCGTAGAAGTTATACTTATTGATCTACTCACATTTGCATGTTTTTGAACTGCTAGGTTGGCAGAAGCTGGGGCTAATGATGGGAGCTCACCCTGCTCTCCACATTTCAACCACCATCCTTTGCATGAGCAAGTTCAGCAGCTCAGTGGTTTAACCTGCTGCACTACCAGGGGGCCCCATACCGACACTACTGACTTTTAAACTGTACTGTACTCCTGATGCAAACCTGACATAAAAAGGAGTCTCAGTCTGAATAGTTCCAGAACTGGTCACATGGTCCATAGTCCCTCCCACAACTTCAAACAACCTAGAGTTGAGGTAAAACTGTATATCAATATATATATACAATATAGTAAGAAATCTGAATTATATACATAACAAATAACTAGTGTAGAAGGCTTGTAGAAAGTTGCTATTTCCAACAGACTCGAGCTCCCAGCCTCTCCTGGGCAAAACACCAAAACCCTAGATAGCAATCTTTGATAAACATGGTTTCCCAAAGGTCCAGCTCAAATACTGGAAGGCTAGTTAGGGGAAGTAAGCACCAAGTTTCTTTGGCCCCTGGTGAAGGGAAAGACTCCAAAACCAGCCCCAAGGACAGGATATTCTTCCTAAACCCAAGATCACATCTCAGGTGTGATGTTGAGGAGAAATCCTAAATTCCCATCCAACACAAAATGTTCCAGTATATGTTTCACCAAATCTCAACTTCCCCAACACCTGCTTGGACAACCTGGTTCAAACGACACCACCTTTAGCCAATTGCCTGTATCTCCATGATAGTGTAAAGAAGGTGAAACCCACCCACCTTCGTAAAAGGAGGAAAAAAATCCTACCTGACCTGAAGCAGCCACCATGTCCTGGCTAACTGCCAGGGAAAAATATAATCTATTGTCAAAGGCTTTAATGGCTGGAATCACTAGGTTCTTGTGGGTTTTTTCAGGCTATATGGCCATGTTCTAGAGGCATTTTCTCCTGACGTTTCGCCTGCATCTATGGCAAGCATCCTCAGAGGTAGTGAGGTCTGTTGGAATTAGGAAAATGGGTTTATATATCTGTGGAATGACTGGGGTGGGGCAAAGAGCTCTTCTCTGCTGGAGCTAGGTGTGAATGTTTCAACTGACCACCTTCATTAGCATTTGAAGGCCTGGCTGAGCCTGGGGGAATCTTTTGTTGAGAGGTGTTAAGATGTGCCTGGTTGTTTCCTCTCTGCTGTTTTGCTGTTGAATATCGAAGAAGGGAGACCATGAAAATGAACAAATCTGGCTACCAGTATTAAAAAACTCTAAAATTACAACAGCAAAACAGCAGAGAGGAAACAACCAGGCACATCTTAACACCTCTCAACAAAAGATTCCCAGGCTCAGCCAGGCCTTCAAATGCTAATGAAGGTGGTCAGTTGAAACATTCACACCCAGCTCCAGCAGAGAAGAGCTCTTTGCCCCACCCCAGTCATTCCACAGATTATAAACCCATTTTCCTAATTCCAACAGACCTCACTACCTCTGAGGATGCTTGCCATAGATGCAGGCAAAACGTCAGGAGAAAATGCCTCTAGAACATGGCCATATAGCCCGAAAAAACCCAAAGGAACCTAAAATATAATCTGGTTGTGCCTCTGGATGCCAGCAAACTAATTTCACACTCCTCCACTGCTTTGTAGTGGGGTAACTGGGCTACTTGTAAGGTGTTATTTCCAAAGCAAGGAGTAATACAAAAAGTAAATGGGAATAGTAATGAAATATGTGTTTGTAATGAGTTATGTAATGCATTACTTTTAAAAATCAACTCTCCAAGGTCTTTGTAAATTTAGGTAATGCAAAATTAAAATAACATAACAATGTTATTGTTATTGTTATCATTTTATTCCAGCCTCTCCCTATGGATCATGGTGCAGAACAGAACCAGGTTAAAACACAACACACAAAACCAGTTAGAAATACATAATATCAAGCTATATTGGAATCAGTAACACAGTTGCATTATTCTGGGGTTTTTTTTAAGGGCAGAAGAGGGAAAAGATATATATTTTTCTCTCTGCTATGGTGCTAGAACTAAGTGAGCATTTGTGGTGCCATGTTCAACAAATTGTCCCGGTAATGGCTATGGAATTTCCTCTTGTGCCACAAGTTGATAATCTGAAAGGTTCCTAAATATGACCTATACATAGATTATGATTTTTTTTGTACTTACTGTCCTACGGGCTGCAAGGATCACCCTTAGTGCAAATAGGTTCCCATCCTTTTGGTCTTCATTATGTGCCTTCACTGCTAGGTCCACAGCACTGAAGACGTCAGGGCTGTTACAGTCGGCATCTTCACCTTCGAGAGGCACAGCTTGGCAACAGCAAAAAGTGAGGACTAACAGAACAAAGAGTTCCATAGCTGGGCAAAGATGGTCCCTCTGTAACCTGGGAATTAAGGATGAGTAGGTTCCTCAAAATACTAATGGGGCAATCTCTTCTTGGTGGACTCAAAATGCACCGCTCTTGTTCTCACGAGATGGCGGAAAAACTAAAAGCGGTCAGCAGGGCTTGATGGACACGTCTCATATCCTGTGTGCCGTGTAAATAACCCTTTGGCTTTATCCAAACATCTCTCTCTCTCTTTTTTTTTTACCCTAGACTGTTATGACATCGAGTTTGTCCACCTGCCCTTCATGTTACAGGACAAACCTTGGTATGTCACGGTCAGAACGTAGCCTGCCAAATCATGGTCACATGTTGAAAATTGTCAAATTTTTCGTAGATTAGTTGATTTCAAAATTTGTCATGCAAACGAACATAAAGGATTTAGAGCCCAACTCTTTATCTAACTGGTTGTCTGTCGATCTGTAGTGTAACTTGAGAAAGTTACTCTTTTGGATAACAACTCTTAGAACCTCAGATAGTATTTGTTTAAAAAAAACTTTTCCAAGCTTCGGGGATTCAGAAAGCACGGCTGGACTTCGGTTCCCTTATGCTCCATAGCAAACTTGTTGTGATCTGCAAACAGCACTCTAGCAACAAAATTTCTAACATCTTATACATGCAAGCCACAAAGTGAATGTTACTTATACCTCAGATTCAGACCTATTTAAGGGCTGGAATAATGTTTTCTGTAAAATGCTCACATTCAATTCAAGATTGCAAAAACTGAGTTGTATATGTGGTGTCATTGGGCATGCAGTTATGCCTGTGATGTTCATTGGATGTGCATGCAAGATATATGTGCATTTGGTTGCAATATTGGGTGTGCTCTCTGTTGTGCAACCTTGTTATTCAATATGAGAACTGCATAACACAATGCCTGGTTTGTGCTACACAACTCTTATATGGAATCACAGCCACCTTGTTAACATTGATAAGGAACAACTGTATAGTATTATAGAGGACCTGGAACTTAAGGCTCTGTTCCAATACCCATAAGGGAAGTTTGCATTTTGCTCTTGCAGTCTTCAAAGGAATTGGTTTCACAAGTCATGACAGAAATAGGACCCAGGGAGCAGTCAGTCTAGTATGAATGCTTTGCATTGCGTAGAATCTGTTAAGCATGGCATAAAAACTCTGGTGTGGTCGATACTGCATTAGGTTTTAGACAAAGAAGAGAATCATGCAAATTTTCACAGTCAGGCTTGGCCACGGTGGTCAGACTTGGCCATGGTGGTCAGGCTTGGCCACGGTGGTCAGGCTTGGCCACGGTGGTCAGGCTTGGCCACGGTGGTCAGGCTTGGCCACGGTGGTCAGACTTGGCCACGGTGGTCAGACTTGGCCACGGTGGTCAGACTTGGCCACGGTGGTCAGACTTGGCCACGGTAGTCCATGCTCTCGTTACATCCAGGATAGACTATTGCAATGCATTCTATGTGGGGTTGCCTTTGAAGACTGCTCAGAAGCTTCAAATAGTCCAACAAGAGACAGCCAGGTTAATAACTGGGGTGGCATACAGGGAGCACACAACTCCCATGTTACGTCAGCTCCACTGGCTGCCAGTTTGCTACTGGGCACAATTGGCCTATAAAGCCCTAAACCGCCCTGGCTCAATTTACCTTTCCAAACACATCTCTCCCTATGAACCATCACAGAGATCCTCTGGGGAGTCCCTGCTCTCTGTCCCACCGTTGTCACTGGCGCGATTGGTGGGGACAAGAGACAGGGCCTTCTCAGTGATTGCCCCCAGCTATGGAACTCCCTTCCTGGTGAGATCAGATTGGCCCCCTCCCTCCTATCCTTCAGAAGGATGGTAAAAACTTGGCTGTGGGATCAAGCTTTCGGGACAGGGCAATAAAGCAGCAATAGGAAAGATTACCAGGCCAATTAGATTTGATGCAGATGACCAAGATGGCTTTAAATGATGTATTTTAATATTGAGGTTTATGTATGTGTATATGAATTCTTGTCCCGGCATTGAATGTTTGCCGTATATATGCTGTGCTCCGCCCTGAGTCCCCTTCGGGGTGAGAAGGGCGGAATATAAATGTTTTAAATAAATAATAAATATCCAGGAAACACTTGGCTGTGGTAGAGAAACAGTTTTGGATCAAGACGAGATAGAGAGTTCTTGGGAAGACAATATAGAAGCATGGATAGGCTCTGTACTGTTCAGAGGTCCTTGGAGGCTAAACATGCAATGCACAAACCATTATTGGTTAGCCATCAAGGTGAGATTGCACCCTTTTCTCTTTAGAGGCAGAAGTGAGGCATATTCAACAATGGTTGCGATCATGATGTTATTAATTTGTATGCTGTGTATAAATGTAGGAGTAATATCAGGAAATATATGGTCAAAAGTTAGAAATCTCAAACATAGTAGTCCATCTTGTGCTTAGATTTTGGAATGGTCAGATTAATGGTGCGTCAGCACTGTAGAATTAATGAAGTTTGACACCATTGCTATGACTCAGTGCTATGGAATCATGAGAGCTGTAGTTTTACAAGGTCTACAGCCTTCTCTGCCAAAGAGTGCTGATGATTCACCAAACTACAGATCCCCAGGATTTCATAGCCTTAAGCCATGGCGGTTAAATTGGTGCCAAACTGCAGTCATTCTTAGTATACCCTAAGGGACAGAAAGGAAAAGGTCTGAGAAGCACAGGAGAAAACAATCTGCTATGCAGGCAGAAGGTCCCAGGTTCATCCTCTAGCATCTCCACCTAAAAATGAGAAGACTTTTGTTCTGACTGAAACCATGGAAAGCCGCTACCTATTATTGTAGAATCAATCTTGAATTAAATGTACTGACTTCCACTCCTATGGAATAAACATTGGGTCTTTCAACTTGAAAGCAGTTTGATCTTTCTGGATTACTCTAGAAAAGATACCTGCGATTTCCTGCTTCTTGGCAGGGGGTTGGACTGGATGGCCCATGAGGTCTCTTCCAACTCTATGATTCTATTTTCTGGTTTGAGGATTTTGAGAGTTACAGTGCAAAAGGAATATTTTCCCAGCTCTTTGGCTTGATTGGAGCCACCCCTTGGGTGTAACCTCAGTAAATAAGTGTAATATATACTTGCAACTCTTGTTGTTCTATCAACATCACCTTCCAATCGCTTAACCTTGAGGCCTAGGCATCTAAGGTTAGATCTGTCTACTCTCACCCTCAATGTAGTCTGGTTCTAACAGACAAAACAGAGATTACTAAACCAAACAGGACTTGCAACTCAGGCATATTCTGAAGTGTATTTTCCTTCCCGCAAAATAAACACACTCATAGTATTTTGTTGACATAAAGACTTTATTTTCTATTTTATAGTTTGTGGGAACTGTACCATGTGCCTAATGTCAATGGAACCATCTCTTTATGGAATTACAGGCATTTCTATTTGAAGGCAATGCATTTCATTGGGTAGATCGTGCTGGATATAGTGACAACAATTCTGCAGGTGGATCAAGTTTGGTCTTCCCTGGGCAAGATTTTGATTCTGAAAGAATTTCTGGAAAAGGATGGATAACTGCTACATCATGTATGTGTTTTCCAGGGAAATGAGGCCTCTTGGGCCTTCCATGTGGACGCTGTGGATGGCTAAGGAAATCTGCACCAGGAGCCTGGAGAACATCATGTTGACTCAAAACTGGAATGTAATAGATGGGATCACTGGTATGGTGATGGAAAGGATGGTGGTGTCTGGATGAATCATGATCTTCTCCAGATCCTCTTCCTTGTTCACTTGAGTTGTCATTACACTCGTGATCACGCCGATTCCCATGTCTATGAAACCAGTATGGTGGCGGTGGTGGTGGTGGTCGATGTTCACAAGATATGCCAGGAGGGCAAGGAGGTCTGGGAGGAGGAGGAGGAGGAGGCCCAAGAGGAGGTGAGGGATATCTACTAGGAGGAAAATGATGTGGGCCACCAACAGGTGGAGGAGGGTGATGAGGCCCAGGAGGTGGATGTAACCCCTGTTGTCCTTCACTCGGTTCAGAAGAATTGTGATGGTCTTTGGGCCCTCTAGGGCCATGGTGATCATGGTGAGAAGGCGGTGGACATCTATGCCGATGACCATGGTGGTGGTGGTGAGGATGATGATGATGGTGATGGTGGCGGTGAGGAGGATGGTGATGGTGGTGAGGAGGTCTGCATTCATGCTCAGAGACATTACAGTGATGATGTTCTCTTGAGTCATTGTGGATATGATGATGGAAATGATGCCTGCCATACTATCCATACACAATTCAAAGGAGCACACATGAGAGTGAGAAACAAAGAAAAACTGAGTTACTTCACAAAGTATCTTTACTTCACCTTATCCATATATCTAATTAGCTTTTGCATTGAAGGCAGCTGCTGTACTTCTTAGTCTTTGAACTATGATCTACTGTTATGTGTAGAGTTTACTCCAGTGTTCCTGGGAGGTCCTTTGTATGCACCACTTGTGAACACTATTCTCTGCTTTTCCTGTGTTTCTGAAGCTTGCTTATGTCACACATTTTTGTATCGGTTAGTAGTAGCTACACCCAAGCATGGATGAGATGAGGAGCTAGCACCTTTGCCTTACAGGACTGTTGTGTTTATCAATACAGGCGTTCACAGCTTTCCCCATTTCATGGTCTTTTTTTACTTTAATTCCTTTGGCTCCTGGCCTCGTTCCTGTACCAATGAATCTCTGGATCATCATCATGACTACAAGTGTTTCCACTTGGTTGCTGTTTGCCCTTCTTTCTTAGCCTGAACAGCTGTCTCTATAGAAGTGCCCTGAAATATAGTGTGCTGAAAGTGGTATAACCTGTGGATCCCCAGATGTTTTGGCTTTCAACTCCCAGAAATCTTAACAGCTGGTAAACTGGCTGGGATTTCTGGGAGTTGTAGGCCAAAATACCTGGGGAACCACTGGTTGAGAACCACTGAGCTATGGCTTAGTGAAGCCTGCAGATGCAGCCAATGCTAAAATCCCAATGCTATGGTAGTGGTGGTGGTGGTGAGGGGGAGGATGGGAAGCTAAATTGTAAGTCATGCTTGATGATATTTCATGGGAGTCTATGTCCTCTGTAATCTATGAACTCATTGTCCCGTTCTTGTGATATTGGTTGGAACCAATCAGAAGTAGTGGTAGAAGTAGAAGTAGTAGAAGTAGAACAAGCAGCATTCTAAAAAACGAATTGCTGTCCAGGTCTCTAGAATATAGACCTGCTTGTATAGCTAAGCTTGTAGTATTAGAGATATTGGAATCTTTGTTATTCTATATCATATGATCAATCCCAGTGTAGCTTCTTTATAAGCAAAATGAAGGGTCAGCAAAATGAAGAGCCAGGGACACTAATTCATGGCACAATAGCAGTGGTTCTCAACCTGGGGTCCCCAGATGTTTTTGGCCTTCAACTCCCAGAAAACCTAACAGCTGGTGAACTGGCTGGGATTTCTGGGAGTTGTAGGCCAAAAACATCTGGGGACCCCAGGTTGAGAACCACTGCACAATAGGAATGTATGTTTGGGGTAGCAGCAGCATGGGATTTATTCTACTGCGGTGTATTTTTGTTTCATATGATGATAATCCATTCACCCCATTCCCACACAGTGGATCTAACTTATTTATACATTTCATATTATGCTACTGTAAAAATTATCTTATTATGTTATTGTTGTCATGAATATTATCCAAAACAGAAATAGTAAAAAGTGAGTGTATGTGTTATCTGGAGTATGGTTTAAAAATGTCCATGTGCGCGCCATGGTGTGATTTCACAGTTGCAGAAAACGTAACTTTCCTAACAAAAATAAAACTTTTCTTTAAGGCCTGATTGCGGGGATATTAAATGGGGTTGTGGCAAGTGTGGAGAACAAGGGCTGTTTTAGAATTTTATGCCGGCCCATCCGAAATGATGTCTGGACCTTTGGTTCATAAACTCTGACAACAATGCATATCAGAATCATCCAACAATGTGATGTGGCGGCAAAAATAGCCAATGGGATTTTGGCCTGGATTAATAGGAGATAGTGTCTAGATCTAGGGAAGTCATGCTACCCCTCTATTCTGCTTTGGTTAGACCACACCTGGAATATTGTGTCCAATTCTGGGCACCACAATTCAAGAGAGATATTGACAAGCTGGAATGTGTCCAGAGGACAGCGACTAAAATGATCAAGGGTCTGGAGAACAAGCCCTATGAGGAGCGGCTTAAGGAGCTGGGCATGTTTAGCCTGAAGAAGAGAAGGCTGAGAGGAGATATGATAGCCATGTATAAATATGTGAGGGGAAGCCGCAGGGAGCAGGCTTGTTTTCTGCTTCTTTGGAGACTAGGACATGGAACAATGGCTTCAAACTACAAGAAAGGAGATTCCATCTGAACATGAGGAAGAACTTCCTGACTGTGAGAGCCGTTCAGCAGTGGAACTCTCTGCCCCGGAGTGTGGTGGAGGCTCCTTCTTTGGAAGCTTTTAAACAGAGGCTGGATGGCCATCTGTCAGGGGTGACTTGAATGCAATATTCCTGCTTCTTGGCAGGGGGTTGGACTGGATGGCCCATGAGGTCTCTTCCAACTCTTTGATTCTATGATTCTATGAAAGTGTGAAGGTACTACTCACAGTGGACATAATCATTTCTAAAACTATATCAGTATATTATTTGTTGGGGAACATGAGGGGAACCCTGTTGCCTTCACATCCTGCTTCTGGGTTTTCCACAGGCACTGAGCTGAACGCTATATGAATAAACTCTGGATTAGAGAGACCTTTGGTTGGGTCCTTTGTGACTGCTCCATATCTTTAAAGCACACATTAGCACAGTGGTTTGGAGGAAATACTTTAAGACTGTAGTTACAATTTGGCTTCTCCTGGTGAGTATTATTACAAGACCAGTCATTTGAACATTGTTAGGTGCTGAAAATGGGCATCTGATGGCCTTTTTGCTTTTTTAATGCTACACTGCAAATTGAAATGGGAGAGAACATGTTGGGTGTAGTAATTTGTATTTTCTGCTTGCTAACATTCTCAAACATTACAACCATGTCGGAAAGGGGGAAATGGGGATTGTCACTTACAGGAATATCGTAGATTTCACAAGAGTCTAGTTCAACTTCCTGGGGGTCAGTCGTGTCTTTAATTAATCTTCCTTTGCAGAATCCCACATGCTGCAGAAAAAAGGGGGAAAGTAACATATTTTTGTGAACCAGCCATAGGTGCCACTAGATGGGGTGCCGAAGATACTTTTCCCAGGAGAAACCAGATTACTTATTTCAAAATTTCATCAACAAAGCTTACACAAATATTTGTATTATGGTTGTACGTGGTTATGTGTATATCATGTCCCAGGGGAAGATAAACAGCTCAAATTGCAGGAAGTTTAATCATTAAACATTTCTGGTCCCGGAAGGTCCTTTGGTTCCTTTCCTGGCAATTGGGTCTTTCCTGATGTTCTTTCCTCATCCTTTTGAGGCACTCTTTTGCAGTCATCCGTCCAAGTCTGCTAGTACTGCAAATCAGAAGCTTAAAGCACTCTACAAGCATGCTTTTGTGGCCTGTTTTGTATAGCTGCCACATTTCTGAAGTGACTCCAAGCTAAATTAAATGGTCAATGTAACAATTCCATAACTTTGTTCAACAAATTGTTGCTGATAATGGATGAGATAAAACTCACGATGCATCTACATTGTGGAATTAATGTAGTTTGATATCACATTAACTGATAAGGTTCAACACTATGAAATGGTGGGAATGGTAGTAGTTTTACTAGGTCCTTCAGCCTTCTCTGTTGGCGCTTCAACAAACTTCAATTTCTGGGATGCCACAGCATTGAACCATGGCAGTTAAAGTGGTGTCGCACTGCATTCGTTCTAAAGTGTAGATACACTCTTAGGTGTATTTATAGTGATTGACATCCTACAGATTTGAAACCCAGAGATAGGGATCTCTAGCTGTTTCATATTCAGTAATATTTAGTAACCTGTGTATTCATTATTGTATCGCTATTAGCACAATTGTAAATGCTCCCTCAACCGACCAGCAGCTGCAACAAACAATGGAAGTGTGTTCTACCAGTGATCAAGATGCAGCAGGATGATGTCTTCAGCCCCTCCTGCCAGCAATCAGAAGTAGGACCCCTGACCAATTTATTGCCACACCTCAGATCGCTGACAGGATGAGATTGGAAACATCATTCCACCGAATCCTGATTGCTAGGAGAACAGACCTTTACTGTTTGGTGCAGCTGCTGCTTGTTAAGGTAGGTCGAGGGGTTGGTTCAGGAGACAATACTTAGTCTCCTTAGCTCTCTACTTACTGCGTCTCGGCCATGTAGAAATTCGCATTCTGACACCTGTTTTGCAGCTGTTGTTCGAAGGCAGCTGGTTTCTCTTATGGTAAATTCAACGGTATATGCTGTACGACTGCCGATCTGTATAGGGCAGGAAAGGGGCAAATCAAGAGCATCAGGAAAAATAACTGATATATCAAAGCTCACCTTGCTCATTGTATTTGACAGAGGCTACAGGGAACATGTAAGCAGCTCAACTGACATGGTTACTGCCAATAGAAGTAAAGGTAAAGGCTTCCCCTTAACATTAAGTCATGTCTGACTCTGGGAGGTGGTGCTCATCTCCATTCCTTAGCCGAAGAGCCAGCGTTGTCCATAGACACCTCCAAGGTCATGTAGCTGGCATGACTGCATGGAGCTTCATTACCTTCCTGCTGGAGCGGTACCTATTGATCTATCCACACTTGCATGTTTTCAAATTGCTAGGTTGGCAGAAGCTAGGGCTAACAGCGGGAGCTCACCCCACTCCCCAGATTTGAACCACCAACCTTTTGGTCAGCAAGTTCAGCAGCTCAGCGGTTTAACCCACTGCGCCACCGAGGGCTCCACTGCCAATATACCCTAGGAATATATTTGTTAATCTTGCTGAAATTTTGGCAGTATTCTAATACACACTGGTAAGATTAATCTTTCCTGATAAGAAGGGAGATAACAGGGAAAGCCTCATCAACTTTGTCATTGTTGCTATGTGTCTTCATGACACCTCTGGCTTCATCACATGCAAGATCCCCCCATTTCCACACACTTCTAAAACAGTTCATAGACAAAGCAACATGGATACCACCACTTCTATTGTGTAAGATGCTAACAGGATTATAGCTATTGACATGATATGGCCACCCATAACTGAGTGCCTTTGCATAAATAAATAACTTTATTTATATTCCGCCTTATCTCCCCGAGGGGACTCATCATCATCATCATCATCATCATCATCATCATCATCATCTATATTCACAATACTGAGATTTAAGGTGGCTTCCTTCCTCCTCTTCTGAGCCCCACAGACCTCCTCTTTGCTCTCTTCATATGCTGTAAGGGATATAAACCCTCCTGCCTCACTTTTCTTCATCCTTTCTCCTAGACTATTTTTATGTTAGCCTTAATCTTGAGCACACAGCTTCTGCTAGAAAGTAGTTTTACTCAAAGGGAACACTGACCTTGTTCCCAGTTCCAGTCAAAGGGAATACTGAATTCCACTCAAAGGGAACACTGACCTTGTTCTCAGCATTTGCTCGCAACAGCTAAGATGTTTCCTGACTCTATCTGCATCCCATGGTGGAAGCCTTTCTCATTATCATGTCTGATGAACCCAACTCTTTTTCTCCCTCAGGTTTTTTTTTCCTTAGGTGCCCATGCTATTTACAAAATAGTGCCTTTAATATGCATTTTTGATGAACCTTTGTTGTTGTTGTTGTTCATTTGTTCAGTTGCTTCTGACTCTGTGACCTCATGGACCAGCCCATGCCAGAGCTCAATGTTGGCCGTCACCACCCACAGCTCCTTCAAGGTCAAGCTAGTCACTTCAAGGATCCCATCCCAGCAGTGGCTGGGAGAGCTTTTGCACAATTAAAAYTTGTGCACCAGCTGCGCCYGTACCTTGGGAAGTCGGATCTGGCCATGGTGGTCCACGCTCTTGTTACATCCCGAATAGATTACTGCAACGCGCGCTACGCGGGGTTGCCTTTGAAGACTGTTTGGAAACTTCAATTAGTCCAACGGGCGRCGGCTAGATTACTCACCAGAGCGTCATACAGAGAGCATACCACCTCCCTGCTATGTCAGCTCCACTGGCTGCCGATCCAGTTCCGAGCACAATTCAAAGTGCTGGTTTTGACCTACAAAACCCTTTAYGGCTCCGGYCTAGCGTACCTGTCTGAACGTATCTCCTTCTATGTCCCACCTCAGAGTTTAAAATCTTCTGGTGAGGCCCTGCTCTTGGCCCCGCCTGTATCACAAGTGAGGCTGGCGGGGACGAGGGACAGGGCCTTCTTGGTGGTGGCCCTTTGCCTGTGGAATGCACTCCCCGGGGAAATTAGGTCATCAACATCCCTCCTCTCTTTCAGATGGAAGTTAAAAACCTGGATGAGGGAYCAGGCCTTCGAGTAAGCTGGCAGATGGACAAAAGACAATGACGACCAGAGTAGGAAAGGACAATGACGATGATAGATGGATTATGGATTTAGGAATTGGCGAACATTGACCAYAAGATGATTTTATTGCTGCTACTGTATTGTTTTTTATTGTTTTAACTAGTCATAACTGTTGACACTATATTGTAATTTGTACATTGTATTTTGTGAATTGTTGGGCATCGAATTGTACCTTTTGTAAGCTGCCCTGAGTCCCCCCTAGGGGATGAGAAGGGCGGGGTAGAAGCACCCTAAATAAATAAATAAATAAATAAATAAATAAATAAATAAATAAAATCCATCTTGCCCTTGGTCAGCCTCTCTTCCTTTTGCCTTATATTTTCCCCAGCATCATTGTCTTCTCTAAGCTTTCCTGTCTTCTAAGCTTTCCTGAACGTTTATCCCCTTCCAAACACACATGCTGCAGTATTGTATAGCATTTAATCCTGCATGAAGATGTGCACTAAAGTGAGTCCTATGTATGATTGAATGAATATTTGATTTCGTTCAATGACCAGCATTGATGTATTATTACTATTACATGAAGCCATCTATAACTGGGATGATGCCCTGGCCTGTGAAAAACATGTATGAAATTTCAAGTAGTATCTCACAGATTATGTTGGATAATAATACTGATACTTACTGCCATAAAAATCTTTTGGACTTTCTCCAGCTTGAAGTAGTGTGTTTGATTGCTGTCCTCATTGTATTTCTCCAATAACTTTTGGGCTTCTTCTCTGTAATTTTCTGCATCTTCTAAGACTGTAATTCTCACTGGGCAGTCCTTGCATTCGTATAGTTGTGATGGAACTGTGAAAAGTGTACAGTTGTCAACATTTTCACCCCTCTGGCTTGAAGGCACACAGAAAGGTACAACCCTACTGGTTTATATACACATAAACAAGAGCTAGAACCAATGTGTTCAGACTTTGGCTGTGTTTCAAAGATTTCAACCCAAAATGTTAAAAATTCTAAAGTTTGCAGTTACAAGAGTGATCCAGCATTGTTCTTTAAATTTGTACAATAAATGACCATTTATTTATGTTCTAGGTTGCCAATTTTCATTTACATTGTTTAATCCATTTGATAGTTTGTTCCAGAATTCATCTTGTAAGCAGTGTGGGCCTTCCCAAATGGCAACTTTCATGTATCTGGATGGTGGTTGTAGTGTATCAGCTAGGGCCGGGCTTTAGCACAGCTGATTAATCAGCAGCAGCAATATATCTTACCAATCAAAAGGTTGGCAGTTTGAAGCCCCGGTCAGGGTGAGCACCTGACCTTCAGCCCAGCTTACTGTCCACCTAAGCAGTTTGAAAACAGCTGTGAGCTGCGAGTAGAAAAATTAGGCACCGCTTAAGCAGGGAGGTATTTTACGGCACCATGAAACAAATACCAGGGAAATGCTGACAATCAAAGGAAGGGGGAAATCTGTGATCTTAGTCATAGAGGATGTAGCGACAGCACCCCCCTGTGATTGGATTTGAGCACAACCTCCAGGACGCCAACATTGGGGGGAAATGCCGACATAATATCTCGGTCTGTTGTCTGTCCTGTCTGTTTAATGGCATTGAATGTTTGCCGTGTTTGTGTTCTGTGATCTGCCCTGAGTCCCCTTCAGGGTGAGAAGGGTGGGATCTAAATGTTGTAAATAACTAAACAAATAAGATGTGTCCAAATGCTTTCTTGTAGATGGATATACTGCAAAGGGCATTGGCAGAAACTTCTAGGGGTCTTTGGGAAATATCTGGATGTGTCTCTGTCGATTCCCTAATTCTCCAAGAACAAAAACATGTCTGTGTGATGCAAGGAAATGCACTGCTTGCAAGGTGGGCTTTTGGGAGCAGAAGGGATTTTGGCCGTTGAGCAGTTGGAAGAGAATTACAACCTCTACAGCAGTGGTTCTCAACCTGGGTCCCCAGATGTTTTTGGCCTTCAACTCCCAGAAATCCTGACAGCTGGTAAACTGCCTGGGATTTCTGGGAGTTGTAGGCCAAAAACATCTGGGAACCCCAGGTTGAGAACCACTGCTCTACAGCCACCCAAAAAGTGATTTGCAATAGTGTAACTCTGATTCTGGCGTGGGCTGGTCCATGAGGTCACGAAGAGTCGGAGACGACTGAACGAATGAACAACAACAAACTCTGATTTATTCTAATTCCTTAACAGGATGCCTGCCTCAGTTTGCACTCTCAGCCATGGTGAGCTTTGGCAATACCTAGAGATAAGAGGTCTTCTTTCATGATTTTAAGGTATTCAAAGCTCTTTACATATAACTGAAACTGCATTCAGTGAGCTCGTATACAAAGCAGGGCTATTGTAATTGACTTAAGGCATAAGTTAGGGCAGTATATATGGTAATGATGAGAGATATCATGCAGAGCATCTAAAAACCACTGAGTTTGAGAAGATTTGTTTACAAACAATGTCAACATTTTTAAAAGATATGGCTGAATTGGCTGTCCTGGAGATTAGCAAAGAAAAGAAGATTGCACATATGATGACAATGAGAAAAGGGAACCAGAAGGTGTTGGGCTACAACCCACAGCATTCTAACCCAGAACAGCCAATGGTGCAGAATGATGGGAACTGTACTCAGAGGCGGCCCTAGGTAATTTTCAACGGTAAGCAAACAGTATTTTGCCTCCCCCCCCCAACCAATCACTGATATATATTTTCTGTTCGTCGTGGGAGTTCTGTGTGCCATATTTGGTTCAATTCCATCATTGGTGGAGTTCAGAATGCTCTTTGATTGTAGGTGAACTATACATCCCAGTAACTATAACTCGCATTTGTCAAGGTCTATTTTCCCCCAAGAGCGCCTCAAGAGCGCCCCTGGGCAAAATCAATTATACTGCAAATGCTTACTTTGCATAATGGGTTGAGCCGCCCCGGACTGTACTCCAGTCTTATCTGAAGGGTTCACATTCCTATTCTAAATGGCAGTGATTCTTCTTTCTAAACGTGTTTGTGCTCCTCGTGAGCATTAGCATGTTGGATATACCTGGGCTCATGGTACAGTTGTATCCATACAGTTTCTTGTGAAATTCATGTATACGCACAACAGCTTTACATTGTCCGAACTCCTAGAGAATACAAAAGAAGAAGGACCTGTCTTTTAAACTATACAAAGAACTTTGTTCAAGAAGGAGGAAAAACTGGCACTGAAGCTCATAATGTCACATGCATTCTGCTGCCATATCACCCACTATTGATAGACAAAGCCCATCACTAACTGCTATTTCTGCAATATTTGCATCACCTGTCTAGGGCAGTGGAGCCACCCTGATTTTTTGTTGGCATGCCAACAATAGCATGATGTCAGGGGATGCTGACAATACCCAGTTCTATATCTCCTTTATAACTGATGCCAACAAGGCCTATCATAGTTGTCTGGATGCAGTAAAGGACTGGATGCCTATGAATAAACTGAGGCTTAATCCAGACAAGGCAGAAGAGCTGGGATAGGGATCATAACCTATTCTGAATGGGGTTGCATTCCCTCCAAAAGATCAGGTCATAGCTTGGATGCAGTAGTGGCTGAGAACATGGTTCCCCAACTTTGAGTGGTGTACCAGCTGGGCCCTTTCTTGGGGAAGGCAGACGTGGCCAACATCATTCATGCCATTTTGTAATTGTAAGACTGTATAAATGTAACTATAACTATGATGCTCTGGCATTAAAAGCCTCGCAGCCCACATAAAATGACATGGCAGGATGGATTTGGTCCGTGGGCCTTGCGTTTGACACCTGTGCCATTTGACATTGGTCTTCCCAGAACTGCATTGGCTTCCAGTTTGCTTCTGAGCTCAGTTCAAGGTGCTGACATTGACCTAGAAAGGTCTAAATGAATTGGGGCCAAGATATCTGGGCCTGCCATGTGAGTCTGGCAACAGCAATTTGACATCTTTAGTGTAGGCTTTGTGTGTTGCAACATGCTGCATATCAGGACACATTGTGCAATGGGACACAGTGTACAGTAGGACAATTTTCCAAGTGGTTTTACTGCTTGCTCTTGTTATGCAATGGTCCCAGTTGCACAGCTCTGCTTCTGCTCCCCTCCTGAGAATTAAGAACATCGCACAATGGGCTTATTTCAAATTTCCATTATTTCATATTGGTTTATGGCAATGTAACTTCCCAATAGTATCTCCATCAACATTTGTTAAATTCAAAGTATTACAAGACTTTGAAATTCTATTTTACAAATCTGAACTCATTTTGTTCCTAATCCCATATTCATGCATTTTAAAGAGGTAGGCATGATTCACTCAGCAGCAGGTGAATATACAAGTGTATAGGCTTCCGATGTCTAAGTCAACCTCCACATGTGGATGGCGTGAATGAAAACAAGGCACTCTGTATGCCTTCAGTTCTGCAACAATTTGAGAAGTTGCCAGAACCCACCACAAACGTCCTTGTGAAGCCAGACAATGCCCCAGATGAAGAGTTCCTGAGGCACTGTGGACCAGACATTTGGACGTTATGAACTGCAATGCTCTCTTAATGGTGAGATGCATACAAACAAGAGAGCCCTTGGGATCATGCTACAGCTGCTTTTCTCAACATGTCCTGTGATCTGCAGACACAGATATAGGATGGGTGATGCCTGGCTTGAAAACAGTCCATGTGAAAGGTATCCAGGAGTCTTAGTAGACTGGGTGTGAGTCAAGAGTGTGATGCAGCAGCTTAAAAAGCCAATGCAATTTTAGGCTGTCTAGTGTCAAGATTGAGGGAAGTCATGGTCCCACTCTCTTCTGCTTTGGTCAGACCTCACCTGGAATAACCCCGTGTCCTCTTCTGTGCACCAAAATTCAAGAAGCTTATTGACAAGCTGGAATATGTTCAGAGAAGGGCTACCAAAATAATCAAGTATTTGGAGACACTGATGAGGGGACAAGCTTGTTTTCTGCTGCCATGGAGACGGACACAAAGCAATGAATTCAAATTGCAGGAAAAGAGATTTCACCTAAACATTAGGAAAAACTTCCTGTTGGTAAGCAATAGTTTGGCAGTGGAATATGCTGCCTCAGAGTCCAGTGAGGTCTCCTTCTCTGGAATTTTTAAAGCAGAGTTTGGATGGCCACCTATCCAGGGTGCTTTGTTGGTGTCTTCCTGTATGGCAGAAGGGGGTTGGATTATATGGTCCTGGGCGGTTCAATGATCATTTCCCATGTCCCCAACTGCAATGCCTCGGAAACTTCCTGATTGAGGCACTACTTAACTGAAAAGGCAAGTTCTTGAGGTCACATTTGGTCATTTACATCAATAACTGTGAATCTCAAAAATTACAAAGTTGTAAATGCAATTTATGGTCTTGTAAATATTGAGCAGGATGGTGGTCTACATTTCAAAAGTAATTATGAAACTGAGAGTCTACTGTACTTTGAAAATGCTATGATGATTGGGTTGTTGTAGTTTTTTTCAGGCTATATGGCCATGGTCTAGAGGCATTCTATCCTGATGTTTCGCCTGCATCTATGGCAGGCATCTTCAGAGGTAGTGAGGTCTGTTGGAACTAGGAAAAAGGGTTTATATATCTGTGGAATGACCAGGGTGGGACAAAGGACTCTTGTCTGCTGGAGCTAGGTGTGAATGTTTCAACTGACCACCTTGATTAGCATATAATGGCCTGACAGTGCCTGGAGGAAATTTTTGTTGAGAGGTGATTAGATGTCCTTGTTTGTTTCCTCTCTGTTGTTGTGCTCTTGCAATTTTAGATTTTTTTTTAATACTGGTGGCCAGATTTTGTTCATTTTCATGGTTTCGTCCTTTCTGTTGAAATTGTCCACATGCTTGTGTATTTCAATGGCTCCTCTGTGTAGTCTGACATGGTGGTTGTTGGAGTGGTCCAGCATTTCTGTGTTCTCAAATAAAATGCTGGAAGTTACAGGTGAAACGTCAGGAGATAATGCCTCTAGACCATGGCCATATAGCCCGAAAAAACCTACAACAACCCAGTGATTCTGGCCATGAAAGCCTTCGACAATGCTATGATGATTCATAGAAACAAGGAAGTCTTTAAAAGTAATTTCTCAAGTCTGGAAAAAGTGAGATGAAAAGTGTATGCAATAGGTTGGGATGGGAGTTATGGGGCTCCATGTGTTGTTGGACTGCATAGCCAGCGTAGCTAATGCGGAGGAATGTTGAAAATGCAGTCCATCAATGCCTGGAGGACACTATAGGTAAACACTCAGTGTAATCACTCTTTGCTGTATTCTTAATGTCACATTGAACATGATGTTTGCTGCATTAAATGTGTCTTGCCCCTTATTGTGAAAGCTACCGGGAGAACATCAATGGGTGCCACAGAGACACAGTTACTTGCCGTGTTGCGGTAGAATTGCCGGTCTCCACAAGATGACCAGTGTTTCCCAGACACTATGGGACATTCGGTATCCAGCACATCAAGAGTGAAGTAGATCATGGATGTGTTTTCCTGAAATGGGAGAAAGGAGAAGAAAATGCAGCAGGTTCACTCATGCTTCCACAGGCATTTGAGATCATAGAATCATAGAATCAAAGAGTTGGAAGAGACCTCATGGGCCATCCAGTCCAACCCCCTGCCAAGATGAAGAAAAAAACATTTTCCTAAAGCGAGTATTCAGATAAATAACACACACATCAAGACCAAGAGACATTTTAAGAGTTTCCAAATGTATTTACAAACCAGTTTTGTTAGAAATCAAACACTGGAAACCCGCGGATATTTCTGTAAGATGAGATATAGAAGGGCTAATGTCCAATGAGGATTTCTAGCACTAACAACACTCTGCTTGGCCATGGACTCTCTCTGGGTGATCTTGGCCAAGCCAGACTCTCCCAGTCTCCAAGGAGGGCAATGACATTTTCACCTTGAACAATCTTGCCAAGAAAACTCCATCATAGGTTCACTTTAGGATCACTATAAATTAGAAACTGCAAGTCGCTTCTGGTGTGAGAGAATTGGCCTTCTGCAAGGATGCTGGCCAGGGGATGCATGAATATTTTACCATCCTGTGGAAGGCTTCTCTCATGGCCCCGCATGGGAAGCTGGAGCTGACAGCTGGGAACTCACCCATCTTCCCAGATTTGAACCACTGACCTTTTGGTCAGCAGTCCTTCCAGTTCTTTTGCAGTTTCTCATGTTGCTCCTATTGTGGAAAAAACCCCCATAAACATGAAGTCAATATTAACAGAAACAATACTACCTAGCCTTCTCCATTTTGGATGCTCCATTGTTCTTCGTGTCCCTCTTGTTTCTGTTTTTTACAATGGTCACTAAGCACATGCCGTCCCCTTGTATTGTTCTGATTCGTTCATTAAGGTTTTGGGGTTTTTTTGGATGGGAAAGAGGATGTACTTCTGGAATATCTGGAATAGCCTCAAGCATTTAAATGCATTCTTCTTTTTGGACCAAAATGTATCATTGATTCTTAGCAAGTCCACACTGTGAAATGTCTGAGGGCATTATAACTATAGTAAACTCCACAGGAAGCCTACGTATCAATAATCATATGTTTTAGTGTTTTTCACAGTGAAATCCCTGTATCAGATCTGGTGAACATTTGAACTTCCAGGTGCTTTTGGACTCCAGTTCCCATCAGCCCTGGACAACATGTTGCATTGTCAGACTTGTTGGGAGATACAGTCCAATATCATCTGGAAGGTCACAGGTTTCAATGGCAAATGATTATATTTATTTAGTTAACCTATTTCCCTTTAAGCATCCTGCTCTCCAAGGCCAGATAATACACAAAGGCCTTTACCTGCCTAGGAATGAGAGCAAGGACAGCTTGAATCTAACCTTTTTAGGAAGGACCTCCCAGAGCCTGGGAGAAACCACCAAGAAGGCCCTCTCCTGTGTTTCCACCAGAGATAACTGTGAAGGTGGTGGGATGGAGAGGAGAAACTCTCATATGATGAACAGGGTCATATGCAGTCTTTTAGATAACCCGACCAAGCAGTATAAGGTTTTGTAGCTCATAACCAGTCTTTGAATTGTGCCCAATAATGGAACAGTAGCCAGTTGGGCTGTAGCAAGAAGGTTTGGCTGCTCCTTTGCCATACAATATAAATATTGTGTAAACATTAATGCACTTAGTTAAAATTTCTCCAAAGAATGAATAAATTGAGCTTTGTGGAAGTGGTCCAATAAGGAGTCTTTGACTGAATCCGCACTGGAGAATTATAGCATTTGAAACCACATAAACTTCCATTATTGAAAGTGATGGAAATGATATTTGGAGATTGTGAGATATTTATCCTTCTCTATCAGAGAGGTTTGCATAGGAATCCAAGTAGTGTCTTACTCAGGCATGGGCCAACTTTGGCCCTCCAGGTGTTTTGGACTTCAACTCCCACAATTCCTAACAGATTGTGAGAGTTGAATTCCAAAACACCTGGAGGGCCAAAGTTGGCCCATGCCTGGTCTAACTGCTATAATTCTACAGTATGGATGGTCTCTGTTAAACCAGTGATTCACTCCTGGAATATGAACACACTCTTGAGTCAGTCCCAGTGATACTACTTACCAACTGTTGCACATGAGCATCAGCAACCCGTAGGAGAGTGAAGATGTATCCATGCCTGCGATGCTTGTTGATCAGGTCAAGAGCCACGGCTGCATCTTTTTCTACCTGGGCGTCATTGCAATCAGCAGGTGCTAAGGCAGGTGGGCTCTCGGTGTGACAGCAGATTAGCCCCGCAAGAAACACTGCCACCGCTAGCAGCTCCATTGGGGCTCTGCACCGCAGACTGCCCTCTCTGCCTCTGCCCTACTCTGTTGAGTCAACAGAAGGAAAACCCTCCCAGAAACACACAGGTTGATATTCGAGAGGACAGTGCTGTTTTTTTAAACAGAAAATTGCATCAGTGTAACCAAAACCTTTTTCCTTGATCTTTAAGAATGGCAAACAATGAATGAATGATTTATGGAGCAAGCAGGGGAGAAAAGAAACCCAAATTAGTTGCAAAAAAAGAACAACTTGTAACTGGGCTGAAATAATCAGGTGGACAAAGTGTTAGAAGAAGTAGATACAGTAGACCACTGGTTCTCAACCTTCCTAATCCTGTGACCCCTTAATCCAGTCCCTCATGTTGTGGTGACCCCCAACCATAACATTATTTTTGTTGCTACTTCATAACAGTCATTTTACTACTGTTATAAGTCATAATGTAAGTATCAGATATGCAAGATGTATTTTCATTCACTGGACCAAACTGGGCACAAATACCCAATGCACCCACATGTAAATGCTAGTGGGGTTGGGGGAGGATTGATTTTGTAATTTGGGAGTTGTAGTTGCTGGGATTTATAGTTCACCTATAATCAAAGAGCATTCTGAACTCCACCAGCGATGGATTTGAACCTAACTTGCCACATGACCACTGGAAAACACTGGAAGGGTTTGATGGGCATTGACCTTGAGTTTGGGAGTTGTAGTTCACCTATATCCAGAGAGCACTGTGGACTCATGCAATGGTGGATCTGGACCAAACTTGGCACAAATACTCAATATGCCCAAATGTGAACACTGGTGGAGTCTGGGGAAAATAGATCTTGACATTTGGGAGTTGTAGTTGCTGGGATTTATAGTTCATTACAATCAAAGAACATTCTGAACTCCACCGACGATAGAATTGGCTCAAACTTCCCACATGGAATCCCCATGACCATCAGAAAATACTGTGTTTTCTTATGGTCTTTGGTGACCCCTTTGAGACCCGCTTGCAGCCCCTTCAGGGGTCCCGACCCCCAGGTTGAGAAACACTAGACTCTCAGGTCTCTTCCACACAGCCATATAACCCAGAATATTGAAGCTTCCGGTGGTGCAATGGGTTATACTCTTGTGCCTTCAGGACCGAAGACTGACAGGTCAGCGGTTCGAATCCAGGGAGAGCGCTGATGAGCTCCCTCTGTCAGCTCCAGCTCCCCATGCTGGGACATGAGATAAGCCTCCCAAGGATGGTAAAACATCAAAACATCCGGGCGTTCCCTGGGCAACATCCTTGCAGATGGCCAATTCTCTCACACCAGAAATGACTTGTAGTTTTCCAAGTCGCTCCTGACACACACACACACACACACACACACACACACACACAAAACCCTGAATATCAAGGCAGATAATCAACAATATCTGCTTTGAACTGGATTATCTGAGTCCACACTGAGATATAATCTAGTTCAATGTGGATTTTATACACCTGTGTGGAAGGGACCTCGGTTAACCGTAATTCAAGCAACCAGCAAAAAAAAAAAAAAATGAAGAAATAATACTTGAAGTAAAATTAAAATAAACTACAAAGCTGTCTTTATAATAAAACTGTGTCAAATTAAGTTTGTCTATATTTGTCTTAATCCTCTGATTGTGTTTCAATGTTAAGATTGAAGCAATACAGAGGTTATGAGACAGTACCATACAGATCCAGAATAGGTCTCTATAGTCACTTACAGAGCCATTGCCAAGACTGTATCCTTGGAAGACAATCAGTCTCGACAATGACGGATCACCTATGATGATTATGAGTATCGGGTATAGAATTATTTAGGCCTATTTTAATAGTAATTTCCCAGAAACTAGAACTACATTTATCTGGCATCTACTATATTTATCGTGTCATCAGCAACCAGACATTTGTATTACATTTTTAACAAAAACAAACAGACAGACAGACAGAACACAGAATTTGCAAGCTTGGTAGTTGATTAAATGTCCTTTGACCAGTAGCTGGCCACTTGGAGTGCCTCTGGTGTTGCCGCAAGGAGGTCCTCCATTGTGCATGTAGTAGGGCTCAGGTTGCATTGCAGCAGGTGGTCTGTAGTTTGCTCTTCTCCACACTCGCATGTGGTGGATTCCACTTTGTAGCCCTATTTCTTAAGATTGGCTCTGCATCTCGTGGTGCCAGAACACAGTCTGTTCTGGCACCACAAGAACAGATTTGCATCTACTAATATCTGCGGATGCCAGTTAAATGAGAGTTTACTTATGTTGATGCATAGGCCCACTGGGGGACGGGGGGACGGGACGGGACCCGCGGTGTAATCGGCTGGCATGCACAGCAATGACTTAATTGTCTATGTCCCAGCAAATAAATTGATAATACTATCAAAATCCAATTTTAAAATAAAAATATACAGTCAACCATCCACATTCATTGGAATTAGGGGCACAGGAACCCTGTCAAAGTGAAAAATTATAAAACTGATACTTTCTTACCTTTATTTATCATGTCAGGAGCAACCAGACATTTGTATTACATTTTTAACAAAAACAAACAAACAGACAAAACACAAATTTGCAAGCTTGGTAGTTGATGAAATGTCCTTTGAGCAGTATCGAGCCACTTGGAGTGCATCTGGTGTTGCCGCAAGGAGGTCCTCCATTGTGGCAGGGCTCAGGTTGTTGCAGCAGGTGGTCTGTGGTTTGCTCTTCTCCACACTCGCATAGAGGGATTCCACTTTGTGGCCCCATTTCTGAGATTGGCTCTGCATCTCGTGGTGCCAGAGCGCAGTCTGTTCAGCGCCTTCCAAGTCGCCCATTTTTTACTTTCTTACCCGAGAGAACACCTCTCCAGGAATCTCTAGTTTCTCCACCATGATTCCATGACCAACCTCCAATAGGGTCTCACTGGAGGACCTAGAGATCTTAGAGACAACCTCTGAATAATGACATCCATAAAAATCAAAAATGCAAATCTGGAGAACCAAATGCATTCAGTTTTCTAGTCCTTAGTTTTGTGAAGAAAACTTCCAAAGGTGGGCAAAGCAGGCAATCCAGTCCAGACATTGGAACTAAAGGAGATCCAGCCCGTATCTTGGGAAGCCAGATCTGGCCACGGTGGTCCACGCTCTCGGTACATCCCGAATAGATTACTGCAATGCACTCTATGTGGGGTTGCCTTTGAAGACTGTTCGGAAACTTCAGTTAGTCCAGCCAGATTACTCACCGGAGCGTCATACAGAGAGCATACCACCCCTTTGTTATGTCAGCTCCACTGGCTGCCGGTCCAATTCCGAGCACAATTCAAAGTGCTGGTTTTGACCTACAAAACCCTATACAGTTCCGTCCGGCATACCTGTCCGAACGCATCTCCCTCTACGTCCCACCTCGGAATCTGAGATCATCTGGGGAGGCCCTGCTCTCGACCCCACCTCTATCACAAGTGAGGCTGGTGGGGACGAGGAGCAGGGCCTTCTCGGTGGTGGCCCCTCACCTGTGGAATTCACTCTTGGAAATGCAACAATCTTGGAAATGTACTTTTTTGGATTGTATCTCCAGAACCTTGCAACCAAATAGGCAACTGACTAGAGATTTTGGCAATTTCGGTCTCAAAAGTCTCCAGGATTTCCATTACTTACACACAGAGGAGCTCCTGGTGGCACAGTGGGTTAAAGTACTGAGCTGCTCAGCTTGTTGACTGAAAGGTTGCAGGTTCGACTCCGGGGAGCGGCCTAAGCTTCCGCTGTCAACCCCAGCTTCTGCCAACCTAGCAGTTCAAAAACATGCAAATAGGTACTGCTCCGGCAGTCATGCTGGCCACATGACCTTGGAGGTGTCTATGGACAATGCTGGCTCGTCGGCTTAGAAATGGAGATGAGCATCACACCCCAGAGTCGGACATGACTGGACTTAATGTCAGGGGACAACCAACCAACTAATCATCAGTAACTTATTCAGGGGATATGTCAGTACCAGATGTTTTCAACATGCTGTAAGAGTTTGCAAAGCCCCATGATCTCCTAACTAGAAGAACATCCCTATGGGTGTTCATTCTGTATTGGCGAGACGACACATGCATTTTGCCCATCCTTCATCTAGAGCACCAGGCCTGTTCAAAGCCAAAATCCTGAAGGCAACAAAAGTAGGAAAGAAGGCTGGAAAGGGGTGGCACTTCAGCATCTGAACCTTCTTTGCATAGACACCAACATTTCATAGATGAAAACCAGGAGGCAGGTGAGCAAACAATCTCAGAGCGTGGTCAGGATGCCAAAGGTTATTAACGAGGAAGAACATAAAGGGTGAATATGCTTTTTCCAAAATAGGAGCCAAAATGTTTTGGATTTTTCATTTTTGTACATAATCTGGGAGATAGAATTTTGGGCTGAACATAAAATTCATTCATGTTTCAGATATGTTTTATATACATAGCCTAAAGGTAAATTTATACACAATATTTTAAATAAAAATGTGCATGAAATCAAATTTGGTGCATTGAACCATCAGAAAGCAAAAGGCTCATTATTGCAGCCACACATGTGGATAATTTTGGAGTATTTGTATTCTAGAGATAAGGAATGCTGAACATGGCCAGTTAAGAAGAAGCCGCAGCCATTTATGTTTGCCTGCTTACTTACTTACTTAGGCGATCCCTCATTGTCCGAGTAGGACAATCCTCCAGGGTGGGTCCGTGGGTGACTGTGGAGCTCTATTCTTGATCTGCAGCGTCTCCCACAGTGAGGGCGTTGGAAGGCGGTCCCAGTCGGAGTTGGCTTGACACGCCTTCCTCTTGGCACGTTTCTCTCTTTCACCCTCCATTCATGCCTCTTCAAATTCTGCAGCACTGCTGGTCACAGCTGACCTCCAGCTGGAGCGCTCACGGGCCAGGGCTTCCCAGTTCTCAATGTTTATGCCAGAGTTCTTAAGGTTGGCTTTGAGCCCTTCTTTAAATCTCTTTTCCTGTCCACCAACATTCCGTTTTCCATTATTGAGTTCAGAGTAGAGCAACTACTTTGGGAGACAGTGGTCAGGCATCCAGACAACGTGGCTGATCCAGTGGAGTTGATGGCGGAGGACCATCACTTCAGTGCTGGTGGTCTTTGCTTCTTCCAGCATGCTGACATTTGTTCACTTGCCTTCCAAAGAGATTTTCAGGATTTTCTGGAGGCAGTGCTTATGGAATCGTTCCAGGAGTTGCATGTGACATCTGTAGACAGTCCATGTTTTGCAGGCATATAGCAGGGTTGGGAGGACAATAGCTTTATAAACAAGCGCCTTGGTCTCCCTATGTATGTCCTGGTCCTCAAACTCTCTCTGCTCCACTTGCAGAGCTCAGGCGGTGTTGTATTTCGGTGTCAATGTTGACTTTGGTGGAGAGATGGCTGCCAAGGTAGCAGAAATTGTCACCATTTTCTAATGTTACACCATTAAGCTGTATCTCTGGCATTGGAGATACCTGCACCTAATGGGAAAGGCAAGATCCAACTTTCCTTTTCTTCATTCAAATGTTGGGTTGAAGGCATAGTCAGAGTTTAACTAGCTCCATTTTCTACTGATGCAGGAAATCCACAGCTCACATCTGCCTGATGGATGGCCAAGAAATCTCTGTTTTAAAATCTCCAATGAGGGAAGTTTCAGGAAATCTAACCTTCTGACAATTCTGCAAAAGCACTCTCACATAGGCTGCATAGAGTTTATTATAGTAACCCAAATGGGATGTAACCAAGGCATGTGTTACTATGACTAAGTCTGATGTCTCAAAGGATGGATGCAGTTAGCATGTCAGCTTTAATTGTACAAATGCACACTTGGCCTGAATTTCCAGGCTTAGGGTCAAACCCAGAAATACACCCAAGCTGAAGATCTGTACTTTCCAGGGGAGTCCAACTCCATCCAGGCAGGCTGAGTCTATTCCCTGATCTACCTTTTGACAGATGAGGAACTGCTCTGTCTTGACTGGATGAAGTCTCAGTCCCTCAACCATTATATCACTGGCAACAGGCCTGGATATAGAACTGAATTATTATTTTTTTTGATTCCGGTGGAAAGGAGCAATAGAGGAGGGGGTCAGCTTTGAACTGCTAGCACTGGACCCCCAAATTCTGAATGACTCTTGTATGTCAAGAACAATTACCCAGACATTGCTGGCTCAGCCACTCCTGCTCAGTCTCTCTTGATGAGCAACATGTGCCTTCAAGTGTGTCCAGGACTACTACATTCTGTCCAAACTGTGTCACGCGTGTGTCCAGATTGAGAACTGGTAAAATATTAGAACATGGGGTGACTCCAAAACAAATAATGCCTTCTGCCACATGCAAAGGGCATTGCGTTCAATACCATTGGCAGTACCTTTCCACTACAGCCCAGGAGCATATCACATGAAATAGTGTAGCACAGATCTCACCAGTTTTCCTTTACTGATGAGTTGCGTGAGAAAGTGCTTCAGAAGCTTTCTTTTCTGATTGCACTGGAAATGGCATCAACTCCCTCCAGTACTGCAAGCAAGCAAGCAAGCAAGAAAGTTTGTTGCTTATTCGTTCAGTTGCTTTCGACTCTTTGTGACCTCATAGACCAGCCCACGCCAGGGCTCCCTGTCGGTCGTGGCCACCCCCAGATCCTTCAGAGTCAAGCCAGTCACTTCAAGGATACCATCCATCCATCTTGCCCTTGGTCGGCCCCTCTTCCTTTTTCCTCCCATTTTCTCCAGCATCATTCTCTTCTCGAAGCTTTCCTGTTTTCTCATTATGTGGCCAAAGTACTTCATCTTTGCTTCTAATATTCTTCTCTCCAGTGAGTAGTCAGGCTTTATTTCCTGGAGTATGGACTGGTTGGATCTTCTTGAAGTCCAAGGCACTCTCAGAACTTTCCTCCAACACCACAGTTCAAAAGCATCTATCTTCCTTCTCTCAGCCTTCCTTATGGTCCAGCTCTTGCATTCATAAGTTACTATGGGGAATGCCATTGCTTTAACTATGCAGATCTTAGTTGCCAGTGTGATGTCTCTACTCTTCACAATTTTATCAAGATTGGTCATTGCTCTCCTCCCAAGAAGTAAAGAAAGAGGTGAGCCAATAATCAAACAAGACTTGGCTATGATACCAACAATCTCCCCCCACCTCCCATCACAACACCATATATTATGATGATTACATATTTATGGAACATGAAGAGTGCCAACTGATTCAGAGGTTGGGTGCATCTGGTCATCTTCCTTACCATCAAAAATGCGTTTCCCTCTCTCTCTGGCTTATCATATCACCTGATTAGGTGAAGTTCACCTTGATTCCAGGCCCATTTACACAGATTCCTGCCAATTTCAACAATCAGATGGCTCAGAAACAGTTATGAGCTCCTTCCAAATGCTGTTCAGCCTTCTGTGGCATGAGCCCCCCACAAACTGTGTGATATCACAAGAACCTTATAAGGCAGGCATGGGCAAACTTTGGCCCTCCAGGTGGTTTGGGCTTCAACTCCCACAATTCCTACGTCACATCTTCCTTCCTTCCTTCCTTCCTTCCTTCCTTCCTTCCTTCCTTCCTTCCTTCCTTCCTTCCTTCCTTCCTTCCTTCCTTCCTTCCTTCCTTCCTCTTTCTTTCTTTCTTTCTTTCTTTCTTTCTTTCTTTCTTTCTTTCTCCTCCCTCTCTTTCACTCTTCCTACTTTTTCTTCTTTTTCCTCTTCCTCATTAATATATTTTGCTGTCATAGTTTCCATCTCTGAAATGTTGGAAGACACGTAGCTACCTTCCTGTAATCCTAAAAGCTGAGGAGGTAGACTTGCTTCATTTCATCCCCCCCCCCCCCGCATCCCCACAAAAAAGCCACTAAAAAGACAGTGCTGTTGCAGCCATTGAGTGCTTGTAAGACACATTCGAGCACAGAATATTTTCTCACATCATGAGGAGGAAGTCTGCAATGAGCAAACGAGAAAAAAATGGCAAAATATTCCATAGCTAGCACAGTGTTTGGATTTGGAGGAAAATGTTCCCTGGTTGCCCAGACATATGCAGCAAAGAGGTCCACCTTGACCTTTGAAGTAGCTGAGCTTTTCAGGTATTCTGGCTGGAATGCTTATGCTGTTTCCTTTTTTTGTTCTTTGTTTGAATTTGTTTCATTTTGATGTTGAGCAACAACACTTGGAAGGTCAAACTGCTTAGCTCAGCTGCATAATCAAGGACAGGATGAAATTTGCTTATTTTTGATAAGAACTTTCCAACACTTGCACATGGAACAAATGCCTAATGTAGTTGGTCAGTGTGGAGGACTGGGGATTTCTTTTTTGAAAAGATCTTACCAAAATCCACATTTTAAAAAATAAATTCAAGGGGGAATATAAAAAAAACATAAGGAAAGCCATGTTAGATTCCAACCAAAATACTGTCCAGCAGGCCCGTAGCCAGGATTTCGTTTCTGGGGGGGGGGGGGGTGATTTTTTTCAGGGGGGGTTGGGGGGGGGCTGAGTTTTGGGGGGGGGCTGAGTCTGAGTGAAAGAGGGTCTACCCTAGCAAACCTTTTGTATCATTACCCCAATACCCCCATGCATATGGGATATATTGAGTATGGTGATCAGATCATGATATGAATAAACATAACAGTTTAAATAATGCACCAGTAAGGCCTTTTCGCGATCCACCATGAGAATTTCGGGGGGGGCTGAAGCCCCCCCAGGGCCCCCCCCCCCCCCCCGGCTACATGCCTGGTCACAGGTTATTCAGGCATGAGAAAACTTGTTTTGGACTTCAACTCCCACAGACGGTAGGCTGTTAGGAATTGTAGGAGTTGAAGTCCAAAACACCTGGAGGCCCCAAGTTTGGGCCAATGAACATTTTGTTCATTGAGTAACCTATTAGTTGCCCATAGGTATGTATTTCAGATTTAAGACATCCATATGTCGGTGAAGAAGGAGTTTAAGGAGCTCCACTGGCTGCCGATCATTTTCTGGTCCCAATTCAAGGTGCAGGTTCTTACCTACAAAGCCCTAAATGGTTTGGGACCTGCCTACCTTCATGTCCGTATTTCTGTATATGAACCCACACAATCTCTTCGATCATCTGGAGAGGCCCTGCTCATGCTCCCACCTCCATCGCAGGCGGTGGTGGCCCCTCGACTCTGGAACTCACTCCCCAAGGACATCAGGCATGACCCAACTCTGGCAGTCTTTAGGAGGAGCCTGAAAACATGGTTGTTCCAGTGTGCCTTCCCAGAATAAGGAAACTCCCAGCAATATGTCCCTAAATGCACTTTATCAATGATCTAGGATTGTCTGCACGCCCTTTCCTCTCCGAAATTCTATCCTAGTTATATATTTCACCTGGTCATGCTCAGCATTATTTTTTTAAATTTTAATTATTACATTTGGCCCAGCCATAGGTTTTTTAAGTGTTGTTGTGCTATTGTTAATGCTTACTGCTTGTTTTTTGTTTATGAGTTTCATTTTATTGTTTTGTATTGCTGTTATTGTTTTGCTGATGTATTGTGGGCTCGGCCTCATGTAAGCCGCACCGAGTCCCTTGGGGAGATTTTTTTTTGTGTCAGGAGCAACTTGCGAAACTGCAAGTCGCTTCTGGTGTGAGAGAATTGGCCGTCTGCAAGGACGTTGTCCAGGGGACGCCCAGATGAATTGATGTTTTTATCATCCTTGTGGGAGGCTTCTCTCATGTCCCCGCAAGAGGAGCTGGAGCTGATAGAGGGAGCTCATCCGCCTCTCCCCAGATTCGAACCTGCGACCTGTCGGTCTTCAGTCCTGCCGGCACAGGGGTTTAACCCACTGCGCCACCGGGGGCTCCTCCTTGGGGAGATGGTGGTGGGGTACAAATAAAGTTTTATTATTATTTATTATTAAGAATAAACCTTTCCACCTGTCCTCAATATCATTCTTGCCTTGTTGACTCACATGATGAAAAGGAAAGAGAAAGAGATGGCAAGAAACGTTCATTTTTGGATTACATTTCCTGAAAATCCCTACTTGGCTAAAAATAATGCAGTTGGGGATTAATAGGGCTCGCAGTGAAAAAAATATGGGGAAAGAGAGGCAAGGCAAGAGGGCAGGGAAAGAGAAGGAGCTGAACGCCGAAGTCATCTATATGCTGTGTTCTGGATCCGAGTCAAGTAGGAGAACACTTCTTTTGAGCTTCCTGCAGTCAATAATCTACACACAAACTAATAGGTGAAGTCTAATGCAGACCTGTATTTATTTATACTTCCCTCTTGTAGACTCTAGAGGTTGGGTAGCCATCTCTACAGTCAAACATGCCCAGATGTGAGGTGAACTGAATTGTCCTTCCACACTCCGTGCTCTGTAGTATCAGAAACCTTTTCTTGCAGTCCACACATATTTGAAAACTAAACACCCAGTGACCCAAACCCAAGCTTTATACATTAACAGGGAGCACAAATGGATAAAAATTAGTAGTGAGCAATGGTTTCAATGTCAGTAGGGTGATAGGTCTACAATGGGTTTGCAATCCAAACCATAGAGGAGATATTCAAGGGCTTAGGACCTAAAACTTGGCATGGATTCAGTGACCAACTGACATGGGAGCCATGCACCACCACCAGTATTGTGGCCAACCTACCGATATCTCAGTTGGACTAAATAGGAGACAAAAAGTGCAATAGGGACCTCACTTGTCCAAATTAGTATTACTGTTTGTACCTCAGGTATTGCTATGGTGTCTTTATGTGAATTAAAACCTTACAAAATGAAATGACAGATTGTTACTATTTGTATTGAGAAATTCCCAAAGTATTACTAATTGTTCTTTTTCTAAATACATTGTGTCTCATGTTGCCTAACCTAATTTACTCAGTTTGGGATTGTGTGGCTCCAGGGGGTGTTTTTATTACGGGCCTTTGAGGCAACTCAAGGCCAATTATGTTCTCTTTGCTTTCTCCTGGACAGGTAGGTGATCCAGAAAACCCAGGTGGGTAGGGAGGAATATTTGAGCCCATGGGCTTGGTCAACCCTGGCCGCCCTCCTGGTTTCTGTGGTGGATGGCTGCCTTCCTCGGGATGGCTGGGTATACCGGGAAGCTGGGACTTGGGGAGTCGTGTTGGCTGCTGCACTTGAGGAGGGACAGGTTTCCCATCCAGTGACTCTGCTCCAGTTTCAGGCAAGGAGTGAAGGGACACATGCTCATTTGAGGGGGGAAGGATTACCACCCGCCCTACTGTTTTTACTTGGACACATGAGAGATCTTGGTGATCCTGTGAATGATCACTAGGGTGCCTTCCGTGATCACCGTGATGATGTGGCTGGCCATCCCTATCAGGGTGGCGGTGGCCATTCCTATCAGGGTGACGGTGACCATCCCTATCAGGGTGGCGGTGGCCATCCCTATCAGGCTGGTGGTGACCATGACCACGATTCTGAGAGTGACCATCTCCATGACGGCCGTGATTTCCCTTCTTTCTGCCATGGCCATGATGGTCATCTTCATGGCTTTCGCGATCAGCATGGTGTCCATCTTTCCCCGGTTCTGGTCCAGATTGTTGTTCACCACCTTCTTGTGCCTAATAGCACCATAAAAAATAAAGATCCAATCAATGTCTGTTACCAAGAGAATTCCCTTCTATATGTGGGTCAAGATGCAATGGATGGGAAAGAATCAGGCACATTTATTTGCTTGGAAGTCTGTTTAGTGGTGGTAGAAAACTGTGTGCACCATGCATAATCACAAATGGCTTTTAATGACTCTGAAATGAAGCCAGCCTTCTGCATTACCTGGATTCATGGGTGCAAAGTCACCATGAAAGTGGAAATCCCTTGAATAAAAATGCACTATTTCTTTACTTAGGAGAACATGTCTCTAGGAATCTCCATTGTGACTCTTCTGATGGAAGTTGACCATAGAATCATGCTGGAAAACGTAGAATTTGGTAGTGTGTGTGTGTGTGTGTGGTGGTGGTGAGTTCATTACCATTTTATTTTCATTTTTGTGTGCTATTCCGTCTTCCAGGAGCATGGTTTACATTGCTTTTTAGCTGCATGGGATAGCATTCCTTTGCATTTCCCCAGGGTTGCTATAGACCCAGCAGCATCCTGGAAGTTAAACAGTATCAGAGTCTGGAAAGCCAGGATGCAGGCTCTCTGCTGTTGTTGGTTTAGAAAGTATCTATTTGGGTTTGGAGTCTGCCCTTTTTCCTGGGGTTGAGATCTCCATTTTGGAATCTCCCCTGCCTCCTTCCGTAGAGGGAAAAGCCTCAGATGTGCTGTTGGTCAGACAGGCAAAGCTCTGAAAAGTCATTGTGAGTACAATTGAGTACAACTGAGATAGATAGATAGATAGATAGATAGATAGATAGATAGATAGATAGATTGATAGAATAGCAATTAAGAAACTGAGTTATAGATAGAAATTGAGTTATTGAAAAATAGAGAGAAATAGTTATTGAGTACTATTGAGCATTATTTCATCTTCAAAGCTAACCTGGAGCTTAGATAGGGGAAGACCTGTTCTTTCTAACCATAGCAGCTCAGGGTTAGGGTGAAAGATCCCAGGATTTTTTCTACCTTTTGGAGAAAAGTTACCCCAGTAATTGAAGAAAAGGGAAAGAAAGAACATCTCTATGGTTTCCCAAATTGACTGTTTATGTTGTAACTTTATCAAGCTGTGCCAAGTCTGCCAAGGACTTTGGAAATAAACATTTTGTTGATGCTCATATCTTGACTGGCATCAGTTGCTGAAAGTATTGAGTTATTGCTTCAAAGAAAGACCCCAAGCTGTTCGCCCAGATAAAGAGAGAAGCACATCTTAGTTTTAACGTTATAGCGTCTGGGTGTGACGGCACATGTGCGTCCTGCATTCTTAACACCCATGAAAGTGGAGCACCTTCCCAATTCCACTGCCAAAAAGAAGGTTGTGAGAGGCAGGTGCATAATTACTCTTCACATTCACTGAGGCTAGATGCTCAGGACCCTTGTGAAAGTGAAAAACTGCAAAAGAACCACCCTATAGTCAACTTCCACTGGAATGTGATCACAGAATTGCACTGGAGAATCTAGAAATTCCTCCGGAAGTGTTCTCTGGTGAAATCTCTAGGTTGTCCCCAACGTGTGGAGGAGGTTGACCATAACATCACACTGGAGGACCTAAAGAGCACATTTACAATACAATCTGTTGAACAACTAAATCCAGAAAAGTCAAAATTGCAAATGTGGAGGGATGACTGTAATTATATGTATTTCAGAAGCTAATATAATGCCTGCTGCTGCTGCTAAACAATGTGATAATATTCACATTTTGTCAAATTTGCCTTTTTTGGAAAAGATCCCAGAATCCTTTGGGCAATTTGCACCGGGATTGTGGTGTAGCTGGCTGAGTGTTAGCAGCATTAAGATCACTCTGACCAAAAGGTCATGAGTTCGAAGCCAGCCCGGGTTGGAGTGGGTTTCCAATCAATTGTGTATAGCCTGTTGTCGACCTTTGCAACCCAAAAGACAGTTGCATCTGTCAAGTAGGAAAAGAAGGTGCCACCTTAAAGTGTGGGGAGGCTAAATTAACTGATTTATGAGGCCATAAAGAAAACTCCAGCAAAGCATTCCAGCGGGGAAGCATGTGGGGAATGTGGAAGTGCTTCATCAGCGTCGCAGATGGACGATGAAAGCGACAGCTCCCCTGCCGGCCAGAAAAAAAAGTTAAATAGCCTCTGTGTATGTCTGTATATGTTTGTATGTCAAAAATTGGCATTGAATGTTTGCTATATATGTGTATACTGTAATCCGCCCTGAGTCCCCTGCGGGGTGAGAAGGGCGGAATATAAAAGCTGTAAATAAATAAATAAATAAATAAATAAATAAATAAATAAATAAATAAATAAATACTTGTTAGGGGATTCTGGGAATAATAGTCCAAAAGAAAATGATTTTTCCAAGTTCTGTTCATCTGCATATACTATGGGTTGTTGTTGTTGTCTGACAATAATGTGTAACTGAGCACCATACCTGTGGAGGGAAGAGGGTGCACGTGACAGTGATAAATTTCCGATTTTCTATCCGACTCTCCACCACAGAGCCTTTGCATAGACCTGTTACCTAGGAAAATATATAGAAATATATTATCTATCAGCAGATCATTTGAACAAAAAAAAAATCAATTTCATACCAGATTTCAGTTTTGAATATCTAAAACCATCCCTCCCTGAAATACTGTATGATGCATCTGAGCTTGGTGTAGCGGTAATGGACACACTTGCACATTCACACCAGCCTTTGGACACGTCCACAGTAGAGACTTGAACTCCCTAATAACCCTGGAGACTGTGAAGGGACCGAGGGCAGAGAAATGTTCAGCACCACAATGGAGATATATTGTACTGTGGATCTGTTGTTTTGTGTTGGTTTGAGTCAGGGAGGAATGGCCCGAGAGTGGCAACTTTCCACAAAATTACATTTTTCTGTGAGGCGCTGCAAGATGACTTAGCACTTACTGCAGTTTCAGATGGGAGGAGTGGGCACTTGGAGATGTCAGGCACAGGCCCACTTTTGCGGCACGATGTCTCCTGGATGGTGAACTCCACAAAATTTGAAGGACCGACAACCCACTGTGAAAAGTTCATACATAACAAGTTAGAGATTTTGCAGTCTGGCATAGAACAAAAACTCTTTGATATCCTAATATCAGGTACAAAAGAGTTCAATTTATGTGTTGGAGGCATTGTCAGAATGCCAAAAAACAAAATGAACATTAAAACAAAACAAAGTGTAAGATTTCAATCAACTGCATATTAATGAGTGCTAAAACGTGTCCGGAGAAGGGCAACGAAAATGGTCAAAGGTCTGGAATCCAAGTCCTGTGAGATGGGCATGTTTAGCTTGGAAAGAAGGTTGAGAGAGGACATGATAGCCATACTTTGCAAAAGCATATTGAGGAAAAGACAAGCTCTTCGAGCAGTGGTTCTCAACTTGGGGGTCTGGACCCCTGGGGGGGGGGTCATGAGGGGTGTCAAAGGGGTTGCCAAAGACCATCACAAAACACAGTATTTTCTGTATTGTTGAAGGCTTTCATGGCCAGAATCACTGGGTTGTTGTAGGTTTTTTTGGGCTATATGGCCATGTTCTAAAGGCATTTTCTCCTGACATTTCTCCTGCATCTATGGCAAGCATCCTCAGAGGTAGTGAGGTCTGTTGGAACTAGGAAAATTGGTTTATATATCTTTATATATCTGTGGAAAGACCAGGGTGGGACAAAGGACTCTTGTCCACTGGAGCTAGGTGTGAATGTTTCAACTGGCCACCTTAATTAGCATTCGATGGCCTGGCAGTGCCTGGGGCAATCTTTTGTTGAGAGGTGATACAAAGGTACTACTAAATTTATGCCTTAGAGCAGCCTTCCCCAGATCATGTCTTCTAGATGACTTGAACAACATTATCCACAGCCAACTTAGAGGGTTCCTTTGGTCAAATTTGGGATATTGCTTTTCTTAGGTCATCGAATGCTAATCAAGGTGATCAGTTGAAACATTCACACCTGGCTCCAGCAGACAAGAGTCCTTTGTCCCACCCTGGTATTTCCACAGATATATAAACCCTTTTTCCTAGTTCCAACAGACCTCACTACCTCTGAGGATGCTTGTCATAGATGCAGGCGAGTGAGTTTACTATAGCATGAAAGAGAAGGCCACAGGCTTTCCCACTATAGTGAAACACATTAACATTTGATTTAAATTATAGTAATTCATTGCATCTGTGCCAATAAGTCTAGAATAAACCAATTGAGGTTCTCCATTCTATTTTCTTTAGGTTTAGTTTGGACAACTCATTAGATATAGACTCTCTGCCAAAGAGTACTGGCATCTCATCAAATTACAACTCTCATGATTGTATAACAGGCATGGGTAAACTTGGGCGCTCCAGGTGTTTTGGACTCCAACTCCCACAATTCCTAACAGCCTACCGGCTGTTAGGAATTGTGGGAGTTGGAGTCCAAAACACCTGGAGCGCCCAAGTTTGCCCATGCCTGTTCTATAACACTGAGCTATGGCAGTTAAAGTGGTGTCAAACTGAATTCATTCTATAGTGTCAATGCACCTTTTAAATAATAGGAATTCCCAGCCTTACCTGTGAAGTTGCTTTGGTTACATTGAGCATGGCAAAGTAATGTATATGATTAGTTTCTGTATTGAACTTGAGCAGGCTCTCAGATGCTGCCTCTTGAAACCTGGCTTCCGTTACGTCCCCAGCTACAGGGCAGTCCGGGCATAATCTTGCTAAAGCCACGGCAGGAACTGTTTAGGGGAGAAAAAAATAAGGAAACTAAGAATATGATTCTTAACTTCTTCTTGATAGCAACAACAAGTAATTGCAGCCTTTTCTTTCCTTCTTAGTGTGAGAAACTTTTCAAAACATGGTTGGCAAATGAGAAAAAACCCATGGAAACGCTTTGTGCTTTAAGTATATTATGTAACTGAAACATTGATGTGCTGTCATCAACTCTGTTTTTTGACTAAGGCTCTCTGGATCTGTTTGTGTTCCTGAATTCAAGGACAAGAACTAAAGTGATTATTTGTTTTTTTTACATTTGGAAGTGACACTTGTTCTGCAGCCTGCAGTGCAGCTGCATTTACATTGCATGGGTAGATTTCTCAAACTGTGTCGGGAGTATTTATAATACACTAGCGGTGCCCTGCCACGCGTTGCTGTGGCCCAGTCTGTTGATCTGGAAAATAAAGTAATGAGAAAGTGTTGGTTTCTAATATATGTAATTTCTTTCTGCTTGTGGGTAAGCAGCATTTCTTGCTGTTTCTTTGCCAGTGTTGATGTGGAGATTGTCTGGTTTGCCTACTCTGGAACATGCAACATATAATTGTCCTTCTTTAGGGGTCCCTTTCAAATCTTTGATACTGCATCTGTCATATACATATGTGTGTGTGTGAATGGCTGGATGGCCCTTTGTCAGGAGGGCTTTGATTATGTTTTCTTGCCCTGGTGAAGGGAGTTGGACTGGATGGTCTTAAGGCAGCATTTCTCAACCTGGGGTTTGGGACCCCTGGGGGGGGGTTGCGAGGGGGTGTCAGAAGGGTCACCAAAGACTACCAGGCTTGGTGGCTCTGTGTGAGAAGTTTGGCCCAATTCTCTTGTTGGTTTGGTTCAGAATGCTCTTTGATTGTAGGTGAACTATAAATCCAGCAACTACAACTCCCAAATGTCAAGTCTATTTTCCCCAAACTCCACCAGTGTTCACATTTGGGCATATTGAGTATTTGTGCCAAGTTTGGTCCAGATCCATCATTGTTTGACTCCACAGTGCTCTCTGGATGTAGGTGAACTACAACTCCAAACTCAAGGTCAATGCCCACCAAACCCTTCTAGTGTTTTCTGTTGATCAGGGGAGTCCTGTGTGCCAAGTTTGGTCCAATTCCATTGTTGGTGGAGTTCAGAATGCTGTTTGATTATAGGTGAACTATAAATCCCAGCAACTACAACTCCCAAATGACAAAATCATAATTTTTTGAAGTGATAGTCACTCCTTGTGTAGTGAGACGTTTTGTTGCCAAATTTGGTGTGATTTCGTTCATTTGTTCTTTTGTTTTTAAGGTACTCATTATGCACAGAGCGTTTATATATATATAGATTCATAAATGTATTACTTTCCATTTTAGCATGCATTTATTATATTTATACTACATCAATAGATTTATTCATGTTTAAGGTGTCATAAGGCACTCTGGATTTTAATTTTTTTTCTGCAACGGATTAACACGGTTACCATGTGGTCAACTGCAGAACAACTGAAAGTGCTGGAAATAACAACCTTCTTGAAGCGTCCACTAGTAATTTGTTTTTATATGATTATGTTGCTAACTTATTGTATGTATATTCTGGTATGCAGCTTTCTTTCCTTTGCTCTATGTTCTTGAGGTGGTGGGAGGGGCTGCAGACCACATGATCAGATCTGAGACTGCTCAGACCTCAGACTCCATTAGACTCCCAGGTTCTTGATACTGTCACTTACTTGCTTAGACGTTAGACCAGGCATGAGCAAACTTCGGTCCTCCAGGTGTTTTGGAGTCCAAAACACCCAGAGGGCCTAAGTTTGCCCATGCCTGCTTTAGATTGTTTAGAGAAAACTCAAGTTGTTGTTGATTGTAAGAAAGATACTTTAAACCTATCTATAACAGAATTGACAAGTTATGTACCTGTATGCTGAATACATGAAGGTTGTGAGTAAACCAAATATGTTTCTTTTAATGCAGTCTACCTTATTTTTGTCTCTTGAGAGCATGATATAGAAAGAAGATGTTTTATGGGGGAATAGATGTTTCTGGGCACTGAAAGGAACACTTCTGAAGAAATGCTATATTTTGTGCATTGGCATAATCTCTGTTCCTAACAGATCAGAGACAGCCATGTTATCAGTCTAACAACTGAAAATCAAATTGCCTTGCATAACTACATGTGGATATATACCACTGAAGAGAAGATTTTCCTCAAATGGGTTTCTTTGGCTCTTCTCTGGAAGATCATACTTTTATAAATGGTTATGATTTTCAAACAGTTGGGAATGCCATTTTCCTCCAAAATGTTATGGAGATTCTGGTTTTCCAAAAGGAAGTGTGCCCTGTGCCATGTGTGATTTTTACTCAAGGAAATACATAGGCATACATACGTGTCCGTAAAGTGCAGTCGTAGTTGTACAGACAGCTGATGTCTTTATTCTTGTTGGCTTGAATTGTAAATTTACATTGCCCGTAAACCTAGAAAAACGGAATGGTAGCAGATATTTACAGAACAATTACATTTTGCTCACAGTCGCAGAATTCCTAAATTAGCTCAATCCACTTTTGTTTTTCAAATAATAATAATAATCTTTTAAAATCTTTATTTGTACCCTGTCACCATCTCCACAAAAGGACTCGGCGTGGTTTACAGAATCACTCCAAGTGACATATGCATACAACAATATATAAGTATAAATACAATGACCTAAGTATAATCAACAGTGCATAAAAATCTCATTAATAAAATTATAAAAAACCGAAAATTATAACATTTCTAAAATGCAGTGGAACCTGCAGGACGGCTATCTATCGTAACAATTAATCAAAGTATCGGCCAGTATGATCAATGATTGATCACATTGGCCATGGATTATTCAGGATCAAAGGCCTGTCTGAAAAGCCATGTTTTTAGACTCACCCGGAAGGCCTGAAGAGAGGGGGCTAATCTAATTTCTTAGGGAGTGTATTCCAGAGCTGGGGAGCCACCACCGAGAAGGCCCTCTCCTTCATCCCCACCAGCCTTGCTTGAGATGGTAGTGGGACTGAAAGAAGTGCCTCCCCAGCAGATCTTAATGCCCGCAGAAGGAGATGCGGTCTCGAAGGTAGGTTGGACCTGAAGCATGTAGGGCTTTATAGGTAATAACCTGCACTTTGAATTGGGCCCAGAAACTTATCAGGAGCCAGTGGTGATGTCCCCTAAAGCTTGCCCCAGTTAATTATCTGGCTGCCGCTCTTTGCACTAGCTGCAGTTCCCGAGTTGTCTTCAAAGGCAGTCCCATGTAGAGTGCATTACAATAGTCCATTCTAGATGTAATTAAGACATGGGCCACCATGGCCAAGTCAGGTTTCTCAAGGTATGGTCACAGTTGGCGCACAAGTTTTAACTGTGCAAAGGCCCTCCTGGCATTGCTGACACCTGAGCCTCAAGCGTCAGTGAAGAATCCAGGAGGACCCCCAGACTGTAGACCTGTGTCCTCAGGGGGAGTGTAACGCTACCGAGTACAGGTAGCCACCTTATGCACTTATCGGCCTTGCGACTGACCAGAAGGGCTTCTGTCTTGTCTGGAATAAGTCTCAGATTAATCCAAGCAAGGATCCATCATTACCACAAATGTGCAGTGCAATCACCTATTCCCACACCATTTATCCATTTATTATTGTAGTTTTGTATTTTCTATTTTATTCTGAGAGCTGTAGTCCGAAACAAACTTCCAAACCTTGGTTATCTCTGATCGTTGGTGGCTGATCACAATGAGGTGCCACACTCACCTTCTCAACTGGAAAAGCAATACTGGAATTGTTGACTAAACTTAATGTTGATTTTAAAGTGATTGCTTACAATGTAATAGTCTACACTATACTATGAGTAGAGCACCTCATTGGAGGCTCCTTCTTTGGAGGCTTTTAAACAGAGGCTGGATTGCCATCTGTCAGGGGTAATTTGAATGCAATATTCCTGCTTCTTGGCAGGGGGTTGGACTGGATGGCCCATGAGGTCTCTTCCAACTCTTTGATTCTATGATTCTATGACTAGGCATGGGCAAACTTGGGCCCTCCAGGTGTTTTGGACTTCAATTCCCACCATTCCTAACAACCTCACGTCCTTTCCTTTTCCTCAGCCGCTTAAGCATTTGCTCATGCCTGGTCCAAACTGTCCATCTGAAACCTTTATGTTCTATCTGTCCTTCCATCTATCTGGCCATCCAATTCTTCATCCATTCATCTTTTCTCTCCCCACCCATTAGTCTTTCTTTCTTGTCTCAAAATGCCCTCTGGAGCAATTCGTAAGTATTCGTAAGTCCATTTCTATGGGAGTTCTGCAACCAAATAGGATACTTGAGAATTCAGGAAAGCTGCTCGGTCATTTTCTGAGGCAGATCAAATACTTACGGTCTCATGTGCATGGCGGAAAGTGCAGTTTTTCCACGATTTCCTACTCATGACGTGACATTCAGTTTCCAGAACATCCAGTGTGAGATAGAAGAGAGACCCTTTGGGTCCCTACAGATGGAAACAGAAAAGCCTTTATGGCACATCATTTAGGAGAACAGTCAAAGGAAAACAAAAGAAAATGAAACAAACTTCAAACATTAAAACCCAGCATGTTTTAGCCAAAGAGACAGAAGTGTGTGCAAGCATTCAGTATTGCACTAAAACAATGGTTCCCAACCTGTGGCCCATGGACCACCAGTGGTCCGCAAGGACTAAAATATGGTTCGCAGCTTCATTGTTACCTTTTTATTATAACTCCTATAATTCCTCAAACAGGATTACCAACTTTTCGGCCAGAGTGTTCTGGGAGCTGTAGACCAAAAAAGTAACCTTTCTCAGCTCTGTTATCCTGATTTGTTTTCCGGGAATTTTATGGCCGTTGTGCTTTTTGTTATAATACCATACAGAGATGACTTCCAGACATGATTTTGGTTGTGCCATTACCCTGCCCCATCTACATGATTTTAATGAGGGAAGATATATATATTATCAGATAGCAGTGGGTGTGCGCTATAAACTATTCAGATTCAGAAAAACCTATACATAGAAAAATGTGGGCTTGTTTTTAAAAATGTGGACAAACCCACAGTGCAAATACACTCTATTCCAACATTTCTAAACCTGGAGGTTGGGACCCCTGGGAGGGTCAAGAGAGGGTGTCAGAGGGATCGCCAAAAATCATCAGAAACACAGTATTTTCTGTTGGTCATGGGGGTTCTGTGTGGGAAGTTTGGCCCAATTCTATCGTTGGTGGGGTTCAGAATGCTCTTTGATTGTAAGTGAACTATAAATCCCAGCAACTACAACTCCCAAATGTCAAGGTCTATTTTCCCCAAACTCCACCAGTGTTCACATTTGAGCATATTGAGTATTCGTGCCAAGTTTGGTCCAGATTCATCACTGTTTGAGTCCTCAGTGCTGTCTGGATGTAGGTGAACTACAACTCCAAAACTCAAGGTCAATGCCCACCAATCCTTCCAGTATTTTCTGTTGGTCATAAGAGTTCTGTGTGCCAAATTTGGTTCTATTCCATTGTTGAAGTTCAAAATGCAATTTGATTGAAAGTGAACTATAGATCCCAGCAACTAGAACTCCCAAACGACAAAATCAATCCATCCATCCTGCATATCAGATATTTACATTATGATTCAGAACAGTAGCAAAATTACAGTTATGAAGTAGCAAGAAAAAAAATTATGGTTGGGGGTCACCACAACATGAGGAACTGTATTAAGAGGTTGCGACATTAGGAAGTTTGAGAAACACTGCTCTATTCACTAAGGGGGAACGTGTACAAGCGAGAAGCTCAGAAGCAGATAAGGACCAGATGTGAGATACAATGTGCCTATGTAAGTAGACTTGATAAAAATGCACATCATAAGGGGAAAGAGAAAATATCTAAGGAGTGCCCTTCAATGGGGAGAGATAAGGGCCATCCCATGGAAAGCCTCCATAATCGTTTCATATTGGAGCCCCTGGTGGTGCAATGGGTTAAATCCTTGTGCTAGCAGGACTGCTGACCAAAAGGTCAGCAGTTCAAATCCAGGGAGAGCAGGTTGAGCTCCTTTCGTCAGCTCCAGCTCCCCATGCAGGGACATGGGGATGGTAAAATATCAAAACATCTGGGTATCCCTTGGGTAACATCCTTGCAGATGGCCAGTTATCTCACACTAGAAGCAAATTGCAGTTTCTCAAGTTGTTCCTGACATGAAAAAAAGTTTTAGTAACCACTTTATGACTTTTCTGTCCTAACCCCCTTGTTCTCTAAAGTTACAGGACCCTTCATCAACATCTCTATAGTTCTGCCATTGCTAAACACACAACAGTTCTTCTGTAATGTTGGAGTGCGGTGTGCCTGACTTATCTGTGGGATGCATTGGGATAATTTGACCCTATCTGTGCCACCATCAGCTTTTGCTCAGGACTTGACCAACAATGGATCCCATGTCTCTCCTCCCTTTCTCCCAAAAGTCATTTGACCTCTTAGATGTCTCTGGATAGAGCGAAGAGTACAAAGTCAGTGCTTACCTGTGGCATTTCACGGGCATCAAAGATTCGCTGCAGACCCAAAACATAGCCCTCCTTTCGGTGTTTATTCAGCTTGTTGAGGGCCTCTTCTGCGATATCCTCCACCACAGAAGAATTACATGCTGGGGACGTTAACTGAATGGGGGGCGGTGGTAGAGCCAGGCAATACAATACCTGGAGCCCGAGCACAAAAAATATTAGACGGGCCATTTGGAAATGCCTGGGAAGAGGGTGCTTAGAAATGTATTCAAGATTCTTTATATATCTGGAGGTGGTTTACTAATATTTGTTCTTCTCTTGCACATTGGCCCTCACCTTTAAACCTGGACATGGTCATCACAAACAATAACTCAGCTATTAGAAGATTACAGATGCACAAGTTGATGCAACTCGCTGCTGAGTCTGTGCCCTTGGATTTAAACCAAGGAAGCCCTGCTCAGAACAGTGGCATTTTAAAAAGAATTTATGATAACTATGACACTATCTCGTACGGTTAAGTGAGA